>JAJGOT010000090.1:600000-885000 GCA_022457155.1 Cladopsammia gracilis | reverse complement strand
TTATCGATCTGTTAGGTTTGTGGGCTTTAATTGTTTTGAAATTGCGACAACCTATTGTATTTGCTTTAGAAAGTCTTTTCACTTGTCAAACATCTCAACAGAAAATAGACAATGAATAACTGAAAATGCATTGTGCAAAATGACCCAACACCACATTTTTATCGTTTATTAGCTAGCAAGGCGGAAAAAGTCTTTCCGTTTCCGCTAAATCAGAAAACCCTATTGTATTTGCTTTAGAAAGTCTTTTCTATTGTCCAATATCTCAACAGAAAATAGACAATGAATAACTGAAATTGACCCAACAACGCATTTTCAATCATGGGTCAATTAGCAAGCAAGGCGGAAAAAGTCTTTCCGTTTCCGCTAAATCGGAAAACCCTATTCAAATCGTGGACGTTACAAAGAAATATTCAAATGTCCATTTCAGTCTCGTGGCTACTGGTCACGCGTGACGGAGCATGGCTGTAATAGTCTCTTTGAGAACAAAAGCTACAATGTATTCGGATGTGACGTTTCCCACTTTCAGTTTCATTGATGAACAGATATTTAGTAGCCACATTTTTTTGAAGTTTGTCCCCTTTGAAATGTATTTTGTTTCGGAGTATTTGCATTTTAACAGTTTTAGTTTATACGGAGCTTTTGTCTAGACTTACTACCTGAAGGATCAAAACTGCCCTGTTATATCCAATACTAACACATCCAAACTGGGTACAGTGAAATAACGCAGGGGGCGTCTTTTACTCAATTATTAATTTAGGCAGCAGTCGTAGAGAATATTAAAGATTTCGCTTTCGATTCTTGAAATGCGTTTTATTTGTTTTTACCATGAATGTTTATTAGCTGACAGGGTAAACAAATATTATATATAACTTACATGTAGGTGACATTCATTAACAAGCTGCCTTAACAGCAAAGACTGTGACTTATAAATCCAATTTTTCTCAATTTATTATGTTGAAATGAAGGCATGACATTCAACAATTATTCATTTCTCTAATTTTGCTATTAGCCGGTTGGTTGTTCGTGTTTATTTCAAAAGAAATACACCTCTTCGCTTAGACCAAGCAACCAAGGTAATTATTTCCGTTTTCCACCCGTAAACATGCCCTTATGTTTTTATTTTATCAGTTCATTATTTGGCGTTACCTTCTTGCTAGTCCAGTTGGATTTCTTGATTTGTCACAGTAGCCTAGAGGAAGTAAAGTATTGCACTGCAGTCAAACGCATTGCTCAGATACAATTGAAAAACGAAAACAGCCTCTCAACTGACCTGAATAAAGATGTTAATTCGCGACCGCTTTGCAAAGGAAGTTCAACTGGGTTTTTTTCCCGTTATTCCCGGAAAACTGATTTGCGTCGCGACTATTGTCTAGCATTGTTCACGTGACTGACAGGCACTGGACAAGGGTGGGAAAGGGGTCATTCACGCGCTCACGCGCTTAGTATTTGCATTTTAGCAGTTTTGGTAACGGCTTGTTTGTCACGACCTACAAGCTGAAAGCTTAAACATGCTCAAAATCCAATGCTAAAGACATCCAAACGGGGTGCAGTGAAATATGCTTCTCTTGAAATTCATATAGGTATCCATAAACGTCGTATTTTACTCAATTACTTCTAAGAATTCGCTTTCGATTCTTGAAATGCGTTTCACTTGTTTTGACCATGAATGTTTAATAGCTGACAGAGATAAATACTGATATTATACATAACTTACATGTAAGTGACTTTCATTAACAAGCTGCCTTATCTTTATTTTTCTCTATAAAACATGTTTTTTAAGGTATTCGAAATAAAAGGCATGACGTTCAATGACTCCATTGTTCTCCTCTAAAAATATCGTATATTGATTTCTGTAAATGAATTCGTCATTTATAGCAATCCGTTGTTCGTGTTTGTTCCAATTTAGTTGAACCGAGTATCCACGGTAATTTTTTCTGTTTTCCACCAATAAACACGTCCTCTTAGTTATTATTTTATCAGTCCATTATTTGTCGTATTTCCCCGAAACAGAATCAAGAGCACACACAATGAAACACACCGAATAGGTTACCTTCTTGCCAATCCAGTTGGATTTCTTGACTTGTCACAGTAGCCTAGAGGAAGTAAAGTGTTACACTACAGTCAAACACATCGCTCAGATATAATTGAAAAACGAAAACTGTCGCTTAACTGACCTGAATAAAGATTTAAATTAGCGACGGCTTTGCAAAGGAAGTTCAACTGGGATTTTTCCCGGAAAACTGATATGCGTCATGACCATTGTCTCGCATTGTTCATGTGATTGACGTGACTTAGCATGAGATTGAATTACTTCATCGTTCTGCTGTAAAAATTCCCCTGCACACCGCACAGTAACTCCGGCGCACATGTACGTTAAAAACCACTTTCAGTTTCATTGCTGATAATATTTCAGTTTATGTTGACATGTCGGCTTAGTATTTTCACTTTAGCGGTTTTGGTTACGGCTCATTTGCCCAGACTTACAAGCTGAAAGCTCAAAACTGCCCTATATATATCCAATGACTGAACACATTCAAACGGGGTGCAGTGAATAACGATTCTCTTGAAATTTATACAGGTACCCATAAAGGCCGTCTTTTACTCAATAACTTATAAGAGCGCAGTCATAGCGAATATAAAGATTCCGCTTTCGGTCCTTGAAATGCATTTACTTATTTTGCCCGTGAATGTTTATTAGCTGTCACTGATAAAAACTAACATGATACATAACTTACATGTAAGTGACTTAAATTAACAAGCTGCCTGACATTTATTTTTCCCTATTTAATATTTTTAACGTATGCGAAATAAAGGCATGACATTCAATATTAAAATTCCATTGTTCTTCTCTAAAAATATCGTTTATTGACTTGTGTAATTTCGCTATTAGCTGATCGATTGTTCGTGTTTGTTCCAATACGACTCTTTGAGAACAAAAGCTACAATGTATTCGGATGTGACGTTTCCCACTTTCAGTTTCATTGATGAACAGATATTTAGTAGCCACATTTTTTTGAAGTTTGTCCCTTTGAAATGTATTTTGTTTCGGAGTATTTGCATTTTAGCAGTTTTAGTTACGGAGCATTTGTCCAGACTTACTACCTGAAGGATCAAAACTGCCCTGTTATATCCAATACTAACACATCCAAACTGGGTACAGTGAAATAAGGCAGGGGGCGTCTTTTACTCAATTATTAATTTAGGCAGAAGTCATAGAGAATATTAAAGATTTCGCTTTCGATTCTTGAAATGCGTTTTACTTGTTTTGACCATGAATGTTTATTAGCTGACAGAGATAAATACTAATATTATATATAACTTACATGTAGGTGACTTTCATTAACAAGCTGTCTTAACAGCAAAGACTGTGACTTATAAATCCAATTTTTCTCAATTTATTATGTTGAAATGAAGGCATGACATTCAACAATTATTCATTTCTGTAATTTTGCCATTAGCCGGTTGGTTGTTCGTGTTTATTCCAAAAGAAATACACCTCTTCGCTTAGACCAAGCAACCACGGTAATTATTTCCGTTTTCCACCCGTAAACATGCCCTTATGTTTTTATTTTATCAGTTCATTATTTGGCGTTACCTTCTTGCTAGTCCAGTTGGATTTCCTGACTTGTCACAGTAGCCTAGAGGAAGTAAAGTATTGCACTGCAGTCAAACACATTGCTCAGATACAATTGAAAAACGAAAACAGCCTCTCAACTGACCTGAATAAAGATGTTAATTCGCGACCGCTTTGCAAAGGAAGTTCAACTGGGTTTTTTCCCGTTATTCCCGGAAAACTGATATGCGTCGCGACTATTGTCTCGCATTGTTCACGTGACTGACAGGCACTGGACAAGGGTGGGAGAGGGGTCATTCACGCGCGCACGCTTAGTATTTGCATTTTGGCAGTTTTGGTTACGGCTCGTTTGTCACGACCCACAAGCTGAAAGCTCAACATGCTCAAAATCCAATACTAATAAAGACATCCAAACGGGATGCAGTGAAATAAGCTTCTCTTGAAATTCATATAGGTACCCATAAACGGCGAATTTTACTCAATTACTTCTAAGATTTCGCTTTCGATTCTTGAAATGCGTTTTACTTGTTTTGCCCATGAATGTATATAAGCTGACAAAGATAAATACTAATTTTATACATAACTTACATGTAAGTGACTATCATTAACAAGCTGCCTTATCTTTTGTTCTCGAAAATAAAAGGCATGACGTTCAATAACTCCAATGTTCTGCTCTAAAAATAACGTATATTGATTTCTGTAATTTAATTCGCCGTAAGCAATCGGTTGTTCGTGTTTGTTCCAATAAAAATACACCTATTCAGTTGAACGAGTATCCACGGCAATTATTTCTGTTTTCGATCCCTAAACATGTCCTTAGTTATTATTATATCAGTCCATTATTTGTCGGGTTTCCCCGAAACAGAATCAAGAACACACTCAATAAAACACACCGAAAAGGTTACCTTCTTGTCAATCCAGTTGGATTTCTTGACTTGTCACAGTAGCCTAAAAGAAGTAAAGCATTGCACTGCAGTCAAACACATTGCTCAGATATAATTGAAAAACGAAAACGGTCTCTCAACTGACCTGAATAAAGATATAAATTCGCGACCGCTTTGCAAAGGTTCAACTGGGTTTTTTCCCGTTATTCCCGGAAAACTGATATGCGTCGCGACTATTGTATCGCATTGTTCACGTGACTGACAGGCACTGGACAAGGGTGGGAGAGGGGTCATTCACGCGCTCACGCTTAGTATTTGCATTTTGGCAGTTTTGGTTACGGCTTGTTTGTCACGACCTACAAGCTGAAAGCTCAAACATGCTCAAAATCCAATGCTAAAGACATCCAAACGGGGTGCAGTGAAATATGCTTCTCTTGAAATTCATATAGGTACCCATAAACGGCGTATTTTACTCAATTACTTCTAAGGTTTCGCTTTCGATTCTTTAAATGCGTTTCACTTGTTTTGCCCATGAATGTTTATAAGGTGACAGAGATAAATACTAATATTATATATAACTTACATGTAAGTGGCTATCATTAACAAGCTGCCTTATCTTTTGTTCTCTATAAAACATGTTTTTTTTTAAGTTTTCGAAATACAAGGCAAAACGTTCAATATAAACTCTATTGTTCTGCTTTAAAAATATCGTTTATTGATTTCTGTAATTTAATTCGCCGTTAGCAATCGGTTGTTCCTGTTGTTCCAATAAAAATACACCTTTTCAGTTGAACCAAGTATCCACGGTAATTATTTCTGTTTTCCACCCCTAAACATGTCCTTAGTTATTATTTTATCAGTCCATTATTTGTTAGATTTCCCCGAAACAGAATTAAGAGTCACACACAGTACAATAAAGCACACCGAATAGGTTACCTTCTTGCCAATCGGATTTCTTGACTTGTCACAGTAGCCTAGAGGAAGTAAAGTATTGTACTGCAGTCAAACACATCGCCAGATATAATTGAAAAACGAAACCAGTGGCTCAACTGACCTGAATAAAGATCTAAATTCGTAACTGCTTTGCAAAGGAAGTTCAACTGGGTTAAAACTGATATGCGTCATTGCCATTGTCTCGCATTCATTCACGTGATGACAAGCGCAAGACATCGACAGGGGTGGAAGAGGGGTCATTCACGCGCTCACGCGAAGCGCGCGGGTAGAGCACGAATCGCGATACCCCTTTTTTTCGAGCTCCACACAGTCTCTCAGCTTTCCTTGTGCTTTTCACGCGTGGAAAAATCATTTCCTTTCTTTCTCCTTTCTAGTGCCCGACACGGAAGCTAGACTGAGCGATACTGAGTTTAAAAGTTTCTGTCTTGTTTATTTTGTACAGTTCAATATTGTTCAATAGGCGAATCATTGCTGATGACATTGTTTGCACTTAATTTCATTAGCATATGAATTTACGAAGAGAAGGCATCGTGCTAAGTACAAACCGACTTCAAAAGTTGAAAGCGCTTGTTAAACTTAGTAATCTACGTAATTTTTATCCCTTTGCATATATTTTTTAAAGGAAATATCATCTATCAAAAACTTCAAAATTGTCTGGTGTCAAAAGCGCTAATGAGCCATGCATCCTTTGTAAAATTTCGAGTTTTTAAAATAGTACAAGTCCACAAAGAGTATCTAGGATATCGGGCTTATGTTTCCAGAGAAAGCTAATTGTGCTACACTGTATGTGCTACACTGTATGTTGAAATAAAGGCATGGTATTCAACAATTATTCATTTCTGTTATTT
Organism: Cladopsammia gracilis; assembly: GCA_022457155.1. NCBI lineage: Eukaryota > Metazoa > Cnidaria > Anthozoa > Scleractinia > Dendrophylliidae > Cladopsammia > Cladopsammia gracilis. Next base: position 878,740 of record JAJGOT010000090.1, on the reverse strand, counting down.
TGCTATTAGCCGGTTGGTTGTTCGTGTTTATTCCAAAAGAAATACACCTCTTCGCTTAGACCAAGCAACCAGGGTAATTATTTCCGTTTTCCACCCGTAAACATGCCCTTATGTTTTTGTTTTATCCGTTCATTATTTGTCGTTACCTTCTTACCAATCCAGTTGGATTTCTTGACTTGTCACAGTAGCCTAGAGGAAGTAAAGTATTGCACTGCAGTCAAACGCATTGCTCAGATACAATTGAAAAACGAAAACAGCCTCTCAACTGACCTGAATAAAGATGTAAATTCGCGAACGCTTTTCAAAGGAAGTTCAACTGGGTTTTTTCCCGTTATTCCCGGAAAACTGATATGCGTCGCGACTATTGTCTCGCATTGTTCACGTGACTGACAGGCACTGGACAAGGGTGGCAGAGGGGTCATTCACGCGCTCACGGGCTTAGTATTTGCATTTTAGCAGTTTTGGTTACGGCTCGTTTGTCCGCGACCTACAAGCTGAAAGTTTAAACATGCTCAAAATCCAATGCTAAAGACATCCAAACGGGGTGCAGTGAAATATGCTTCTCTTGAAATTCATATAGGTACCCATAAACGTCGTATTCTAAGAATTCGCTTTCGATTCTTGAAATGCGTTTCACTTGTTTTGACCATGAATGTTTAATGCTGACTGAGATAAATACTGATATTATACATAACTTACATGTAAGTGACTTTCATTAACAAGCTGCCTTATCTTTTTTTTCTCTATAAAACATGTTTTTTAAGGTATTCGAAATAAAAGGCATGACGTTCAATGACTCCATTGTTCTCCTCTAAAAATATCGTATATTGATTTCTGTAATTGAATTCGCCATTAGCAATCGGTTGTTCGTGTTTGTTCCAATTCAGTTGAACCGAGTATCCACAGTTAATTTTCTCGGTTTTCCACCAATAAACATGCATGTCCTTAGTTATTATTTGATCAGTCCATTATTTGTCGTATTTCCCCGAAACAGAATCAAGAGCACACACAATGAAACACACCGAATAGGTTACCTTCTTGCCAATCCAGTTGGATTTCTTGACTTGTCACCGTAGCCTAGAGGAAGTAAAGTGTTACACTGCAGTCAAACACATCGCTCAGATATAATCGAAAAACGAAAACTGTCGCTTAACTGACCTGAATAAAGATTTCAATTCGCGACAGCTTTGCAAAGGAAGTTCAACTGGGTTATTTCCCGAAAAACTGATATGCCTCATTACCATTGTTTCGCAATGTTCACGTGAATGACAAGCGCAAGACATCGACAGGGGTGGGAGAGGGGTCATTCGCGCGCTCACGCAAAACGCGCGGGGAGAGCACGAATCGCGATACCCCTTCCTTCGAGCTCCACACAGACTCTCTTCGTGCTTTTCACGCGTGGAAAAATCATTTCCTTTCTTTCTCCTTTCTAGTGCCCGACACGGAAGCTAGACTGAGCGCTACTGAATTTAAAAGTTTCTGTCTTGTTTATTTTGTACAGTTCAATATCGATCAATAGGCGAATCATTGCTGATGACATTGTTTGCACTTAATTTCATTAGCATACGAATTTACGTAGAGAAGGCATCGTGCAAAGTACAAACCGACTTCAAAGGTTGAAAGAGCTTGTGCAACTTAGTAATCTATGCAATTTTTAGCTCTTTTCATGTATTTTTTTAAGGAAATATTAGCTTGTGAACAGGCTTCTTTTTGGGGAATTGGGTTAGGTTAAAATCGGCGAGCGAAGCGATCCGAGCGCGGACTGGAGAAGACTTCCCTCTTCCCCAGTCCTCGCTTCGCTCGCCGATTTTAACCTAACCCAATTCCCCAAAAAGAAGCCTGTTCACAGGCTTGGAAATATCTGCTGTCAAAAACTTCAAAACTGTTGGGTGACAAAAGCGTCAATAAGCCATAAAAACTTTTGTTCTTGGGCCATCGTAGCTTGATAAGAAATAGAACACAAACCGCGGTGATAAACATATTGAACTTATTCATTTTTGATAAAACTTGACGTTTCGTATCCACAAAGAGTATCTAGGATATCAGGCTTATATTTCCAGAGAAAACAAATTGTGCTACACTGTACTGTATGCCTTCTCAATATTCGGAGTTGATTTTTTTGCAGCCGACTCGATTGGAGAATGAGGCGCATATGCTTATGAGGAAATAATTGTAAACAAGTTCCGCCTATTGATGCCTTGGCTCAGTCTTTGCATTTTGTTAATTTTTTGCTACGAGCCGTAGTTTTAAGGACAAACCATCTGAAAGATCTAAGCTGCACTGCTATTGTGTTCGAAAGAAACCAATAATTATTGAGTTATGCTAAGTAACAAATGAAAACAGTTTATTAGAGCCAAAAGTCTATGAAGCGGCTTTTTACATTTGTATTATAAAGCGGTCACTTGGCAAAAATTCCCAGAAATTGTTCCCCATACTTAATGTAAACTTCACCTCTATTAAGCGGACGCGGTCACCATTTAGACTTCTCTAATTTTATTGTATTTCACCTCTATTAAACGGTCACCTAGTTTAAAAGCCACGAAGAACCGACTTTTATTGGCGCTAAGCAAAGTGGGTTACTTGCAACACGAAATTAAGCTACTTAGCCCTAAACATGCCAAAACAACCATGCCTAAACAAACATAACTGAGTTTTCGTTTCACATGTTGAATGTGATGACAAAACTGTTGACGATGCTGTTTACTACAAAGACGCTCGCCTTATAAACAACATTATAAAATCTGATGGCCAAGCATGAACTTCTTTGAACATGCACTTACTTAAATTTTATTCATATTTTGCATTACTGTTGTTGTTTTTAACAATACAATGTTATTATGTGATCAATTTCGCGTTCTAGTTCAATATATTTGCCATATACATGTTAGATTAAGAACCTCTATTAAGCGGTCATCCTCTATTATGCGGTCTGTTGGCTATTTCCGGAGGGCGATCGCTTAATAAAGACTTGGCTATTTTCCTGGGCTTTTGTTCCTTAACTTTTCCTTATTCTTTATTACATCAGTCCACTGTTTCCCCGCAATAGAACTGCCACAAGACCAACACTGAAATAACACACGGGAACACAATAAATACCCACCTAAACTGAAATCGAGTGATTGCTTATTGATTTACACGCAGTACAGTACGTGAAAAAGTATTAAACACTATTTATTTACCATATAAGTCGTACTTAACTCATTAATGTATAGTTTAGACTGTATTAAATAAATGTTATAGGTAAGAAAGAACTAAAAATTCAAAACAGGCTAAAATGCGGATTACAGGCTCCAGGACAGTCAAAAAACAATATAGACGACATTTGATGTGGTATATAAAATTTAATGGCTGTTTATTGTCATTTTTCGTTCGCTTAGTTAATCAACGATGTTTCACACAAATCCTTGTATTTTGCCACAAAGTGGTCTGTTCGTGAGCTTGGGGACCCTGTGAGCACAGGAAGTTGAAATGGTACAGGAGTCACAAGTTATAGTTTTCCCCTATATTCCTAAAAACACAACATATCTAATGGAATTCAATTACCAAGCTACATAAAAGACAAAACAGGAAGGTGTGACTCAGAAAGCCTTTTAAAGAGAACCATTATTATTACATCTCGTTACAAAAATGTAGATCACAAAAAAGAAAACGAAGTCATGTTAAGATAAGAACTGAGTCTCATTTTGGACCAAGCTGCCTTTAATGTGTACAGTTGTTGTGTTTTCTACTTTCAATTTTGATTTCATTCATATTTTTTTTGTCTGGATTACATTACGTCTCATCATTTGCCTTTCAGGGAAATGGTCACAACAAGTGTACAGTGAACTGGACGAGGAGCCACCTTGTGAAGGGTAGGGGGAGGGGGCTATAGTAAAACGGCACAGAAAGATTTGAATCCCATCTTTTTAGGTGGGGGAGAGGGGTACATAAAGAGACCACGAGTCCTTTTGTAACATTGTTGGTCCTGTCCTAGTACAATAGTTTTGACCATGTCCCTTTAGTGCAACTTTGCAATAAATCTTTGTTGACCCACAGGCTTAACATTGTCTGTTTGTGTGCTGTGCATCTGTAATGGCCGTATCGGTTTCTAAAACTAGCCTCAATAAAAGCGAAATTTAGGGCTCGTAAAACAGATGAAAATGAAATTAAAAAACTATGAAAAATCACTGCCATGCTGTGAAATAAGTAAGATCTGTTCTGTGATTTATAAATCGAAGTTTTCCCTGTCATGTTCTCTAACATATTCCAAATATAAGCATGACATTCAATTACTTCATAGTTCGGCTGTAAAAATTCCCCTCCGCACCGCACAGTAAATTGCTCATCGCGCTTGCGCACGTTTACGTTAAAAACCACTTTCAGTTTCATTGTTGATATTTCAGTTTCTGATGACATGTCAGCTTAGTATTTGCTCATTAGCGGTTTTGGTTACGGCTCATTTGCCCAGACTTACAAGCTGAAAGCTCAAAACTGCCCTGCTATATCCAATCATAAGCACATTCAAACGGGGTGCAGTGAATAAAGATTCTCGTGAAATTTATATATATAGGTACTCATAAAGGCCGTCTTTTTCTCAATAACTTCTAAGACACCAGTCAGCGAATATAAAGAATTCGCTTTCGGTCCTTGAAATGCCTTTTACTTATTTTGCCCATGAATGCTTATTAGCTGACACAGATAAATACTAATATTATACATAACTTACATGTAAGAGTCTTTCATTAACAAGCTGCCTAATATAAATTTTTCCCTATTTAATGTTTTGAACGTATTCGAAATAAAGGCATGACATTCGATAACTCCATTGTTCTCTAAAAATATCGTTTATTGATTTCTGTTATTTTGCTATTAGCCGGTCGATTGTTCGTGTTTGTTCCAATAGGACTTAGTCTCTTTGAGAACAAAAACTACAATGTATTCGGATGCGACGTTTTCCACTCTACGTTTTACTCGATAACTTCTAAGACATCAGTCATAGCGAATATAAAGATTTCGCTTTCGGTCCTTGAAATGCCTTGTACCTATTTGCCCATGAATGTTTATTAGCTGACAGAGATAAATACTAATATTATACATAGAGCAGTTTTCATTTGAGTGTCGTAAAATCAAAACCAAAGTAATTACTCTGGCCAATCACAGCAGTCGTAAACAATCTAATGAACCAATCAGAGCTCGAGGCAATTACATGTCGCCGGCGCCATGCGCGGGAAAACGCGTGCGAGCAAGTCACGATTGGTTTTGGTTTTACTTCTGATTGGTCGAGAAAGTGGCGCGAGATATTTTAGCCAATCACAAAGCGTAGCAATGCAAAACCAAAGCAATTGTGTAATTACTTTCGACACTCAATTGAAAACTGCTCTAACTTACATGTCAGAGACAAACTGCCTTATATCTATTTTTCCCTATTTAACATGTTTTTAACGTATCGAAATAAAAGCATGACATTCAATAACTCCATTGTTCTTCTCTAAAAATATCGTTTATTGATTTCTGTAATTTTGCTATTAGCCGGTCGATTGTTCGTGTTTGTTCCAATAGGACTTAGTCTCTTTGAGAACAAAAGCTACAATGTATTCGGATGTGACGTTTTCCACTTTTAGTTTCATTGATGATATGTATTTTGCTTCTGAGTATTTGCATTTTAACGAAACAACTTGAGCAAAATTCGTGTTTTTGCGTTGCAAGTTTTTGAAGCTGATTCAAAAACTTCGCAACGCAAAAACTGGGAAGAAAATCGTCCGCGTACCCATGTTGCGCTAAAAATCGTCGTTGCGAATCGTCCCGTGTATCATCACCTTAATACGGGTCATTTGTCCAGACTTTATATATTAGCAGAAAGCTCAATACTGCCCTGTTACATCCAGTACTAACACATCCAAACGGGATACAGTGAAATAAGCTTCTCTTGAAATTTAAAGGTACCCATAAATGGCCTCTTCGTACTCGATTATTAACTAAGAGTAGACAGCAGTCATGCGTAGTGAATATTAAAGATTTCGCTTTCGATTCTTGAAATGCGTTTCACTTGTCTTGACCATGAATGTTTATTAGCTGATAGAGATAAATATTAAAAAAAACTAATATTATACAAAACTTTCATGTAAGTGACTTTCATTAACAAGCTGCATTAACAGCAAAGATTGTGACTTATAAATCCAATTTTTCTAAATTTATTATCTTTTACGTATTCGAAATAAAGGAATGACATTCAACAATTATTCATTTCTGTGATTTTGCTATTAGCCGGTTGGTTGTTCGTGTTTATTCCAAAAGAAATACACCTCTTCCCTTAAACCAAGTATTCAAGATAATAACTTTCGTTTACTACCCCTAAACATGCCCTTATGTTATTATTTTATCAGTCCATTATTTGTCGTATTTCCCCGAAACAGAATCAAGAGCACACACAATAAAACATACCGAATAGGTTACCTTCTTGCCAATCCAGTTGGATTTCTTGACTTGTCACAGTAGCCTAGAGGAAGTAAAGTATTGCACTGCAGTCAAACACATTGCTCAGATATAATTGAAAAACGAAAACAGTCTTTCACTAACTGACCTGAATAAAGATTTAAATTCGCGACCGCTTTGCAAAGGAAGTTCAACTGTTTTTTTTTCCCGTTGTTCCCGGAAAACTGATATGCATCGTGACTATTGTCTCGCATTATTCAGTCCCACGCGCGTACCTCAGCGTAACTGACAGGCTCTAGACAAGGGCGGAAGAGGGGTCATTCACGCGCTCACACGCTTAGTATTTGCAATTTTGCTATTTATAGCCGGCTGGTTGTTCGTGTTTATTCCAAAAGAAATACACCTCTTCCCTTAAACCAAGTATTCAAGATAATAACTTCCGTTTACCACCCCTAAACATGCCCTTATGTTATTATTTTATCAGGCCATTATTTGTTGTATTTCCCCGAAACAGAATCAAGAGCACACACAATGAAACACACCGAATAGGTTACCTTCTTGCAAGTCCAGTTGGATTTCTTGACTTGTCACAGTAGCCTAGAGGAAGTAAAGTATTGCACTGCAGTCAAACCCATTGCTCAGATATAATTGAAAAACGAAAACAGTCTTTCACTAACTGACCTGAATAAAGATTTAAATTCGCGACCGCTTTGCAAAGGAAGTTCAACTGGGATTTTCCCCGTTGTTCCCAGAAAACTGATATGCGTCATGACCATTGTCTCGCATTGTGGGATTTCGCTTTCGATTCTTGAAATGCGTTTTACTTGTTTTGACCATGAATGTTTATTAGCTGACAGAGATAAATACTAAAATTATTCACATGAAAGTGACTTTCATTAACAAGCTTTACAGATGACTTACAAATGCAATTTATCTCTATTTGATATGTTCTTGAATTTATTAGAAATAAAGGCATTGCATGCAATAACCCCATTGTTATGCTCTAAAATATCGTATATTGATTTCTGTAATTTAATTCGCCATTAGAAATCGGTTTTTCGCGTTTGTTCCAAAAGAAAAATACCTCTACAGTTGAACGGAGTATCCACGGGAATTATTTCTGTTTTCCACCAATAAACATGTCCGTATGTTACTATTTTATCAGTCCATTATTTGTCATATTTCCCCGAAACAGAATCAAGAGTCACACACAATAAAACATACCGAATAGGTTACCTTCTTGTGCTTCTTGCCAATCCAGTTGGATTTCTTGACTTGTCACAGTAGCCTAGAGGAAGAGTATTGCACTGCAGTCAAACACATTGCTCAGATATAATTGAAAAACGAAAACAGTCTCTCAACTGACCTGAATAAAGATTTAAATTCGCGACCGCTTTGCAAAGGAAGTTCAAATGGGTTTTTTCCCGTTATTCCCGGAAAACTGATATGCGTCGCGACTATTGTCTCGCATTGTTCACGTGACTGACAGGCACTGGACAAGGGTGGGAGAGGGGTCATTCACGCGCTCACGCGCTTAGTATTTGCATTTCAGCCGTTTTAATTTTGGTTACGGCTCGTTTGTCACGACCTACAAGCTGAAAGCTTAAACATGTTCAAAATCCAATGCTAAAGACATCCAAAAGGGGTGCAGTGAAATATGCTTCTCTTGAAATTCATATAGGTACCCATAAACGGCGTATTTTACTTAATTACTTCTAAGAATTCGCTTTCGATTCTTCAAATGCGTTTCACTTGTTTTGACCATAAATGTTTATAAGCTGACAGAGATAAATACTAATATTTTACATAACTTACATGTAAGTGACTATCATTAACAAGCTGCCTTATCTTTTGTTCTCGAAAATAAAAGGTATGACGTTCAATAACTCCAATGTTCTGCTCTAAAAATAACGTATATTGATATCTGTAATTTAATTCGCCGTAAGCAATCGGTTGTTCGTGTTTGTTCCAATAAAAATACACCTATTCAGTTGAACGAGTATCCACGGCAATTATTTCTGTTTTCCATCCCTAAACATGGCCTTAGTTATTATTTTATCAGTCCATTATTTGTCGGGTTTCCCCGAAACAGAATCAAGAGCACACACAATGAAACATACCGAATAGGTTACCTTCTTGCAAGTCCAGTTGGATTTCTTGACTTGTCACAGTAGCCTAAAAGAAGTAAAGCATTGCACTGCAGTCAAACACATTGCTCAGATATAATTGAAAAACGAAAACAGTCTCTCAACTGACCTGAATAAAGATATAAATTCGCGACCGCTTTGCAAAGGTTCAACTGGGTTTTTTCCCGTTATTCCCGGAAAACTGATATGCGTCGCGACTATTGTCTCGCATTGTTCACGTGACTGACAGGCACTGGACAAGGGTGGGAGAGGGGTCATTCACGCGCTCACGCATTTAGTATTTGCATTTTAGCAGTTTTGGTTACGGCTCGTTTGTCACGACCCACAAGCTGAAAACTCAAACATGCTCAAAATCCAATGCTAAAGACATCCAAACGGGGTGCAGTGAAATATGCTTCTCTTGAAATTCATATAGGTACCCATAAACGGCGTATTTTACTCAATTACTTCTAAGATTTCGCTTTCGATTCTTGAAATGCGTTTTACTTGTTTTGCCCATGAATGTTTATAAGCTGACAGAGATAAATACTAATATTATATATAACTTACATGTAAGTGACTATCATTAAACAAGCTTCCTTATCTTTTGTTCTCTATAAAACATGTTTTTTAAGTTTTCGAAATAAAAGGCAAAACGTTCAATATAAACTCTATTGTTCTGCTATAAAAATATCGTATATTGAGTTTGTTCCAATAAAAATACACCTATTCAGTTGAACCGAGTATCCACGGTAATTATTTCTTTTTTTCTACCCCTAAACATGTCGTTAGTTATTATTTTATCAGTCCATTATTTGTCGGATTTCCCCGAAACAGAATCAAGAGTCACACACAATAAAGCACACCGAATAAGTTACCTTCTTACCAATCTAATTGGATTTCTTGACTTGTCACGGTAGCCTAGAGGAAGTAAGGTATTGTACTGCAGTCAAACACATCGCTCAGATATAAATGAAAAACGAAAACAGTGGCTCAACTGACCTGAATAAAGATCTAAATTCGTAACTGCTTTGCAAAGGAAGTTCAACTGGGTTTTTTCCCGGAAATTGCCATTGTCTCGCATTCATTCACGTGATGACAAGCGCAAGACATCGACAGGGGTGGAAGAGGGGTCATTCACGCGCTCACGCGAAGCGCGCGGGTAGAGCACGAATCGCGATACCCCTTTTTTTCGAGCTCCACACAGTCTCTAAGCTTTCCTTGTGCTTTTCACGCGTGGAAAAATCATTTCCATCCTTTCTCCTTTCTAGTGCCCGACACGGAAGCTAGACTGAGCGATACTGAGTTTAAAAGTTTCTGTCTTGTTTATTTTGTACAGTTCAATATCGATCAATAGGCGAATCATTGCTGATGACATTGTTTGCACTTAATGTCATTAGCATATGAATTTACGTAGAGAAGGCATCGTGCTAAGTACAAACCGACTCCAAAGTTGAGAGCGCTTGTTAAACTTAGTAGTCTACGTAATTTTTATCCCTTTGCATGTATTTTTTAAAGGAAATATCATCTATCAAAAACTTCAAAATTGTTGGGTGGCAAAAGCGCTAATGAGCCATGCATCCTTTGTAAAATTTCGAGTTTTTAAAATAGTATTCCACAAAGAGTATCTAGGATATCGGGCTTATATTTCCAGAGAAAGCTAATTATGCTACACTGTATGCCTGTATGTTGAAATAAAGGCATGGCATTCAACAATTATTCATTTCTGTCATTTTGCTGTTAGCCGGTTGGTTGTTCGTGTTTATTCCAAAAGAAATACACCTCTTCGCTTAGACCAAGCAACCAAGGTAATTATTTCCGTTTTCCACCCGTAAACATGCCCTTATGTTTTTATTTTATCAGTTCATTATTTGTCGTTACCTTCTGCAATCCAGTTGGATTTCTTGACTTGTCACAGTAGCCTAGAGGAAGTAAAGTATTGCACTGCAGTCAAACGCATTGCTCAGATACAATTGAAAAACGAAAACAGCCTCTCAACTGACCTGAATAAAGATGTTAATTCGCGACCGCTTTGCAAAGGAAGTTCAACTGGGTTTTTTCCCGTTATTCCCGGAAAACTGATTTGCGTCGCGACTATTGTCTAGCATTGTTCACGTGACTGACAGGCACTGGACAAGGGTGGGAATGGGGTCATTCACGCGCTCACGCGCTTAGTATTTGCATTTTAGCAGTTTTGGTTACGGCTCGTTTGTCACGACCTACAAGCTGAAAGCTTAAACATGCTCAAAATCCAATGCTAAAGACATCCAAACGGGGTGCAGTAAAATATGCTTCTCTTGAAATTCATATAGGTATCCATAAACGTCGTATTTTACTCAATTACTTCTAAGAATTTGCTTTCGATTCTTGAAATGCGTTTCACTTGTTTTGACCATGAATGTTTAATAGCTGACAGAGATAAATACTGATATTATACATAACTTACATGTAAGTGACTTTCATTAACAAGCTGCCTTATCTTTATTTTTCTCTATAAAACATGTTTTTTAAGGTATTCGAAATAAAAGGCATGACGTTCAATGACTCCATTGTTCTCCTCTAAAAATATCGTATATTGATTTCTGTAAATGAATTCGTCATTTATAGCAATCCGTTGTTCGTGTTTGTTCCAATTTAGTTGAACCGAGTATCCACGGTAATTTTTTCTGTTTTCCACCAATAAACATGTCCTCTTAGTTATTATTTTATCAGTCCATTATTTGTCGTATTTCCCCGAAACAGAATCAAGAGCACACACAATGAAACATACCGCGGAATAGGTTACCTTCTTGTGCTTCTTGCCAATCCAGTTGGATTTCTTGACTTGTCACCGTAGCCTAGAGGAAGTAAAGTGTTACACTGCAGTCAAACACATCGCTCAGATATAATTGAAAAACGAAAACTGTCGCTTAACTGACCTGAATAAAGATTTTCATGTAAATTAGCGACGGCTTTGCAAAGGAAGTTCAACTGGGATTTTTCCCGGAAAACAGATATGCGTCATGACCATTGTCTCGCATTGTTCATGTGATTGACGTGACTAAGCATGAGATTGAATTACTTCATCGTTCTGCTGTAAAAATTCCCCTGCACACCGCACAGTAACTCCGGCGCACATGTACGTTAAAAACCACTTTCAGTTTCATTGCTGATATTATTTCGGTTTCTGATGACATGTCAGCTTAGTATTTTCACTTTAGCGGTTTTGGTTACGGCTCATTTGCCCAGACTTACAAGCTGATAGCTTAAAACTGCCCTGCTATATCCAATGACTGAGCACATTCAAACGGGGTGAAGTGAATTAAGATTCTCTTGAAATTTATATAGGTACCCATAAAAACCGTCTTTCACTCAATAACTTATAAGACAGCAGTCATAGCGAATATAAAGAATTCGCTTTCGGTCCTTGAAATGCCTTCTACTTATTTTGCCCATGAATGTTTATAAGCTCACTGAGATAAAAATTAATATTGGAAGTCAATATTATACGTAACTTACATGTAAGAGACTTTCATTAACAAGCTGCCTTATATTTATTTTTCCCTATTCAACGTTTTGAACGTATTCGAAATAAAGGCATGACATTCAATATTAAAACCCCATTGTTCTTCTCTAAAACTATCGTTTATTGATTTCTGTAATTTTGCTATGAGCCGGTAGATTGTTCGTGTTTGTTCCAATAGGATTTAGTCTCTTTGAGAACAAAAGCTACAATGTCTTCGGATGTGACGTTTTCCACTTTTAGTTTCATTGATGATATGTATTTTGCTTCTGAGTATTTGCATTTTAACGAAACAACTTGAGCAAAATTCGTGTTTTTGCCTTGCAAGTTTTGAAGCTGATTCAAAAACTTCTCAAAGCAAAAACTGCGAAGAAAATCGTCCGCGCAACCATGTTGCGCTAAAAGTCGTCGTTGCGAATCGTCCCGTGTAACATCACCTTAATACGGGTCATTTGTCCAGACTTTATATACTAGCTGAAAGCTCAATACTGCCCTGTTACATCCAGTACTAACACATCCAAACGGGGTACAGTGAAATAAGCTTCTCTTGAAATTTAAAGGTACCCATAAATGGCCTCTTCGTACTCGATTATTAACTAAGAGTAGACAGCAGTCATGCATAGTGAATATAAAAGATTTCGCTTTCGATTCTTGAAATGCGTTTCACTTGTCTTGACCATGAATGTTTATTAGCTGATAGAGATAAATATTAAAAAAAACTAATATTATACAAAACTTTCATGTAAGTGACTTTCATTAACAAGCTGCATTAACAGCAAAGATTGTGACTTATAAATCCAATTTTTCTAAATTTATTATCTTTTACGTATTCGAAATAAAGGAATGATATTCAACAATTATTCATTTCTGTAATTTTGCTATAGAGTGTTTTCACTGACGTCATAACAAAATTCAGAAGCCGTTTTTTTAAGGTATTCAATATAAAAGGCACGACGTTCAACGACTCCATTGTTCTGCTCTAAAAATATCGTATATTGATTTCTGTAATTAAATTCGCCATTAGCAATCGGTTGTTCGATCGTGTTTGTTCCAATAGAAATACACCTATTTAGTTGAACCGAGTATCCACGGTAATTATTTTTGTTTTCCACCCCTAAACGTGTCCTTAGTTATTATTTTATCAGTCCATTATTTGTCGTATTTCCCCGAAACAGAATCAAGAACACACACAATGAAACACACCGAATAGGTTACCTGATTAATACTAATATTATACATAACTTACATGCAGGTTACTTTCTTTAACAAGCTGCCTTAACAGCAAATACTGTAACTTATAAATCCATTTTTTCACAATTTATTATGTTCTTTAACGTATTCGAAATAAAGGAATGACATTCAACAATTATTCATTTCCGTAATTTTGCTATTAGCCGGCTGGTTGTTCGTGTTTATTCCAAAAGAAATACACCTCTTCCCTTAAACCAAGTATTCAAGATAATAACTTCCGTTTACCACCCCTAAATTATGTTATTATTTTATCAGTCCATTATTTGTTGTATTTCCCCGAAACATAATCAAGAGCACACACAATATAATGAAACACACCGAATAGGTTACCTTCTTGCAAGTCCAGTTGGATTTCTTCACTTGTCACAGTAGCCTAGAGGAAGTAAAGTATTGCACTGCATTCAAACACATCGCTCAGATATAATTGAAAAACGAAAACAGTCTTTCACTAACTGACCTGAATAAAGATTTAAATTCGCGACCGCTTTGCAAAGGAAGTTCAATTGGGTTTTTTCCCGTTGTTCCCAGAAAACTGATATGCGTCGTGACCACTGTCTCGCATTGTGGGATTTCGCTTTCGTTTCTTGAAATGCGTTTTACTTGTTTTGACCATGAATGTTTATTTAATTAGCTGACAGAGATAAATACTAAAATTATTCACATGAAAGTGACTTTCATTAACAAGCTTTACAGATGACTTACAAATACAATTTATCTCTATTTGATATGTTCTTGAATTTATTAGAAATAAAGGCATTGCATGCAATAACCCCATTGTTATGCTCTAAAATATCGTATATTGATTTCTGTAATTTAATTCGCCATTAGAAATCGGTTTTTCACGTTTGTTCCAAAAGAAATACACCTTGAACGGAGTATCCACGGGAATTATTTCTGTTTTCCACCAATAAACATGTCCGTATGTTATTATTTTATCACTCCATTATTTGTCATATTTCCCCGAAACAGAATCAAGAGTCACACACAATAAAACATACCGAATAGGTTACCTTCTTGCCAATCCAGTTGGATTTCTTGACTTGTCACAGTAGCCTACAGGAAGTAAAGTGTTGCACTGCAGCCAAACACATTGCTCAGATATAATTGAAAAACGAAAACAGTTTCCCAACTGACCTGAATAAAGATTTAAATTTGCGACTGCTTTGCAAAGGAAGTTCAAATGGTATTTTTCCCCGTTGTTCCCGGAAAACTGATATGCGTCGCGACTATTGTCTCGCATTGTTCACGTGACTGACAGGCACTGGACAAGGGTGGAAGAGGGGTCATTTACGCGCTTCGCACTTAGTATTTGCATTTTAGCAGTTTTAATTTTGGTTACGGCTCGTTTGTCACGACCTACAAGCTGAAAGCTTAAACATGCTCAAAATCCAATGCTAAAGACATCCAAACGGGGTGCAGTGAAATATGCTTCTCTTGAAATTCATATAGGTATCCATAAACGGCGTATTTTACTTAATTACTTCTAAGAATTCGCTTTCGATTCTTGAAATGCGTTTCACTTGTTTTGACCATGAATGTTTATAAGCTGACAGAGATAAATACTAATATTTTACATAACTTACATGTAAGTGACTATCATTAACAAGCTGCCTTATCTTTTGTTCCCTATAAAGCATGTTTTTTAAGGTATTCTAAATAAAAGGCATGACTTTTAATAACTCCATTGTTCTGCTCTAAAAATATCGTTTATTGATTTCTGTAATTTAATTCGCCGTTAGCAATCGGTTGTTCGTGTTTGTTCCAATAGAAATACACCTATTCAGTTGAACGAGCATCCACGGCAATTATTTCTGTTTTCCACTCCTAAACATGTCCTTAGTTATTATTTTATCAGTCCATTATTTGTCGGATTTCTCGGAAACAGAATTAAGAGGCACACACAATAAAACACACCGAATAGGTTACCTTCTTGCCAATCCAGTTGGATTTCTTGACTTGTTACAGTAGCCTAGAAGAAGTAAAGCATTGCACTGCAGTCAAACACATTGCTCAGATATAATTGAAAAACGAAAACAGCCTCTCAACTGACCTGAATAAAGATGTAGATTCGCGACTGCTTTGCAAAGGAAGTTCAAATGGGTTTTTTTCCCGTTATTCCCGGAAAACTGATATGCGTCGCGACTATTGTCTCGCATTGTTCACGTGACTGACAGGCACTAGACAAGGGTGGGAGAGGGGTCATTCACGCGCTCACGCGCTTAGTATTTGCATTTTAGCAGTTTTGGTAACGGCTCGTTTGTCACGACCCACAAGCTGAAAAGTCAAACATGCTCTGCAAAATCCAATACTAAAGACATCCAAACGGGGTGCAGTGAAATATGCTTCTCTTGAAATTCATATAGGTACCCATAAACGGCGTATTTTACTCAATTACTTCTAAGGTTTCGCTTTCGATTCTTGAAATGCGTTTTACTTGTTTTGCCCATGAATGTTTATAAGCTAACAGAGATAAATACTAATATTATATATAACTTACATGTAAGTGACTATCATTAACAAGCTGCCTTATCTTTTGTTCTCTATAAAACATGTTTTTTAAGTTTTCGAAATAACTTAAAAGGCAAAAAGTTCAATATAAACTCTATTGTTCTGCTATAAAAATATCGTGTATTGATTTAAGCAATCGGTTGTTCGTGTTTGTTCCAATAACAGTACACCTATTCAGTTTTCCACCCCTAAACATGTCCTTAGTGATTATTTTATCAGTCCATTATTTGTCGGATTTCCCCGAAACAGAATCAAGAGTCACACACAATAAAGCACACCGAATAGGTTACCTTCTTACCAATCTAATTGGATTTCTTGACTTGTCACAGTAGCCTAGAGGAAGTAAAGTATTGCACTGCAGTCAAACACATCGCTCAGATATAAATGAAAAACGAAAACAGTGGCTCAACTGACCTGAATAAAGATCTAGATTCGTAACTGCTTTGCAAAGTTAGTTCAACTGGGTTTTTTCCCGGAAAACTGATATGCGTCATTGCCATTGTCTCGCATTCATTCACGTGATGACAAGCGCAAGACATCGACAGGGGTGGAAGAGGGGTCATTCACGCGCTCACGCGAAGCGCGCGGGTAGAGCACGAATCGCGATACCCCTTTTTTTCGAGCTCCACACAGTCTCTCAGCTTTCCTTGTGCTTTTCACGCGTGGAAAAATCATTTCCATCCTTTCTCCTTTCTAGTGCCCGACACGGAAGCTAGACTGAGTGATACTGAGTTTAAAAGTTTCTGTCTTGTTAATTTTGTACAGTTCAATATCGATCAATAGGCGAATCATTGCTGATGACATTGTTTGCACTTGATTTCATTAGCATATGAATTTACGTAGAGAAGGCATCGTGCTAAGTACAAACCGACTTCAAAAGTTGAAAGCGCTTGTTAAACTTAGTAATCTACGTAATTTTTATCCCTTTGCATGTATTTTTTAAAGGAAATATCATCTATCAAAAACTTCAAAATTGTCTGGTGTCAAAAGCGCTAATGAGCCATGCATCCTTTGTAAAATTTCGAGTTTTTAAAATAGTATTCCACAAAGAGTATCTAGGATATCGGGCTTATATTTCCAGAGAAAGCTAATTGTGCTACACTGTATGCCTGTATGTTGAAATAAAGGCATGGCATTCAACAATTATTCATTTCTGTAATTTTGCTATTAGCCGGTTGGTTGTTCGTGTTTATTCCAAAAGAAATACACCTCTTCGCTTAGACCAAGCAACCAAGGCAATTATTTCCGTTTTCCACCCGTAAACATGCCCTTATGTTTTTATTTTATCAGTTCATTATTTGCCGTTACCTTCTTACCAATCCAGTTGGATTTCTTGACTTGTCACAGTAGCCTAGAGGAAGTAAAGTATTGCACTGCACTCAAACACATTGCTCAGATACAACTGAAAAACGAAAACAGCCTCTCAACTGACCTGAATAAAGATGTAAATTCGCGACCGCTTTGCAAAGGAAGTTCAACTGGGTTTTTTCCCGTTATTCCCGGAAAACTGATATGCGTCGCGACTATTGTCTCGCATTGTTCACGTGACTGACAGGCACTGGACAAGGGTGGGAAAGGGGTCATTCACGCATTTAGCAGTTTTGGTTACGGCTCGTTTGTCACGGCCTACAAGCTGAAAGCTCAACATGCTCAAAATCCAATACTAATAAAGACATCCAAACGGGATGCAGTGAAATAAGCTTCTCTTGAAATTCATATAGGTACCCATAAACGGCAAATTTTACTCAATTACTTCTAAGATTTCGCTTTCGATTCTTGAAATGCGTTTTACTTGTTTTGCCCATGAATGTTTATAAGCTGACAAAGATAAATACTAATTTTATACATAACTTACATGTAAGTGACTATCATTAACAAGCTGCCTTATCTTTTGTTCTCGAAAATAAAAGGCATGACGTTCAATAACTCCAATGTTCTGCTCTAAAAATAACGTATATTGATTTCTGTAATTTAATTCGCCGTAAGCAATCGGTTGTTCGTGTTTGTTCCAATAGAAATACACCTATTCAGTTGAACGAGTATCCACGGCAATTATTTCTGTTTTCCATCCCTAAACATGTCCTTAGTTATTATTTTATCAGTCCATTATTTGTCGGGTTTCCCCGAAACAGAATCAAGAACACACACAATAAAACACACCGAAAAGGTTACCTTCTTGCCAATCCAGTTGGATTTCTTGACTTGTCACAGTAGCCTAGAGGAAGTAAAGTATTACACTGCAGTCAAACACATCGCTCAGATATAATTGAAAAACGAAAACAGTGGCTCAACTGACCTGAATAAAGATATAAATTCGCGACCGCTTTGCAAAGGTTCAAATGGGTTTTTTCCCGTTATTCCCGGAAAACTGATATGCGTCGCGACTATTGTCTCGCATTGTTCACTTGACTGACAGGCACTGGACAAGGGTGGGAGAGGGGTCATTCACGCGCTCACGCGCTTAGTATTTGCATTTTAGCAGTTTTGGTTACGGCTCGTTTATCACGACCCACAAGCTGAAAACTCAAACATGCTCAAAATCCAATGCTAAAGACATCCAAACGGGGTGCAGTGAAATATGCTTCTCTTGAAATTCATATAGGTACCCATAAACGGCGTATTTTACTCAATTACTTCTAAGGTTTCGCTTTCGATTTTTCCTTGAAATGCGTTTTACTTGTTTTGGCCATGAATGTTTATAAGCTGACAGAGATAAATACTAGTATTATATGTAACTTACGTGTAAGTGACTATTATTAACAAGCTGCCTTATCTTTTGTTCTCTATAAAACATGTTTTTTTAAGTTTTCGAAATAAAAGGCAAAACGTTCAATATAAACTCTATTGTTCTGCTATAAAAATATCGTGTATTGATTTTAGCAATCGGTTGTTCGTGTTTGTTCCAATAAAAGTACACCTATTCAGTTGAACCGAGTATCCACGGTAATTATTTCTGTTTTCCACCAATAAACATATCCTTAGTTATTATTTTATCAGTCCATTATTTGTCGGATTTCCCCGAAACAGAATCAAGAGTCACACACAATAAAGCACACCGAATAGGTTACCTTCTTACCAATCTAATTGGATTTCTTGACTTGTCACAGTAGCGTAGAGGAAGTAAGGTATTGTACTGCAGTCAAACACATCGCTCAGATATAAATGAAAAACGAAAACAGTGGCTCAACTGACCTGAATAAAGATCTAAATTCGTAACTGCTTTGCAAAGGAAGTTCAACTGGGTTTTTTCCTGGAAAACTGATATGCGTCATTGCCATTGTCTCGCATTCATTCACGTGATGACAAGCGCAAGACATCGACAGGGGTGGGAGAGGGGTCATTCACGCGCTCACGCGAAGCGCGCGGGTAGAGCACGAATCGCGATACCCCTTTTTTTCGAGCTCCACACAGTCTCTCAGCTTTCCTTGTGCTTTTCACGCGTGGAAAAATCATTTCCATACTTTCTCTTTTCTAGTGCCCGACACGGAAGCTGGACTGAGCGATACTGATTTAAAAGTTTCTGTCTTGTTATTTTGTACAGTTCAATATCGATCAATAGGCGAATCATTGCTGATGACATTGTTTGCACTTAACTTGGTCATTAGCATATGAATTTACGTAGAGAAGGCATCGTGCTAAGTATAAACCGACTTCAAAAGTTGAAAGCGTTTGTTAAACTAAGTAATCTACGTAATTTTTATCCCTTTGCATATATTTTTAAAGGAAATATCATCTATCAAAAACTTCAAAATTGTCTGGTGTCAAAAGCGCTAATGAGCCATGCATCCTTTGTAAACTTTCGAGTTTTTAAAATAGTATTCCACAAAGAGTATCTAGGATATCGGGCTTATATTTCCAGAGAAAGCTAATTGTGCTACACTGTATGCCTGTATGTTGAAATAAAGGCATGGCATTCAACAATTATTCATTTCTGTAATTTTGCTATTAGCCGGTTGGCTGTTCGTGTTTATTCCAAAAGAAATACACCTCTTCGCTTAAACCAAGTATTCAAGGTAATTAGTCCCGTTTTCCACCCCTAAACAAGCCCTTATGTTATTATTTTATCAGTCCATTATTTGTCGTATTTCCCCGAAACAGAATCAAGAGCACACACAATGAAACACACCGCATGAATAGGTTACCTTCTTGCCAATCCAGTTGGATTTCTTGACTTGTCACAATAGCCTGGAGGAAATAAAGTATTGCACTGCAGTCAAACGCATTGCTCAGATACAATTGAAAAACGAAAACAGCCTCTCAACTGACCTGAATAAAGATGTAAATTCGCGACCGCTTTGCAAAGGAAGTTCAACTGGGTTTTTTCCCGTTATTCCCGGAAAACTGATATGCGTCGCGACTATTGTCTCGCATTGTTCACGTGACTGACAGGCACTGGACAAGGGTGGGAGAGGGGTCATTCACGCATTTAGCAGTTTTGGTTACGGCTCGTTTGTCACGGCCTACAAGCTGAAAACTCAACATGCTCAAAATCCAATACTAAAGACATCCAAACGGGATGCAGTGAAATATAAGCTTCTCTTGAAATTCATATAGGTACCCATAAACGGCGTATTTTACTCAATTACTTCTAAGATTTCGCTTTCGATTCTTGAAATGCGTTTTACTTGTTTTGCCCATGAATGTTTATAAGCTGACAAAGATAAATACTAATTTTATACATAACTTACATGTAACTGACTATCATTAACAAGCTGCCTTATCTTTTGTTCTCGAAAATAAAAGGCATGACGTTCAATAACTGCAATGTTCTGCTCTAAAAATAACGTATATTGATTTCTGTAATTTAATTCGCCGTTAGCAATCGGTTGTTCGTGTTTGTTCCAATAAAAATACACCTATTCAGTTGAACGAGTATCCACGGCAATTATTTCTGTTTTCCATCCCTAAACATGGCCGTAGTTATTATTTTATCAGTCCATTATTAGTCGGGTTTCCCCGTAACAGAATAAGAGTCACACAATAAAACACACCGAATAGGTTACCTTCTTGCCAATCCAGTTGGATTTCTTGACTTGTCACACTAGCCTAAAAGAAGTAAAGTATTGCACTGCAATCAAACACATTGCTCAGATATTGACCGGAAGTGTCGTGAATAATTTCTTTTAGCCTTGAACGTGACAACGTGACATTGTTTGATTATTATTAGATCATGATGAGAATTGTAATCGGAGACAAAAGATGATTGTGAAATAGGTTTTTGTGGAGGAGAGAACTCAGGGAAGATAGAGACGAACACCCGTTGTAAATTCAAGGATGATTAAACCAGGACAAGACGAGAAATCGGTGTGATTATTGGTGTACCCCACAAGTTCGGTACATTTGTGGTGCCGGGACCAGGATACTACGAGGATTACTGCGGAGATTCCACTGGAATTACGACAAGCGAGGGGATCTAAAACAACAAAACAACGCCACTATGAGCGACAACGAAGGAATGCGAGGTCAACACGAGGACGAACAACAACTACAAGGAGAAATAGAAAAGGAAATCAAGAAGCTTAAATACTTCCTAGAGGAGACAGAGGAGTTGATTGAAAACAAGGATTACACTGAAATCGAAATTGTTACGAGAAGAGCGGAGAAAATCGTAGAGAAAATAACAGATCTCATTTCACATACCGAGGAATTAAAAATTGACGGCGGCGCGTCTTCTCGCACAGTCAGGCAGTGGAAAAAGGATCAGAAATCGAGCTACGCAGCACTCATTGCAGACAAAGAGAAACTCTCACGGTTCCTCAAGAACAGACGGGACGAAATGGAGGAGGTGGTCGAACGACGACAAATAGAATCGAAGCGTGAGCAGCAGCGACAAGACGAAAGGCAAGCAATCGAGTTTCGTGAAAGACAGGAAGAACACGAACGGCGAATGTGGCAGGAAAAACTCGACGCCGAATTAGATATGGCAAAGAAGAAGTTGGAACTCGAGCAAAGCGTCCGTTCAACAGCAGCGAAACTACCCAAGTTGAAAATCACGCCGTTCAAAGGAACGCCGACAGACTGGGTGCGGTTTCGAAATATGTTTTCCACTCAAGTACACGAGAAGCCGATCAGCGAGGAAGAAAAATTCGGATACCTTTTAGAAATGGTAAATCCCAAGGTGAGAGACAAGATCGCCAATTTGAAACCCGGAGCGATGGGATACAAAATAGCCTGGGACAGGCTCGAGAAAGAATACGGCCAGACAAAACTCGTGGTAAACGCGCACATGGAAGAGATCGTAAACCTTCTCGTGATTAGAGGATCGAATTACGCGAAAATACAAGAGTTTTATGAAAAGGTTAGCAAGAATCATGATGCGCTGCTGACGCTGGGCGAAGCTAGCATGCTCAGAGGCTTTGTCATGTCGACCATTAACAAGCTACCTCAAGTCAAATCAGATCTCGTGCGTACAGACGACAACTGGGAAGATTGGGACATGGAGGCCTTTACCGATGCTTTGTTGAAGTGGCTGAAACGAAACAAACCGGAAGACCAGCCGGGAGTCTCTGGGGATTCTCACAAAAGTGAGAGACACTGGTTCACGCCAGAAGACAACAACAAGGAGCCACGAAGAGAAAGAGGAACGCCTTTCTGTATTTTTTGCGAGAAAGATCATTGGGGAGACAACTGCAAGACCTTCAACACCTTGGAGGCTCGAAGAAAGTTTTTCACTGAAAACCGGCGGTGCTACAACTGTGGTAGAAGTGGACACCCAGTGAACAAATGTAGGAGTCGTGGTTGCTTCAAGTGCAAAGGAAGACATCACACTAGCATATGCAACAAGGAAGACGTCATACTCTCAGTATTCACCCCACCACCGTCTGAAGAACAAGCACTTCCAGCAATTATACCAGTGAAAGTACAAGGGATCACACTGTGGGCCTACTTGGATACGGGGTCGGGGAGAAACTTCATATCAAGCAAGGCAGCCGAAGTGTTAAAGTGAGGCCCTGTTAGGGTTTTAGGATTATGGATTATTAGGGGTTTTTAGAGAAGGGATACGGATTATTGGCCACTAAATTTAAGGATTACGGATTATTTGCGTCCTCATTTTAAAATTACGGATTATTATTGATCATTATCACATAGATTGCTTTGACATAAAAAAAGGATAAAAGAAGAGAGGTAAAAGTCATACAGAGAACGACAAATATTTATCTCCAGTGGCCCCTCCGGTGCTCCTAGTCAAAATTCCGAGCCCGCGATGCCTCGCGGTAGTAGTTGCCAGTCGCTAAGTCTTCTGGGCAATATACTCAAGATGGTGGGTAGTTGAGAACTCACTGTAGGTGATCAAAAATTGGCATCTCTCACATCGCTGTTGCACCTGCTAAATGAGCCACTCCTCGAAGTTACTGGGGCAATTTATAAGCTTGAAAATTATGCCGAGCAGAATGGTTTAACCGTTCTCAACAAAAATATGTGTTGCTACTGAAAGGTAGCAACTAGCAAATACAACAACCCGGCAACTGATGAGGTTCGAGAGGAGAACCGAAACCATGGTGTTGCCTGAATGAAATAGTGGCATAAACGAAGCAGTCACTAGACTGTTAAAATTGCCAACGGAGGTTTTAGTATAAACAGCGAGCTCCTCGCAGCTATAAAGCGTAGCAAATGGAAGCTAAGATTACAGCCTTGACTTAGACAAACTTTAACTCTCTACAAGTTGAATAGCTCATTAAGCTACAACTCTCTCTGCAATAAAGCTTGGATCCTGAAAATTAAAATCCTGCAAAGACAAAACTAAAATAGCTGGGCCCAGCGTGACATTAATAGCAGGAAAGACATTCATGGCCAACAGATCATTTCAGATCCTGTCATGTCAGAGAGAATCAGTCAGTTAGAGAAATTCAAACCTTTCCTACATAAAAATCTACATGCCCATATTAATGGCAAAAACAACACACCAACCGCCAGGCAAAAAAAGGATGCTAAAATGAGGTCAAAAAGCTTCAAAATCGCGGGAACCACAACCGACAGACTTGACCTCTAATCCGTTGCATGCACGCGGCTTTTGAAAGGTTTTAAAACTCAGTCTACACTAAAACCCTCCTTAACAAACGGCTAAATATAGAATAAACGTTTTTAAATATTATTTTTTAGTGCCAAAGTTTTTTAATAAGTTCCAAACGTTTCGGGCTTTGCCCTTCTTCAGTGGAACTATGTTCGTTGAGAAATACGCCACGACATCTAAAGTTTAAAATGATTGTCTCTTGCATGCGCGCGCGACCTTCAGAAGAAACGAAAGTCAGAATTTAGGCTGCGCGGTTGACAGGTACCAAGTTGGAAAATACGGCGCATCTCCTGCCGTTTCCTTTGCTTTTTTCCGCCGCAGAGCTTGACGCCCAAACCTGCACGTCATCCACAGAGTGTCCATTGGAACTGAAGTGCTCTGCGACTGGAAAACCGGGTGCACTCTTGGTAATATTCCTGAGATGTTCGCCAAACCTTTCCCTAAGAGTGCACCCAGTTTCGCCGATGTAAATGGCAGGGCAGCGACGGCAGGAGATGCAGTATATAAGGCCAGATGACAGACAGGTAAAGGACTCTCTGGTGGTGAAGGAGCCTTTTGGAGCCAGTAGAGTAGCGTCATTTGAGATGTGGTCACAGGTACGGCAGCGGGGGTGTTGACAAGGAGCAGAACCTGCGGGCGAAGTAGTTTGATTTGTGTCGGACGTGTGGACCAAGACGTTTCGTAGGTTTTGATCTCGGCGATAAGCGATCATTGGTGGCTGAAGAAATGTTTCCTTGGTTTCAGGGTCGTTCAATATGATGCTGAAGTTGTCGAGCAAAATCTGTTTGATTCTGTTGTTCAGAGGATGGTAAGTAAGAACCAAAGGGATCCTGCTCTCCTTTTCATCCGCCAAGGTGTTCCGTTTGAGGGCGTCTGTGTGTGTGACATGTCGGATTTCCTCAAGATCATGTTGGAGAGTGTGTGCATTGTAACCACGCCTTTCAAAGAAAGAGGCCATTTCGTGTGCTCTTGCTAGAAAGTCGGCGTCGTCAGAGCAGAGGCGTCGAAGGCACAAGAGCTGACTGTGAGGTAGGCTTTCTTTGCAGTGTCGAGGATGTAATGACTGGTGGTGAGATAACTGTGGGTATCTGTAAACTTGTAGTAGATGGAAGTAGAGATTCGATTGCCAAAAATGCGTAAATTGATATCAAGGAAAGGCAGTTTGGTTTCAGAGATAGAATGTGTCAATTGAAATGCAGGGTGAAAATTGGAAACAAAATCAATGTATTGATATTGATTTTGTTTCCAACTTTCACCCTGCACTTCAATTCACACATTAGTCCTTATTAGGACTCGTCGACATGGCATAGCTGTCGATGATCTTTTGTGAGACCCTGTCTGGCTATGCCATGCTGACGAGTCCTAACTAGGACGAAACAGCTGTCCATAGCTGCAACTGCCAGGGTGATATGGCTGTGCGCATGCGTAAGGTACTGGCCAGGCCGCGGGATTGGTGTTCGAGTGTGTCACTTGCTTTTTTCGTATTTATGCTTGATATACAGTACGTAACTCAATTCACGTGACACAAAAGGGTAATTAGGGGTTGCTTTAAATTGATTGCTTTAGAATTTTATTTTAGGGATATGTTTTTTTGCAATATTGGGATACGGATTATTTCCAAAATTTATCCAGGATTATGGATTATTCAGACCCCCCCTAACAGGGCCTCTAAAGTTAACTCCGAACCGCCAAGAGAGCCGACAAATGGTCACGCTGACTGGAACGAAGAGACAAACTATGCCTGTCTTCCGCATCGCCATGTATTCCTTAGATGGGAAAACAAGAGAGAGGATCGAAGTGAGCGGAAGTAGAATGCCTGAATTTGCGACCATAAGAAGACCAAACATGAATGATTTGAAGTGCAAGTACGAACATGCTCGAGACAAGAAGTTCTATGTGAGGCCTGGAGAGGAGTACCGGATTGACATTATCCTGGGAGACAGCACTTACTGCAAGATCAAGACGGAAACAATCCACAAAGGAAAGCCAGGAGAGCCGATCGTTGAGGGCACCACCTTTGGCTGGGTCATTCATGGGGGCGAAGGTCACATTGTTGAACTGTGTATGTTCGTGAGAGAGACGGATGATTACGAGAAATTGTACAGCTTGGATGTGCTGGGGATAGAAGATCGTGGGGAGAATGACCAACTCGATGTACTTAAAGAGTTTAAAGAAAATGTAACGAGACGGGACGACGAGAGATATGAAGTGAATGTCCCATGGATCCCCGGGAGCACTCTAACGGACACAAATGTGCAAGCAAGCAGGAAGAGACTCCACAACGTCAACAAGAAATTAACCCACAATGAGAGACTGAAGGGCGAATACGAAAGGATTGTTGAAGATCAACTGAGAGATGGAATCATAGAAAGAGTTCCAGAGCAGCCAAGTGGAGACCGAGTCTTCTACATGCCTCATAAACCGGTTGTTAGAGAGCAGGCAGCAACAACGAAAGTGAGAATGGTCTTTGATGCCAGCGCTAAACCGCACCAACTAGCGAACAGCGTAAACGATTGCATGCACACGGGCCCTTCCTTACAACCTCTGCTATGGGACATACTCGTGAGAGCAAGAATGTCGCCGTACCTACTGCTGGGGGACATTGAAAAGGCATTCTTGCAAATCGGCTTAAAGGAAGAAGATAGAGACGCCTTCCGGTTTCTGTTTAGTCTCAATGGGAAGGAAGAACACCTGCGATTCACAAGAGTACCGTTCGGAGCTGAAGCAAGCCCCTTCATGCTGGGCGCTACGTTACAACACCACTACGAGAATCAACCGGAAGAACTCAAAGAGACAGTCAAGACACTTAAGGACAACACTTATGTGGACAATCTAATGAAAACGGGAAGCCATTTAGAAGACCTCAGGAAATTCAAGGAAGACGCTACCCAGATTTTAGAAAACGCAAAGTTTCCAGTGCATAAATGGGAATCTAACGATGCTGCTCTTGAAAGCAAGGACATGCCCAATCCAGGCAAGATATTGGGACACAATTGGGACAAGAAAGAAGACACGCTGGAAATTCAGTTGCAAGTATCTCAGGAAGAGGCACCATTAACCAAGAGAACCATACTCAGCCACCTGGGAAAGATTTATGATCCGTTGGGGATCGCATCTCCGACCACGGTTGAAGGAAAGCGAATCTACCGAGATGCTTGTGACGAAAAGAAAGGATGGAACACGGAAATATCGACTCCCCTAAGAAACCAGTGGCTCAAATGGACGAAACAATTGAAGAATGTAATCGTTCCAAGAAGCATAGCGAGAAACTTAACGGAGACGAGAGCTGTACACCTTCACGTGTTCGCAGATGCTAGCAATTTGGCGTGTTGTGCCGCTACCATTGCAATAATCGAACATGAATCAGGCGTGATCAAGGGACTTCTGGCATCCAAATCAAGGATCTCCAAACGAGGCACTACGATTGCTAGATTAGAGCTTATCAGCGGTCACATGGCGGCAAATCTGGCACAGAACATCTGTCATGCCCTGGAAGGGTGGCCAGTGGAAAATGTCACAATCTGGATGGACAGTATGGTAGCCTTATATTGGATTTCGAATCCAGGAAAGTCTTGGAAAGTCTTTGTTGCAAACAGAGTAAGGAAACTTGCCCAGATAACGGAGAACATAAGAATTCAATGGAAGTACTGCCCCACTGAAAGAAACCTTGCTGATCTGGGAAGTAGAGGTGCCTCCCTTAACCGTATGGAGAGAGGTGAATGGTACGAGGGGCCTCAGTGGCTACTGACAAAGGAAGACTGGCCGGAACAACCAACTATTAAATGCAGTCCAGGATCTCAAGAAGAAGAGAAACCAGTGAAGGAGCTGATGGCCTACACAAAAGAGGAAAACCCTGCAGATGAATGGGATGAGTTACTCGCGCGGAAACCATATTGGAAGGTACTTAGAACAACGGCCTGGGCCCTCCGTTTCAAAGGAAACAGTCTGTCGAAGTCACAGAAAGTGAAGAAGACGTCTGGACCATTGCGTACAGCCGAACTCGTGAGTGCAAAAATACATTGGGTGAGAAGAGCACAAAGAGACGTTCCAGAAAATATGGAGAAACCTGGCTGGAAACTAGTAAAGGAGAAGGAAACAGGTGTTCTGAAATGTGTTGGAAGAATCCACGGGTATAACCCATCATACCTCGAAAATGGTCTGTTCGCTCAGAAGCTCATCCAGCATGTCCATCTCCAAGTGAAACATTTGGGTGTAGCCAGCACGATGTCGGAACTGAGAGAAGAATGGTGGATACCGAAACTCCGTTCGCTGGTGAAGAAACAAATACGACAGTGTAACGTTTGCAAAGTGTTCGCTGCCAAGCCATGTGGAACAGCAACAACGTCCGCATTGCCAGAATTTCGTACAGAGATCAGTCGCCCCTTCCAGTACACGGGCGTGGACTTCGCGGGACCATTAAAGTACAAAGTGAACAAGAACGAAAATAAAGCTTACGTGCTGATTTTCACGTGTGCGACCTCGAGAGCGGTGCATCTGGAACTGACGAGATCTCAAACGGCTGACGAGTTCCAGAGGAAACTCAACGCCTTCATAACACGACGAACGAGACCACAACTTATCATTTCCGACAATGCAGCGACATTCAAGGCGACAGCGGCATGGATCAGTAAAGTAAGAAAAGGTGAAAGGCTACAGGACTTCCTAGCAAAACAAGAGATTGAATGGCAGTTTAACCTCTCCAAGTCGCCGTGGTGGGGAGGCATGTATGAGCGCCTGATTAAAGAAATCAAGAAGACGC
Source organism: Cladopsammia gracilis (assembly GCA_022457155.1). Taxonomy (NCBI): domain Eukaryota; kingdom Metazoa; phylum Cnidaria; class Anthozoa; order Scleractinia; family Dendrophylliidae; genus Cladopsammia; species Cladopsammia gracilis. The sequence goes on along the minus strand of JAJGOT010000090.1, from coordinate 850,172 downwards.
TATACAAGACGTTGGGAACCACGCACCTCACCTTTGAACAGTTAAAGGCTGTAGTCGTTGACATTGAGAAGCATCTCAACAACCGCCCATTAACGTATGTCGAGAGCGGTGAAGGGGAGCCACAAGTACTAACTCCAAACGTGATCATGTGGGGGCAAGATGCTCACGAGATAGCAGACATTGAGATTGAGGAAGACGAGGTCACCAGACTATACCGACGGCTAAACAATACCAGAGAACACGCATGGCGTCGCTGGCAGAGAGAATACGTCCACAGTCTGATGGAGGCCCACAGGATTAATCGAGGAAACGGACAAGTTCCTGAGATTGGAGAAATCGTCTTGGTGGTGGGAGAGCAGAAGAACAGAGGGGAGTGGATGAAAGGAAAAGTGATCCGACACGTGAAAGGAAGAGACGGAGTTGTGAGGGGAGTGGCTTTGTTACACAAGGGAAATCACATTCAACGCCCCCTTCGACTTGTATGCCCACTGGAAATAAGAAGCTCGCAAACTCAGATTGCAGAGAACGTGCCGGAGACTCAAGTACAAGGTAGAACCGTTGAGAGGAGAAGTGCAGCCAAGGACGCGGAAACCAAAATACGATTGATCATTGCGGATGATGAATGAACATTGACTGTAGTCTAGTAAAAATTAAGTGACATTTAATTTTTAGGGGAGTGTGTGACCGGAAGTGTCGTGAATAATTTCTTTTAGCCTTGAACGTGACAACGTGACATTGTTTGATTATTATTAGATCATGATGAGAATTGTAATCGGAGACAAAAGATGATTGTGAAATAGGTTTTTGTGGAGGAGAGAACTCAGGGAAGATAGAGACGAACACGCGTTGTAAATTCAAGGATGATTAAACCAGGACAAGACGAGAAATCGGTGTGATTATTGGTGTACCCCACAAGTTCGGTACAATATAATTGAAAAACGAAAACAGTCTCTCAACTGACCTGAATAAAGATATAAACTCGCGACCGCTTTGTAAAGGTTCAACTGGGTTTTTTCCCGTTATTCCCGGAAAACTGATATGCGTCGCGACTATTGTATCGCATTGTTCACGTGACTGACGGGCACTGGACAAGGGTCGGAGAGGGGTCATTCACGCGCTCACGCATTTAGTATTTGCATTTTAGCAGTTTTGGTTACGGCTCGTTTGTCACGACCCACAAGCTGAAAACTCAAACATGCTCTGCAAAATCCAATGCTAAAGACATCCAAACGGGGTGCAGTGAAATATGCTTCTCTTGAAATTCATATAGGTACCCATAAACGGCGTATTTTACTCAATTACTTCTAAGGTTTCGCTTTCGATTCTTGAAATGCGTTTTACTTGTTTTGCCCATGAATGTTTATAAGCTGACAGTGATAAATACTAATATTATATGTAACTTACGTGTAAGTGACTATCATTAACAAGCTGCCTTATCTTTTGTTCTCTATAAAACATGTTTTTTTTAAGTTTTCGAAATAAAAGGCAAAACGTTCAATATATAAAACTCTATTGTTCTGCTATAAAAATATCGTGTATTGATTTTAGCAATCGGTTGTTCGTGTTTGTTCCAATACAAGTACACCTATTCAGTTGAATCGAGTATCTACGGTAATTATTTCTGTTTTCCACCAATAAACATGTCCTTAGTTATTATTTTATCAGTCCATTATTTGTCGTATTTCCCCGAAACAGAATCAAGAGCACACACAATGAAACACACCGAATAGGTTACCTTTTTGTCAATCCAGTTGGATTTCTTGACTTGTCACCGTAGCCTAGAGGAAGTAAAGTGTTACACTGCAGTCAAACACATCGCTCAGATATAATCGAAAAATGAAAACAGTGGCTCAACTGACCTGAATAAAGATCTAAATTCGTAACTGCTTTGCAAAGGAAGTTCAACTGGGTTTTTTCCCGGAAAACTGATATGCGTCATTGCCATTGTCTCGCATTCATTCACGTGATGACAAGCGCAAGACATCGACAGGGGTGGAAGAGGGGTCATTCACGCGCTCACGCGAAGCGCGCGGGTAGAGCACGAATCGCGATACTCCTTTTTTTCGAGCTCCACACAGTCTCTCAGCTTTCCTTGTGCTTTTCACGCGTGGAAAAATCATTTCCTTTCTTTCTCCTTTCTAGTGCCCGACACGGAAGCTGGACTGAGCGCTACTGAATTTAAAAGTTTCTGTCTTGTTTATTTTGTACAGTTCAATATCGATCAATAGGCGAATCATTGCTGATGACATTGTTTGAACTTAATGTCATTAGCATATGAATTAACGTAGAGAAGGCATCGTGCTAAGTACAAACCGACTTCAAAAGTTGAAAGTGCTTGTTAAACTTAGTAATCTGCGTCATTTTTATCCCTTTGCATGTATTTTTTTAAAGGAAATATCATCTATCAAAAATTTCAAAATTGTTGGGTGGCAAAAGCGCTAATGAGCCATACATCCTTTACAAAATTTCGAGATGTTAAAATAGTATTCCACAAAGAGTATCTAGGATATCGGGCTTATATTTCCAGAGAAAGCTAATTGTGCTACACTGTATGCCTTCTCAATAATCGGAGTTGATTTTTTGTAGCCGGCTCGATTAGAGAATGAGACGCATATGCTTATGAGGAAATAATTGTGAACAAAGATTCGCCTATATATTGATGCCTTGGCTCAGTCTTTGCATTTTGTCAATTTTTGGTTACGAGCCGTTTTTAAGGACAAACCATCTGAAAGGTCTAAGCTGCACTGCTATTGTGTTCGATAATTATTGAGTTATGCCAAGTAACAAACAAAAACAGTTTATTGCAGCCAAACGTCTATTAAGCGGCTTTTTACATTTGTTGATTATGAAGCTGTCACTTGGTAAAGATTCCCAGAAATCGTTCCCCATACTTACTATAAACTTCACCTCTATTAAGCGGATGCGGTCACCATTTAGACTTCTCTAATTTTATTGTAATTCACCTCTACGGTCACCTAGTTTAATGGCCACGAAGAACCGACTTTTATTGGCGGTAAGCAAAGTGGGTGACTTGCAACACAAAATGAACTTCGGGCGCCTACTTGGCCTTAAATCACAGACAGCCATAACTGATTTTTTCGTTTCATGTTGAATGTGATGACAAAACTGTTGATGTTTGCTGTTTTAACTTCAGGGGTATCGAATGGTCCCTTAAAATTTTCAAGTGCTCGCAAAATGTGGCCTTTGCTCGATTTGCCCGCAAAATTTAGACCAGTGCTCGCTTGCTCGTGCTCGCAAAATTTTTGCAATTGCTCGCATGCCGGGCTCAGATTCTCGTTAAAATTTGCTGATTGCCCGAAATTTCGTAAATCGTGCTTTATAGGTTTCTTGGTACAGAAATAAATGTGCTGTCAAATGCCATCAAATATACTCTCTAGTGAACCACACATATGCCTTGACGGGCATTCAATTGAAAAAGTCAATAGTTACAAATGCCTAGGCGTTCAGGTTGACGAAACACTCTCGTGGGAGGCTCACATCTTCGAAGTTGTCGGTAAAGTTGCTAAAGTACTTGCTGCCCTGAGGAGGCTAAGACATATATGTCCCCAGAGCACCCTTGTCACAATTTACAAGTCACTGGTTCTTCCGCATCTCGATTATTGCAGCGCTGTCTGGGGCAGTATCGGTAATGGCATCAGCCAAAAACTAGAGAAACTAGAAAACAGGGCTGCACGCATAATAACAGGGTCTAGTTGGGATGCCAGATCTGCCCCGATTCTTCATGCCCTTAAATGGGATAGCCTTGCTGACAGACGTGCAAAACAACTGAAATCTTTAAATCACTTTGTACCTGAATACCTGTCTGATAAATTCGCCAGCGTTAATACCATTCACAGACATAATCTTCGAGGTGCGCAACATAACCTGTTTATTCCGCGACCGAACACTGAGGCCCTTAAGAAAAGTTTTCGTTATAGGGGCGCAGTAACATGGAACAGTCTGTCAGCGGAGGCTAAGCAGGCCACTACTTTAAATAGTTTTTATTCCGCTATTGTATATTAGAATTTTCTTAATTTAGTTTAGCACTTATTATAGGATTTTTGTAATTTTTAAGTCTTACCTTTTTTGTACGAGGTTTAATGCGCGCGGCTCATTAGAAGACCCCTCTTTAGTGATAAGGATTCCGTGGATAAATAAAGTTATTATTATTATTATTATTATTATTATTATTATTATTATTATACTATTGAATCGAAAGACTTACAGAGAGCAATAGATCACAGGGCGTCTACGGATTGAAAGGATGGGACATATAAATTCTGATTCAGTTGAATAACGTGGGAGAGGTGGCTCTCAGAAATGAAATTTGTCATTACAATGATACAAGTTAATACAGTATTACAAATTTACGAGGTGCTCGCTGCTCGCCTGTTGCTTTTGCTAAAGTGCTCGCTGCTCCGCGCAAGAGAAATTTGATGACCGCTCGTGCTCGCAAGAAAAAACACAGTGCTCGCATGCTCGCAAATGCTCGCAAAGACCATTCGATACCCCTAACTTCCTTGAACATGCAATTACTTGATTTTTACTCATATTTTGCGTTACCGTTGTTGTTTTAAAAAAATGTATGTTATGTGATCAATTTCGCATTCTAGTTCAATTTTTTTTGCCATATACATGCTAGATTTAAGAACACCTCTATAATTCAAAGGGGACATACTCAAAATAAATGTCGTCGCTTCTAAACATATCTGAATTTCGAAACTGTTCATCAGTAGGATGCCTAAAATGTGTGCAATTCCACAATTGCTTTCGGCTCCATCAAATCCTATACCAATTGCATAACATTTTAGGAGGAGCTACCCACAGTGTGAGCACAGTTACTGACAAGACTATAACGCGGTCATCCTCTATTATGTGGTTAGTTGGCTATTTCCCGAGGGCGATCGCTTAAGGTGGCTCCATATAGTTATTGGTCAGTCTTCCAAATAAAATATACACGATCGCATTGCTGTCTTTCCAGAGTTTTATTTCACTATACTAGGCATAATATACACATTCACGTAGTTTTTAAAGTTTATGTTATGGTGCAATTTTGTCCATGGTGCAAAGTTTATTTTCCTTTATTTTAGGGTATGGAAATGTATGATAATGTATGATAATGACTTTTAAACAAACGAAAATAAAATTTGCACCAAGGACAAAATTGCACCACACAAGAGAGGATCTCTTGTACCACAACATTTACATCTGAGTGATGGAACGAGCGAGCGAGCGAGCGAGTGAGTGATAGAGTGAGTGAGTGAATTAGCCGCCGTTCCCGATAACCCGTTCATTACGCTTGCTCAGATAAGGACTGAGTCTCATTTTGGACCAAGCTGCCTGTAATGTGTACAGTTGTTGCGTTTTCTACTTTCAATTTTGATTTCATTCATTTTTTGTATGGATGACATTACCTCTCAGCATTTGCCTTTTAGGGAAGTGGTCATAACAAGTGTACAGTGTACTGGATGAGGAGCCACCTTGTGAAGGGTGGGAGGGGGGGGGGGGGGGGGGCTAGTAAAACGGAACAGGAAGATTTGAATTTTTTATCAGTTTCTACTCCCGATAGAGTGAGGGCTGTCTTACAAGACATGATCTTTTTAGGTGGGGGAATCGCGAAAGGGGTACATAAAGAGACCACCATTCTTTTTGTAACACGGTGGGTCCTGTCCGAATACAATAGTCTTGACCATGTCCCTCAGCAGTTTTTAATTACCATGGGAATAGGAGCACCCAACGATTCAGGCATTACGCAGCTCTTATAAGGTCTTCTGTGATTGGCTGAGAAAATAATAGAACAAACAACACAACAATGGACCGTAGCCCTGTAAACAATAGAACTGAGTGATCCCAAGTCTAATGAAACTAGAGGTTGTAAAGAACTGCGTGGTATCCAAAGAATAGTCCATTTTACAGTTGTGTGCTTGGTGACCTTGTCCTCGAGTGGAAGCGAGATTAGAGGTGGCCTTGCTTTGATACAATCCTTTCTGCCGTTTCACATGTTAATAATGCTTTTCTCATGCTAACTATGCAAATTTAAATCTGAAAAGCTCCAAGGTCTGTATCATAACAAGGTCAACATCAGCCTCGCTTCCACTCAAGGGCCAGGATACTAAGAAGACAACTGTAAAATGCTCTATCGTTTCGGTGGGAAAATGTTCAGAAGGCCTTGGTCGTCTTAAAAATTGGTAAGTAACATCGGAAAATTTAACGCATTTTGTTTTCAAAAGGATAAAAAATATCACTTACCACTTACCATTTATCACTTACCACTTACCACTTATCACTTACGACTTACCACTCTTATCACATACCACTTATCACTTATCACATACCACTTATCACTTACCACTTATTTTCGTTTTTTTTTTTTCAAGGTCCAAAGTTTTTCATTTCACTTAATCCCGAGATAACTAGCTCCTCCTCCCCTGCTTTAAGAATTTCTTATTGGTAAAAATTACGATCTGTAACCTTAATCAATTAGTTCGTCCATATTGCTCTATTTTATTTGGCTAATCTACCTCTAGTCCTGTGAGGAAACCTGATCTATACAAGCCCTATGGTTTCTTTCAGGTTTCCACGCCATTTTCCTCTGTTAGAGTAGTTTTCAAATGAGTGTCGAAAGTAATTACACAATTGCTTTGCTTTTGCATTGCTACGCTTCGTGATTGGCTAAAAAATCTCGCACCACTTTCTCGACCAATCAGAAGTAAAACCAAAACCAATCGTGTCTTGCTCGCACGCGTTTTCCCGCGCTTGGCGCCGCCGACATGTAATTGCTTCGAGCTCTGATTGGTTCATTGGATTGTTTTCGACTGCTGTGATTGGTCAGAGTAATTACTTTGGTTTTGGTTTTACGACACTCGATTAAAAACTGCTCTAATTTGTAATTCTACTATGTCATGTAATTGTGTGAAATGGCGAAATAAATAAATTATCAAATTATCAATTATCAGGCTACCAGTAATTTCCTTTTCCTAAAAGTTTTCTTTTTTAACTTTTATTAACATAATAATTATTACTAGATTACAGTTTAGAATATATATTAAAAATAGCTAGTAAGTAAAGAAAGAAAAAGCAAAAACAGTGCTTTGTGTGTTACAAACAAAAGACAAAACAATAAACGTTACAAAAAAAGTCATTAGAACAATACGGTGTTTGCGGAAAACTGCAAGAACTCTGGTCAGCAAGGCTTGTGATGGTGCTACATAAGCAAAGTTACCAAGGGTTTACAGGTTTATGAATATCTTTAAAACATTGCGGCAATGAGATTCCATTTCTTTGGTGGAACGGCGGACTTGGATTCAATATTATAAACTGATTTAAGGTATTTCATAAAGCCTTCTATCTTGGGGTGAATTCTTCTTTTTTACAGATCCAAATGTAATATCTCGCAAGAAGGCAGCAGAAATTTATCTGGTGTCGATTTTTTTTTTCTGTCGCCGAAATATTTAGCTAAAAGAACCGAAAATCTCAAGCTGTATTTTAGCTTTCACATTTTAAAGTTTCCTTTAAAGACACTAAAATTACATGGTAAAAAAATACAGCGGAAGCCCACTCTACGGACACCGGCTTTATTCGGACACCCCATTCTTACATACGGACAGTTTTCAGTCTTTTCTCGCCAAAAACCGTTAAAGTCGGTAAACAAAATTTAATTTCAGTATATACTAAAACAACTATTCACCTTAGCGTAGGTGCGTAGTGGTGGATATTTACCGAGCCGCAATATCCACCACTACCCACCTCCACTTCAGTGAATAGTTGTTAAATATACCGTTTTTAACCCGTGAATATACGCGCATGCGTAATGAACGGGTTATCGGTAACGGTGACAGATATGCAAATGAGTCAATCACTCGCTCCTTCCATCAGCTGTAAACTTAGTGACGTAATGCTTTCTTACGAATGCGTTTTGTAACAAGAACAGCGTGAATTCAGCGATAACAATAACTAAATTGGTGTAAACGAATATATACAACAATAAGCTTAAAGATGTTTCGCATTTGGAGTCTTTAATGCAACGTTAAAATCAATTTAAAATGAATTTTCACGCGTTTTTCACGCGAATTTCAACACGCGTTTTGATGGTTATCTACCTTCAAGTAATAAAATTTATCCTTTTTAAAGTCAGTGGTCACAGTGGTCGAGGACTTACAGCCGAAAGGCCCAGGTTCGAATCTCGCTCGGGCTATTCTTTTTTTCTTCTTCTTCTTCTTCGGACTGAACATTATGAAAGTGATGTACTGTATTTTTATTTTTTGCGCTTGTCAAAAATCTTTACGTTTAATTTAAAAAGAAAACATTGAAACGTGACATAGTGAAAACATAAGCTTACCGCAATATTGCTTTACGCTAGCTTTTCAAATTCACGGGTTGGCTCTAAGGAGCCTTTGATTAAACGAAAAGGTAACCCTTTATATACCTACAAAAGAAACACTGTATCTCTTTATTATGCGACTGTGACTTTATTTTTCCTTATAAGGGAAAGAGAACATTAAAAGCAAAATATCCCAGCGTATTACACAGTATATTGCTGTATTAATCCTTAGTAACCTGGTATAAAACGAATTTCAATCGAATGATAAATTCCTTATTCGATGGTTTAACAGATAATACTTGCGGGCATTTTATTCATTCCTAGCATTTTTTCTCGCCTCTGCGGGGCTGGAAAAAATTCTACGCAACTCGAATAAGGTGTATTTACTATACCCTTGAACTAAACCCAAGGAACGATATCCACGAAAACTAACGTCAAGCGTTACCACCATGAGTAGAACCACTAGCGTCTGTTTGAGATATATTGAAAGGCCCTTTTTATGTATCTTAATGATAGTTTTCCCTACCATTTTCTATACTTCAACTGGTGAAATCTCTACCTTTTTATATACCTCCAGCCTAAAAAGAGTACCCTTTTTCGTGGGTTGGAGTCGTTAGCGGAGATTGAACAATGTTTAACTGGACTTTTACTCCTGGTTAACCAAAATAAATCAGGTGAACATGTACAGGTCAACAGAAAAAAGATTTTCAAGATGAATTGTAACAAAGCTGAAGTTTATTTCTTTCATGCGAACGTTACAATAATAGATAAAGATGAAGGCGCGGTTTATAGATCAACATATGTCTTCACCATCGGGGAAATGATGGACAATATCCGCTATTTGATTCTTTTTGCTTGAGGGTACTTTGCAGATGCGGTCATCTGGTCCTGTGGGATACTGGTCTGTCCAGTAAAAGAATTGTGTCCATACGTTCATCCTGGTGAACTTAGTCAGCTATAAGAAAAAACATTCTCTCAATAACACTTTATTTGGGTTTCAACAAGAATGGTTAATTAAATGCTAGTTCATGAGATGTGCTGTAAGGATGCAAACTAGGATTATTCTATAGATTGTTACCCCAAGACTTCTATTAGAAGTCGTGGTTGACTAGTTTACTACTGCCGGTCCTTAAGCATATCCTGCTGGTGAGGGAACCAGGGTTAGCCTATACTAAGCTACGCAGTATCCCATATCCTTTACTACTGCCGGTCCCTAAACATATCTTGCTGGGGAAGAGAAACTGGGGGACTTTAAACTTCCCATTTCCCATACCCTTTACTACTGCCGGTCCTTAAACATATCCTGCTGGTGAGGGAACCAGGGGTTATCTAAACTTCGCACTATCCCATACCCTTTACTACTGCCAGTCCTTAAACATATGGTACGCTGCTAGTGAGGGAGACACGGGTAATCTAAACGTCTCGCTCCGTAATACATTGTACTGCTACTGGTCCTTAAACGTATCCTGCTTGTGAAGCAGACTGGGGGATGTGGTGACTTCTAAACAGGCGAACTTGTAACCCAATGGCACTTTAGTCTAGCGTCTACATTTCCTGATCGTAATACTAGCACTACTTTTAAGAGCGATTCGCCGGGCTTTGCAACCGGGGGGGGGGGGGGGGTACTCTGTAAATTTTTGGGTGGGGGTGTGCCGCTGGGACTCTGAGACCCTTAACCTATACTAGACCATTTTAGCTGCATTTTGCAACCCTATTCTGGACTAAACACTGAAAAACCCTACCCTATCCTAGACCTATTCCAGACTCGCTATTTTCCAGAAAATCGTTCACTATCACAGTTATTAGTTAACAGGGGTCAGTAAAAATGCTGTACTGCCTGCCGTACCGATTTTTAAATGCCATTTGCCAGTAAACCTTGTCCAGAATAAATTCTTCACGCAACTGATCAGTTTCGCGGAAAATGATACCCTATTCTAGACCAAAAATCTCTGATTACTATACCCTATCCTAGACTAAACTGCCTGAAACCATACCCTTCACAGCGGCACATACCTATATAGCTCATATATGGGAGTACCCCCCCCCCGGGCTTTGCAACTTACATCAAGATCTCTGCAGTTTGTGCTTGTGATCTTGTTGTTACCACACCTCAGGTTTTCATCCACAGGAATTTTAAGCTCATAAATACCAAATGGACTTTTGCATTCCTCCATTCCCAACAATCGATCCTGGTTGGAACTTCCACCCTCGGTCAGTTGGTTATTACACATTGGCTGCCAACGAGAATCGTCCTTGGTAAGGCAAAACAAGGAACATTCTAAATAGGGGGAGAGAGAGAGAGAGATAAGCTAAAAGGTGTGATGGTTCCGGGGAGGTTTCCCATATAAAAGTAACGGGGTTGGTCCTCTTATCATTTTTTGGTACCACCAAGGGTGTGTAAATCCTGGGGGGACTCCCATAAAAAAATGATGAAGGGTTTGCTCGTCGTACCGTTTAGGGGTCAAAATTTGTAGATTGGAACCGCTTAGGGTACTGAAATCTAAAATGACTACCGTTAGAATAATCGCGATACCTTTTAGGGTATGAGCCGAAAAAATATGACAGAATATGACATGTGTTGTTTTGGAATTGGTTCTTCTTAGGGGTAAAAATTCTTATGAGCCACGCCCATCAAACGAGATTCCAGTACCTTTTAGGGTATTTTTCGAACATTTTCGACGAGCACTCCCGTCATTTTTATATGGGAGCAGCCCCCCCCCCCCCCCCCCCGGTGTGAATCGACAATAACCTCTATCTGGTACCTTTAATTGTGTTATTTAGCCAGAAAAAGATATGCTGGTATGAACAATTTTTCAGAAAGAATTGAGTAAAAATTAATTTAAGCCACACCAATTTTGATTTTTGGCACTCTTAGAAGTGAAAAGGTTAATATACATATTTTTATCATTGTAAAAAAGAGGCCATTCACAGCTACTCACTTCCTTTTGCCTTGTCTTTTTTACACTTCGTATTCTTAGTAACAGAAAACCGGTCAAACTCGATGTTCCTGTATGAGCCAACAGGTTGACGGTATTGCTTGATGGTGTTGTCGCCAGCGCGGAAATAAGACGCGCTCAGATGACGTACTTGAAGATGAACTGTGGCAGGGACAGCAGTGGGCTGCTTTTTTGCGCCAGCAAGTTCAATAAATATCTGAAAAAAGTTAACAAAAATTATGTTTTTTACAAAGCCTAACATAAAGAGGCGAAGCCACAGGCGTATTTGATTTAATAAAATGTTTTTTTTATTGAACTAAAAAATAGAGTCTGTTTCATTTCTTCCCTTTCTTACTTTCAGTAACCGCAGATTGTAACAACTTTCACAGCTGCGATCAATATTGAGGCTGAATCTTGTATACCCTTCAGCGAGTTGTTGAAACATCTGAAGTTTAAGTAACGAACAAGAAAAGCAGATTAATATTCACACAGAAAGGAGCTATTTTTATGATCGCGAGTCAAGAGGGGTAAATTCTTTGTAGAATGTCCTGGTAAACATTCCACAGAAAATAATCGTTGCTTTATAGCATTTGCCTAAAATTCCTCAGACGTCTCGAAGGACTCAAATGTTATTCTTAAAGAAGCTATGTTATGGAGATTGTGACGTTTTTTAGTCAAAACTGACGAATAACCGGCATTTTACAGTATGTCTTTTAGGATTTTTGAAGTAACTCTAATAATAGTAACATAGCCCATAAGATGCTTTTTACACTGGCAGTCTTAATTTCAAGAAGTGCTCGTTTCACCAAATTTATGCCAAAACAGTAGTAGCACAATAGACTATTTTACAGTTTCTACTTAGTAACCTGGCCTTTGTGTGGAAATGAGACTGAAGTTGACCTTGTTTTGATAGAAACCTTTCTTCTTTTCATATGTTAATCATGTTGTTCTTATGCTAACTAACATGATTTACATATGAAAAGCAGGAAGGTTTGTATCAAAACAATGTCAACTCCAGCCTCACTTTCACACAAAGGCCAGGGTACTAAGCACACAACTGTAAAATGATCAAAAGGCCTTTATCACGCCCAGCCATTTTGTATAAAACAAGAGATTTATTCCCGCCCAACCTCGTTTTCAACTTTTTCACTGCGAGGCTGGACGGGCAAAAACAAAGCATTTTATTCTCCGGGTAGTCAACATAACCGCCGCGTGATACAGGCCTATTGCTAAAAGCATAGCTAATACTTACCATCTTATCTCTCTCGAGGTTAAAAGACCATTTCTTTATGCCAGTGGCGTAAATGTTGTTGGTAAAACACTTCACGGCTTTATCTTGAATTCGTTTCATGTTTTGTAGCACTCCTGTAAGCTGAACAGCTCCATTAAGTCGCCCAGTCCCCAATGCACTCTCACTGGCCACACGTTGAAACGAGGCCAGCGGATTGTTTCCTTCCCACAGAGTACGAAACACGAAAGCTTTGTGAAGCTCGTAGAGGTTTCTCATAAATGATCGCTCTAGTGCTCTGTATGTACTGAGTAGATAATCCAGGAAGTTCTGCCGAAGGGCCGTGCTTAGAGGAGTGTCTTAAACAAATATAGAAAAGGCCATCAGACAAATAGAGTATAAATCAGTTCACACCATACGTTATCTTAGACATTAATTAAAAGTAGAGGGGGTTGGTAAAGGAAACCGTCTAGGGGAGAGAGGATCCGAACGTTTATATTCACGAGTTAGCTTTTGGCTTATTTTACGGTATCAGACGGAAGTGGATAACCGTTCATCAAATTTGATCACGTGACAAGCGATTAAGATATTGAAATTACCACTATTGTAAACTTTTTTCAGCCGTTATTTTTTCTCCTTAGTTTACATTTCTATGATTTTAACACTTTTGGCCTTTTTGTTTCTTTCTAGTTAATTTCAAGACACTTAAGCAAGCTTGAAGCAATCGACCCTTTAATTGTGTGATTTCCGCGATTCACTCCTTCGTCTTCCTCAGACTTTGCTGTGTTTGGGTCAAAATTCACCAAAAAGTTGACAAAGTACCTTTGGTCAAACATTAAATTGCTCTCAAAACACCAAGAAAAAAATATCAAGTGATTTCTTTAAGGAAGAACAAACCAAAGTTTTTCTGCGATTTTTCCACGACACTTTACAGGAACTTGAGAAAATTGGCCAATTATCTCAAGTTGCAATCCATTTCCATCCTGGCCATCTACTGCCAAAGATAAGGAATGCTAGTTCTGTGCACTGGTAGAGTGTTATTTGTTAACAAAACCAGTTATGTCCAGAATTGCAAATAATTAGATGCATGACCAATTTAATAAGCGTCACAAAGTGTCCTCTTGCTCTTCTATTCAACTCCAACATCACTTGTTTTCAAAAATTCAGATAATAAACGTCACGAAGTGTCCCCTAAATTCTGCTTTTTAAGTAAAGATAAACAGGTGTGTTTACCCTAACCTAAAAACAACACTAACACTAATGCTTACCTTACATTTCAAAAAAGATAGTTAACACTCAGACTTAACGTGACACTTCGTGTTGGATATCAAAATTTGTCATGCATTTAATTATCTACAATCCTGGACATAAGTAATATGTGGTTGATTTATCGATTTTTCTAGTAAATTTGTGGCGTTTGAAAACCTGAAGAAGCACTCTCTCGAGTGTTATCAAACTAACAGTTAAAGGGGCTATGTCACCTATTCTTAGTATCAATTTGAAAAGCCAAAAAACATATTTGTTTTGAAGAAAACCTATAAATAATAGTCTAGTTTTGTTTACTTATGTCCAGGATTGCAGATAATTAAATGCATGACAAATTTTGATATCCAATACGAAGTGTCCCATTAAGTCTAAGTGTTTACCATCTTTTTTGAAATGTAAGGTAAGCATTAGTGTTAGTGTTGTTTTTAGGTTAGGGTAAACGCACCTGTTTATCTTTACTTAAAAAGCAGAATTTAGGGGACACTTCGTGACGTTTATTGTCTGAATTTTTGAAAACAAGTGATGTTGGAGTTGAATAGAAGAACAAGAGGACACTTTGTGACGCTTATTAAATTTGTCATGCATCTAGTTATTTGCAATCCTGGACATAACTGCCATATACGGTAGTGTAGCAGCTCTCAGAAACCTTTATTTTCATTGGCCTTGTAAAAAACAGCTGCTATTGTTTTTAGGGCTAGGGTCCATTGTTGTGTTGTTTGTTCTATTGTTCTCTCGAAGGGTATCGAACCAATGGTGTGAGACCTTACGAGAGCTGCTAGATCGCCCGCCCTATATACATGTAGATCCGCACCTTCTGAGTTTCCAACCTCATTTATTGCATTCTTGGTTTCTTCAAGAAGAGGAATATCAAACAAATATCCCCCGATATCATTATCCAGGTCCATAACTTTTCCTATCAGGTCAATACGAGCCGCTCCTGCGATGAAAAATGACTCCACCTCTGCTTTAAAGGCTGCTATGTCAGTGGGCAATGAAGCTACTTCCAACAGGCACACCAATTCCTTGGTAAACTCTTCCTTGTTGATCTCAAGATTTGCCTTGACGTGGAATAAGCAAAAAAATGTAATTTAATTGTTTGAACATGTTTACGTTTTGCCATGCACGTTTTCAAGCAGGGGGCGTATTTTTTTTTTACCCCAATACGGGAGGGTATTGGAAAACTATAGAACACAATAGGAACACAACACCATGTCCGCAAATATGATACTTTGCAATAATGAGAAAGTGACCCAGGTTACGAAAGAGGGTTGATTCATTTTAATTCCGACTTCACTGTCACATGACTTTCAATGTCAATGCCAAATAGTTTCATTAATTTGTTTGTCGAGTAGAGATGGTATTCTGTTGCTCTTTGGCATCTATGAGTTTTCTTGAAGATCAAACGTGTTTTCGGTGAATATAATGAAACTTTATTCTCACGTCCTAGTGAAATTTGGGTTATGAAATTTGTACCATCTCTTCGTTATCTCTACAAATTTGAACAACCCTAATAGTTAAAACCTAAAGGGGAAACTGAACTGTTCGATGGTATTAGTGGAAATCCTACGCGGCCGAACGCTGCGAGAGATCTTCATCGTTATAGAAAATGTTCATGCCAGTTGGTTTACTTTTCTTTTGTTTGTCTTGTTGTTAAGATGAGTCTGTCTGACCACTTAAAGTGCATATAAAGTAAAATAAGAATTTCCATGGTTTGATAGTGCTTTACTTTCTTTTAGTTATCTAAATTTGTGGGTTTCATCGAAAATATCCTTCCCATTGTGAAATTATTCGGCTTGAAAGTTTTGAATTTTCCGCCAGTAAGTGCCTCTATCGAGCGTGCGGCCAAACAAGGCTGTGACGTAGAAAATACTTCAAATCACGAGTGATCATGGCGGCAAAGGAGAAATCTTCGGCCTCGACCGGCGACTTTCTGTTTGTCTGACAGAGACTCTGTAGAAGACATAACTTCATCACAGTCTGACATTCTTTTGAAGAAATGGAACAAAACACAGTGTGAGCATACAAAAGAACGAATCTCACGTATTTTCTACGTCATCAACGCCATGGATATCGACAACTCGTTCCCAGTCTCCGGGACACTAATTTTTGCAAATTGTGCTACTTTGTACGGCGAAAAAGAGGCCTTTATTTTTTCTGACAAATTTCTTTTATCATTTATCAAAAACAAAATAAAAATTTACTTCATATGCAATTAAATGAAAGATATCATCTTTCCCCAGGCTTGTTATAACTACTCAGTCTACACAACAAAGAATTCTACCGTCATAATTTTTGGAATTAATGAAACGTCGAGTTGATCAAAGTCCAATTGGCTGGAATCTTCAAGGGGTTGGTAATTCTCTCCGAAAGTCAGCCATTTTTTTAAACTGTCCCGATATGAAGAAAGCTTTTTGAGACATTTTTTCCCGCGCAGTGAATCAGCAAGACTGAGGGCCTGGTCAATAAAATCTGACGGGCTTTGGTCTCTTATGGCTTTGTAAAATCCCACTACTCCCTGAAGCACCGCCAAAAAGTCCGCTTTATTAAATTGTCCTGCTTCATATGCATCACCAAGTGTTACATCAATACAGAAATAAAATACACACTGCGGTGATAAACATGACAAAACAACGCATGTTGTAAAAAACTTTGATTAATGACTTGACGTTTCGTATGCTTCAACATACATCTTCAGAAGTGACGGTTGGATATAATACATTAAATTTTAAATGCTATGGAGAAAGACTGGAACCTAATTAAAAGAAATGACAATAGTCACTTCTGAAGATGTATGTTGAAGCATACGAAACGTCAAGTCATTATCAAAGTTTTTTACAACATGCGTTGTTTTGTCATGTTTATAACCGCAGTGTGTATTTTATTCCTGTTAAAGTTGAAATGGCCGAAGAATAAGAGCTTTTACATTAATACTTTCAAGTATGCTCGTCATCTTTTCCTCTTCAAATTTAATTCCCTAAGAACAAACAAACGTTAACTTAATTTTAAAACAAGTGGGGAAACTACAGTCAAGCCTGTATATAACGGCCCTGTATATAGCGGTCACCCTGTATATTAACGGTCACCTAGCTATTTCCCAAGGGTGACCGTTATATACAGGTTTGACTGTACTTCTTATCATCTTTTTATATTGTGTTCATACTAGGGCGAAAAATGTTTGGTCTGATTACGAATGAAACATGTTTCACTAGTAAATTTGTTCACATCAAGCGGCATATTGCGCGAATCATAATAGAAAAATGTTTATTGTGAGCATAAAACCTCCTCACGAGGTAGTATCGATCTAAGCCAGACGAAACACGAGGTACCTCACGAAGTAGTATCGATCTAAGCCAGACGAAACACGTTAGCGCAAATGTTGTCTCTTTGTTAAACGCTGCAATGCCCCTCGTTTCTGAAGGGCTTGAAATGGGAAATAAATTAAACGATAATTCATGCATGCAACAGCGAGTTTTAGCCCTATTTGTTTTCGGTTCATGTGTAAATTATAGCGGAGCACTCGCCGGGCCGAAGGCCCTGCTGCGCAGCCCCATACTCATAGAAGCTATGCCCGTCATTTTTCATGGTCGTTGGGCAATTTTGAAACCAAAGCGACGCTGTGTTTTTCGCGAGGCTACGTGGCCAATGTGACGTCAGCTCGGTAAACACTTTAGTTGGAGCTGTGTTTAGCGGAGAAAACCATTTAAAAGTATTTACCTGCATTTTTTTCGCGGTTTGCTACTCAATACAGGTTTCACATTTTTCAAACAGTGGTCAAGACCGCATTTGAGGCGGCGTAACTCTGCAAATCAAGCATTTTTGGAGCAATATAGAGCTAAGTGCTTATTTTTAAACCTGATTTCATTTTAAATTGAAGCTAGTAACTCGTCGAAGCATTTGTTTACAACTAAACTCTTTTGAGTTTTATTCTTGTGCTTCCGACCTTTTCACCTTATTTTAAAAGCTTAATATCATTAGTTTACTGTTCTATATTGTGCATAGTCCTCTCAAAATATAGTCCTCTCAAAATGTTTCACAGTAATAGGCAACATAAACGGAGTAGTACATGGAGGCAAAAAGGAAAAAGTCCAAAGGGGTTCTGGGGAATATTAGTGCCACACAGAATAAAGCGGCAGATCATTGCCTGTACAATGTAGGTGGCAAAATTGGCTGTTGCTGGCATGCAGATGTTAATACATAACAAACTTTTAACTGTTCAAGTTGATTAGATCTCTGTGAGGATCACATCTGTCACTCAATATGTTTTCACCCGCAGTTTACGTAACTTGCATAATTATGATTTATTTCATATATAACCACATTATTCAGTTCCGTCAAATATTGGGAACATCTGGGATGGTTGGAAAACACGGGAATCCTCTTATAAAAACCAAATTTTAAATATGGAATCATTGCATCACTTCTATTCTTCATGTATCTCCTCAGGACGACGCCCTATACACCCTACCAACCTGAACTGGCACAGGGAAGGCTTGAATCTCTGTTGAGTTTTCAGACAATGGTCTGTGATCTGACAGGTCTTGATATTGCTAACTCATCGCTTTTGGATGAAGCTACATCTGCAGCTGAGGCCATGGCACTCTGCTACAGGTAATAAGAAAGTAATTTATATACCCCAAATCCTCTATTAAACCCCCCTCAAAAAAGCTCCCCCTCCCCTCTCTAAAAGTGAGCAAGAAATGTTTTAATTTGTTAAACCCCCTTTCTTCTTTTTTCATACCTGTTTTCAGACCTGACCTCTTAAATGCTTACCAGTTTTCAGACCTCGTTTGCGTATCTGAAGCAGTAAATCATGATGTATCGTTGATATTGAATTACATTGTTTGGCTACTTCTCTTTCTTACCATAACACATTGTGTTTTTCATCAGTGCTTTTCTATGGTTCTGTTTAAACTTTTGAAAACTGTTTCTTTCTCAATTTTATCATAGATACAACAAGAAACCAAAGTTCTTGGTGGACAAGAATTGCCACCCACAGATAATCTCTGTTGTGGAGACCAGAGCAAGGTGAGTTTAAGGTTGAAATGTCAATTCTCCTTAGTGGTCACCATGCATTTTTTTATGTTAGATATGAGAATTTGGCTTAACATCCCTGCCTAGCTGTTAAGTAATGCTCCACATAAGAACTACAGTAAACTTCATTGTTCTGCAGCATTGGCTCTTTCTCGCATAGAATTTCTTTGAGTTCAAGAATAGAGGAGGGGCTGATGGTTTATAATTTATAAATTTTAGGAAACGTTTGTGCTTAACCAATCAGAATAGTAGAAGACAACAGCTAACAATTTTGTTTCTTTGATGAACTTCCTCAAATACAATTTCTTTTAATTATAATATAGAGGGCAAAATTACTGAATGCTGATTGGCTGACGAAGAGGGCATTTTTTCTTAATTGAGGGCAAAATTACTCGCTCCTGATTGGTCGAGCATCAAAATTTCTCACTCGTGATTGGTTGAGCGCTTCGTTCTCGTTGCATTCAGTTGGCTTGGCGGGATTTTGAAGAAAATTTACAAGCAAGTGTTGCCGGAGATTTTGTTATAAAAAAGGAATGAAATCGGATGATACGTAAGAAAGGTATTCTATAGATGAATTACAGCACTTTACGGAAAACAGGAAGCGATTATTTGTGTTAAAACTTGGATTAACTAGGAGCCTACAGGCCAGTTTGCGACATTGAAGACCTCGAAGAAATTCATTCATGGCGACAAAACCCGGTTAAGTTCCATCACTTCACCGAATATATGCGGATTTCTGCGGACCTAAAGAAAAGAACTTTGACAGATTTTGCTGAAAGGGACAATTTACATTTAACTAGAGAAAGAATCAGACTGTAAGAAGCGAAAGAAAGCAATTAAATTGCCAAACGTGCAAGTTACACTGTAGTTTGAACTCGCATTTGTTGTTGTAATCAAAGCGACAAAAACTTCACAACACAGGTACGCTTAAATAATATTAGCTTTGTTTTTGTCGTAAAGTGTCTTTTATCGATAAATTAGGTTTTGTTTTCTAGGCTCGTAACAGCCAAATGTATCTTTGACATTAGAAATTTATTTAACAACAGTGAGTTGAAAAGTTTTGCTTGTCAGTTTAATATTGCGAGCCGGAAAGTATTTTCGGTTTCAAATCTGAGTGACTCTTGAAAAGTCTGAAAGGTTTCTATATGAATAATTTTTCCGTCTACATTATAAACAAGTAATCGCATGTTCCCTTGTAAAATTAAGGATTAATATCACTTGTGTTTTCAGAAGCTGTAGAAATTGCCCTTGTCGCTTCGCGACTCAAGCAATTTCTACAGCTTCTGAAAATACGCGTGATATTAATCCTTAATTTTACTGGGGCCCATGCGATTACATAATTATACAAATTGCATGTTGTGCGATTGTGTCTCAAATTACTTGAAACCTTTAAAAAGTCAGACAAAATGCACCTTGAACCTAACTTTTTAGCGGTCTTTTAGTCTAGGCCAATGAGATCACTAGTTGTAACAAAAAAAGTTGACATTCCATCGTGCATTGCCGCTAGCACTTTCCTTCTTGTGCGGATCATTAGTTAATACCTCTAAAATTTGGTTTTAACCGCTGAGATAATGTAAATTAGCAACCATAAAGATTGTCTTCAAACCATAGCTCAACTTTATTGACCCAATATTAATGTAGACATCGCTCAACGTTATTGGCCCAATATTAATGTAGCGAAAGCCCTACTTCATTGGCCCAATGTTAATGTAGCCAGAGCCCAGCTTCATTGCCCCAATATTAATTTAGCCAAAGCCCTACTTCATTGGCCCAATGTTAATGTAGCCAGAGCCCAACTTCATTGGCCTAATATTAATGCAGCAAGAGGCCTACATCATTGGTCCAATATTAATGTAGCAGAGCCCAACTTCATTGGCCCAATATTAATGCAGCGAGAGGCCTACATCATTGGCCCAATATTAATGTAGCCAGAGCCCAACTTCATTGGCGCAATGTTAATTCAGTGAAAGGTCTACATCATTGGCCCAATATTAATGTAGCCAGAGCCCAACTTCATTGGCGCAATATTAATTCAGTGAAAGGTCTACATCATTGGCCCAATATTAATGTAGCCAGAGCCCAACTTCATTGGCCCAATATTAATGCAGTGAGAGGCCTACATCATTGGCCCAATATTACTGTGGCCGGAGCCCAACTTTATTGGCCCAATATTAATGTAGCCAGAGCCGAACTTCATTGGCCCAATATTAATAGGGGTGGCCATTTGGAAGACCGGACATCAAAAAATCTCAAATTTGTCTGCAACACAAAATTAGGATTGCATTCTTTGAACGTGACAACTCAAACAACATGAGTTCATGATCACAAGTACATGTGCACGTTCTAGGAGCTGGGAAAAACTGTTCTACTTTGGGATTTTGCTTTATTTCTCATCCCACATGTAAATCTGTATGCACAAATTGTGTATAAACTTGATCCGGCCTGCAGGGTTGTTGTCAAATTTTTCCCCTTGGTTTCTATCTATAGTACATGTACATCTCCAACTGTAAATCGTGTATCTTATTTCTTGCTTTTTTTATGTTTCAGCACTCTTGCTCCTGATGGAGAAGGATTGAAAGTGATTGTTGGTGACAGCGAATCTTTTGACTTTTCCAACCAGGATGTCAGTGGAGTGTTGTTCCAGTATCCAGACACAAATGGCAATATTGTTGATTTTTCTAATTTAGTGGAGAAAGCTCATGACGCTAAGGTGAACTTATCTGAATCCTCTATTAAGCTCCCTCTCTCTAATAAGCCCACCCTTTATGGAGTAAGAAATTTATTAAGCCCCCCACTATTATTAGCTCTTCCAGGCTTAACCTCCAGTAAGTTATTTGACTATTATAATATTTAAATAACTATTACGTGCACTCAGTTTGGAGAACATGTTTCCAGGCATTGCCGGTTTTTGCGTCCAGCATATCGTCACATTGTTTCAAATATTTTAAGTCTTAAAGCGTTTATCATCTTGTTATTGTTTTACACCGTGGTAGTTATACATATTGTAAAACAAAAAGTGTTTTTGATTTGCATGTTTTTGTTCCTGAATAAAATACATTGTAATGGTTGTACGGCTAATCGGCCTATCCCTGCACAGTTGTATTCATTAAGCATGCCATAGACATGTATTCTATTCGACTGAATGTAGTAAAAGAGAATAGAATACATTTTTTTGATGAACTGTATGTTAGATCATTATTGAAGGATATTTTATTTAGAACAGAGTGTCGCAAAACCAAAACCACAGTAATCACTCTGGGCAATCACAACAGACGAAGACAATCCAATGAACCAATCAGAACAGACACAGACAATCCAATGAACCAATCACAACAGACGCAGACAATCCAATGAACCAATCACAACAGACGCAGACAATCCAATGAACCAATCACAACAGACGCAGACAATCCAATGAACCAATCACAACAGACGCAGGCAATCCAATGAACCAATCACAACAGACGCAGACAATCCAATGAACCAATCACAACAGACGCAGGCAATCCAATGAACCAATCACAACAGACACAGACAATCCAATGAACCAATCACAACAGACAGACAATCCAATGAACCAATCACAATTCGGTGCAAATACATGCAGCTGCCTTCAAGGGGGAAATCGTCTGCGAGCAAGCCACAATTAGTTTTGATTGGTTGATAAAGTGGCACAAGATTTTTTAGCCAATCATAGAGCGTAGCAATGCAAAACCAAAGCAATCGTAAGTAATGTTTACTACATGAGTGGGAGTGTTGTATCGGCCTATACAATCACGAGGCACAGCCAAGTGAATGTATAGTGCCGATACAACACGGACGCGAATGTAGTAAACAACTTGTGAAATTCACATTGCAGATACAACCACTAGTGAGTTGTATCTGAAGTACAGGGTTAACCACGTGATTGGAATGGCTCATTTCTATTTGTTAGTACCCTTATGAATTATTAATGAATTTTACAAAATTGCTTTTGACACTCAATTGAAAACTTGTTTTATTACATACAGGCTCTAGCAGTGTGTGCCACAGATCTTCTTGCTCTAACAGTTCTAAGGCCACCTGGTGAATTTGGCTGTGATGTGGCCATCGGATGCACGCAGCGATTTGGTGTTCCTCTTGGTGAGTTGTAATAAGCAAAGTCTGAACACAAAGTCAGTTAGCCACCAACAATCTGTCATTTCCTTCATCTTCCTGTCCATCTATTCTTGCACTATTTTGTCAGTCGGTTTGTCAGCCCAATCTGTTATTTCAGTCAGTCAATATAGCCAGCAAGTAAGTCAGTCAATCATTCAGTAAGTTGGTCTAGTCAGTCAGTCAGTCAGTCAGTCAGTGACTCAGTCAGTCAGTTAGCTGACCAGTCAATCAATCAGTCAGTCAGTATGGCAACAGTCAATTGATCACTCAGGGCAGTATACCAACAGTCGATCAGTAAGCCAGTGATCATGACTCAGTCAATCAATTAGCTGATCAGTCTATCAATCAGTCAGTCGGTATGGCAACAGTCAATTGATCACTCAGACAGTATACCAACAGTCAATCAGTAAGCCAGTGACTCAATCAATTAGCTGATCACTCTATCAATCAGTCAGTCGGTATGGAAACAGTCAATTGGTCACTCAGACAGTATACCAATAGTCAATCAGTAAGCCAGTGTTTTAGTCAATCAATTAGCTGATCAGTCGATCAATCAGTCAGTCAGTATGGCAACAGTCAATTGGTTACTCAGACAGTATACTAATAGTTATTCAGTCAGCCAGTGACTCAGTCAATCAGTCAGTCAGATGTCAACAGTCAATTGGTCAAACAGTTTGCCAACAGTCAATCAGCCAAGTCATTCAGTCAGTCAGATAGTATACCAACAGTGCAATCAGCCAAGTCACCCAGTCGGTCAGTCCAGCCAATCAATCAGTCAGTCAAATTGTAATCCAGTCAACTCAGTCTATCAGCCAGGTCAGATGTCAGGTCAGTCATTCATTCAGCTGGTCTAGTCAGTAAACCCCCAACCAATCATTCATTCGATCAATCACACTGTTAGATTGGTCAGACAGCCAAGTCAGTCAGTCAGTCAGCCAAGTCAATCAGTCAATCAACTCAAGTCAAGTGGGTCCGTTACCCAGTCAGCGAGTCAATCAGTCATTTTAGTCACTCAAGAGACAGATAAATGCTAAATGAAGTCATTCATTTATTAACTCATGGATATGTAAAGCATTGGGCAAGTTATGCACGTAGCAGTGGGACAAAACTTTACTCAATCGGTTGAACAGTTAACATTAAGCCCACAATATGTGATGGTTACCTGTCTTACCCATGGGGACAGCATTGGCAGGAGGGGAGGGGAGGGGAGGGTGGGGAGTTACAAGCAAGGGGAGGGGGGTCGGTGGAACAATATACATGTACCTAGGAATGGAGAGGGTTGGTAGGCATTGAGTGTTATTGTCACCTGCCTTACCCATTGGGATGGTGTTGGAGGGAGGGGAGGGTGGGGAGTTGGACGCAGGGGGTGGGGGTCGGTGAAGCCAAACATCTGTGAGACGGGAGGGTCTGGACATTTCATAATCATGAGTTGGCTCACAGGAGCCTTTGATTAATTTTGATATGTTCTTGTCTTCAGGCTATGGAGGGCCTCATGCAGGATTCTTTGCTGTGCGTGACATGGGGAACTTGAAAAGGATGATGCCTGGAAGAATGGTGGGAGTGACAAGGCAAGTTTCTGAACAACTGAGGCTGACTGATAGACTGATTGAAAGACACTAACTGACAGAAGGATAGTCAGACTGTGTCTGACTGACTGACTGACTGACTGACTGACACTGTCTAGTCAGACCAACAGACAAACCAACTGATTAACATACAGACTTACTGACTGACAATTTCTAGACAGATAGACCATCTGATTAACTATTAAAGACTTACAAGTAAGTGGCCGACTGCAATACCATATCAGACATGTTAAACAGAATCAGAGCTCTGTTATTCCTTGAGTCAAAAAAGGTACTTATAGATCTTGGTTTCTTGCCAGTTGGCATATGATTTTTAACTGACAAAATAATATTTGCAGGGATGCTCAAGGTAAGCCATGTTACCGTTTGGCACTTCAGACGCGAGAGCAACACATCAGAAGAGACAAGGCTACCAGCAATATTTGCACAGCTCAGGTAACTTTTGAATCAGTGTCACCTCACAATATCGCCTTTTACAGTGTGCTAACATTACATTTTCTAATAGGAGCTAGGTTGCTACATGTACTGTTGGGTGGATACAACATGCAGTTAACTAGCTTAACAATGTAAAAGTGTTTACCAGTCATACACTCAAGACTGATCCAACTTATTAATTAAAACTGGAAACAAAGGTAGAAAATGCGAGATATTTCTTTCTCAAGGTTTGCAACTTTAGCCTGGTCTTTGATGCCATGTTGACTCCCTAGCATACAAAACTCCATTGTTTCTCTCCACCCATGTGGATAAATGGGTACTAGGGACCTTATTTCAAGGTTTGCAACTTTAGCCTGGTATTTGACAATAGTTGACTCCTAGTATACAAAAACGTCATTGTTCCTCTCCACACATGTGGATAAATGGGTACCAGGGGCCCCAGGGATGCACTGGCATCCTATCCAGTGGAAAAGTAGTTTAACTCCTCTAGCTTCAGAGACTGGGTCAACTGCTGTGCCTTAAGGTGGCTCCCAATAGTTTCCAGCACCTTTTTAAGACTTAGAATTTGCTGGGTCATTATAACCACTCTTTATCAGTTGATGCTACAATCATGATATCAAACGAATGACCAATGATTGGTAAACACGTTGTTATCATTTTTGAGACAGCGTGCTAAAAACACCCTTAATTTTAACTTTAAGTGTTAATAACTCAAAAATGACTTGGTGAACCCCATTTTTTATTGTTTTTTATTTTGATCAGTAGGATAAAATGCAACTTTTGGCAAAGTTTTAAAAAAATTCTGTAGGTGGGGTTCAGAGCTACCTTAAATTTTCGAAAATTTAAGGTAGCTCTGAACCCCACCTACAGAATTTTTTTTAACTTTGCCAAAAGTTGTACTGCTGAAGAGGTACGTTCATTTGAATGTTCACATCACAAGATTTTGTTGACAGACAAAGTTAGAACTACTCTCCATAACTGACCCTGGGATCGTCAGTTAAAGGGTAATAAACTATTTTCTTTTTAGGCTCTTCTTGCCAATATGTCAGCTATGTATGCAATCTATCATGGACCAAAGGGTTTGAAGAACATCGCTCAACGTGTGCACAACGCAGCTCTTCTGTTAGCTGAAGGTAACTGATGCAGTTAAATGCAGTTGAAAGTTTACAATAAAATGGATTTCAGGCAAATATTATGATATTATAAGATACAAGTTTAAAGTGAAAGCTAAATTCCTAGTAAACAGTGGCCTACATTTTGTACTTTGTAAGTCGGGCATGTAATTTCCTCCAAACTGGTGCAATTACAGTTTAACATAATAAAAATGTACGCCCCTGTTACTAGCACTTAGTCCTGATGTGAGTTGTTAATGCAGCCATCCCCTCAATGATTTGTGCAGTCAATTGATCCACTTAAATGACGTAGTTGATTATGCCAGTATGATAACAAGAAGAGCTTGCCTTTATTGATGGCATGTTGTTTTTGGTGTTTCTTTAGGTCTGAAGCGTGCTGGACATATCCTGGAAAATGACATGTTTTTTGACACTTTAAAGGTACCTCGAGCTAAATAGGCCAGATACTCTTGTCGTTATCTTTTAAAAGATTTTTGTTTGTGTAATAAACGTGGCCTCAGTGTGTGTTGTGAACATTGTTATTTTGTTTGTTGATCTTTAGGTTTCTTCAGGCACTGGTGATGTTTCTGACATTCTGGAAAGAGCTAAACAATGACAAATCAACCTGAGGAAGTTTGATGACAAAACTGTAAGTAGTTAAATACATTAAAAATGTCATGACAAATTAAGTGGTACATCTCTTATACACTTCAAAAAGCCAACTGAAGTACTGCCCACAGTGATCTAGCTACATTGTTGGACCATACAACAAGATCAGGGCATGCTATTTGCAAATCATTCAAGTTGTATGAAACTGCATAAAGTTGCATGATTTTGCATAAATTAAACAATTAAAAGCTGGGCATTCTGAAATGTGAAGTGATGTTTAAAAAATCACTAATAATGCATTGATGTTATTAATTGATGAGGTTTCTAACCCTTTCATCTTTTGCTTTTGAATGTCCTCTGTAAGGAGTAGTTTGTCTGTTCCTTCACAATAATTAGATATTAGGGAACTTTAGATTGGACTATGAGTACGAGTACGAGTTTTCAAAACTTGTTCGCGTACTTTAGATAATCACTTATTACAACAGTCTTATTGCTAGAGCATCCTTATCCACTGATCAGCAACAGGAAAGACTGACAGTTCTGGGGACGTGACTGGTTTAAAATTCAAAATTGTACTCATACCCAAATCTAAAGGTCCCAGTATTAGTATCTTGATGAGAGCATCTGCTTTGTCTTTTTGAAGGTTGGAGTACCACTGGATGAGACAGTGAAAGAGAAATACTTGACTGATCTTTTGTGGGTGTTTGGTTGTGAAAGTTCAACTGTAAGTACATTACTGCACCCAGAGTCAAATGAAGAAAGTGATAAGAATAAAATTATTATGAGTTAAAAGTGCAATCGAGTAGAAGAAAATGCATGAAAGTTATATAAGTTCTGTTCAAAACCGGGTACAATGTTGCATGCATTATCTCAACTTATCTCTACATGTGTAGTTATAATTTTGTAAAAACATACAGTGCCAAAGAAAACTATTGCTAAAAAGATCCACTAATAAACTTAAATAATGTGTCAACTCTTCTGGATTATGCGAGACTCTGCCAGATACAGAAATCCCCCACTTTGGCGGATGAGACAGCAAATCCCCTAGCTGCTCAGAAATTTGGAGTATTGGGCTAAAATATTGCATAACATTTTTTATGGTAAGAGAGAAATTCCTGTTCTGTAAATTCAATCCTATTTACATTTAATTTCTGTCTGCTTTTCCTATAGTCTTAGACTGTTAACAGAGATACAGCGTATGGCAAAACCAAACCAGTGTATTTTATTTACGCGTTGTGTGGACCTCTGCATTAAAATAAATCTATTTATGGCTCTAAATTGGTGCATGTCTTTAAACATTGTCATGTAATTAAATCTTTCAGGACTCCTTGGCGGCCAATATGGATGAAGTCCCAGACAAAAGCATTCTACGCAGCTCATTTAAGAGATTAAGCAACTACCTTACACATCCTGTATTTAACACATACCACTCAGAGACCAACATTGTTCGTTATATGAAGCTCTTGGAAAACAAAGACATTTCATTGTGCTATTCTATGATTCCTTTGGTATGTAACAAAATTTTTAACATTGTACAGGTGTTGTGTATTATAAAGAATTGAATTGAATTGTTTTAATTCTTTAAATCCACCAAGAGGAATGCATGTTTGCAAGCCCATTTACATGTGGATGTGAAAGTGCTGGTCCTAAGAATTATATACTTTGTCTACACTTCGTTGAAAGGACAGTGACGACAGTGTGTCACCGAAATATCAAAATTGTGTGCTTACCTTACAGTATTTCCATGTTGTCTCTAGTTAATATTGCTTTGCTTTCATGACTTTTGGTAATGTTTTCTTCCTATAATATTAGAGTGTTTTCACTTACGTGACGGGCAGCCATATTAATGGTGTGCAAAAACAATAGGAAATGTTTGAATCATAATAGAGCTACAGCTGTAAAGTCCCATAGGATTCATTTGGGACACCAATATGATATGGCCGCAAATTCCCAATCATTGTTTTGGGACACCAATATGGCCACTCTGACGTCACATGAAATCGCTCTATATATTCCAAGATGGTTTAAAGCAAGCTCCTGGCCAATAATAATCATGAAAACACTATACATGTATATCAGCTGGTACATTGTCCCTTAAATTTACATTACTCTCTCAGAAGAGTGTCTCCATGCACCATTGCTTTCCATCTGACTGAACATTCTGCTGTTCTTTTACTGGGGGGGAAAGTAGGAGCCTAAAAATATACATAAATTTTGTAGCACTTACAGTGTAATTTAATGTCCGACCTGAAATACTGCTTTGATTTCTTAGGGTTCATGTACAATGAAACTGAATTCTACAACTGAAATGATGGTAAGTTTGGTTATGTGATTATGGGATGTTTTTCATTCTTCAAGTGCATCAAGATAACAAAATGTTCTTTTGAAGGTGGGGAAAATGAAATTATCTGTCGTGAGAAAGTCAGAAGTTTAGATCCATTATTATCAGTAACCAGCAGCTGGCTTTTATGACTGGTAAATGTGGTGAAGATGGCTGGCAACTTGAAAATTACTAAAAGGACAACAACCACGCACGGAGGCTATGTTGAGTTAATGACCACCTATCCTTGTGTAGCCATATAAACTGCAACAAAGTTATTAACCCGATGCCTAAAACCAAATTAGAACCTCAAGTCAATCCTCTTTCCATTGTTTTTAGTTCCTAACAAATAACAGGGAGATTCACTTGACTACAGTGGACCCTCGTGTGCGACCACCTCTCCTAAGTGACCACTTTTACAAAACGCCGAATTTATTCCATTCAAATCACTATAGTCGAAACCTCTTGAAAGTAAACACCTCTTGCAAGTGACTGACCATTTTCAATGCTGGTGATTTGAATTTTTCAATATCAAAATTGTTTTCAACCTCTGGTAAGTGACCACTCGCCCATATTTCATTGTCACTGCAGATGCAAATTGAATCATGTGTTACAGTACAAGTTAAGTGCACCTAACCCCCAATTTTTATACTTTTAATCAACTCAACTCAATGAAAAGTCGAAAAGTGACATATTTCATGTTTTTAACGTTGCGTTAGTGAGTTATAGAGATTTGAATTTACAAAATGCTAATTAGATGATGTCAAATCAAGACTTTACCATTATCTCTACTTCAATTTACAATATGCACTTCACAGCTTAAGGATAATCAATTTAAGAAATACTAAATAAAAAGTGTTAATAGTCAATTGATTTGTAAAAAAAATATTACTTGGAGGTGGAAACAAGTAGTTGTGTAATAAACGATTCTTGATTTGACATCATCTTATTAACATTTTGTAAATTCAAACCTCTATAATTCACTAACGCAACGTTAAAAACAAGAAATATTTAACTTTTCAACTTTTCAACGTACATGGAGTTGATTAAGCAAAAAAACAATTTTGGGGTAAGGTGCACTTTAAGTCCAATAAACAAAAATGTTAATCCTTTGCTTTTAATAGCTTCATGTGATTCAGAGACCCTTTTATATGTTCAAAGTAAAGACTGCCTGTGGTCTGACCTCCTCCACCTCTTGTAAGCAACAGCCATGGCTTTGCATTTTGGGTGCATAGTCGCTAACGAAATCGTTTAACTGTGCAAATATTTACTGTGCCAGTCCTAATTCCTTCATATGTTGTTTCTTTATCAAGCCCATCACCTGGCCAAGGTTTGCCGACATCCATCCTTATGCCCCGGTGGAACAGGCTCAGGGGTATCGCCGTTTGTATCAGGAACTGGAGAAAGATTTGTGTGAGATCACTGGCTTTGATGCTGTGTGTTTTCAACCCAACAGGTACATGGCTTGAATAGAGTTACTGATTTGTGACCCTCCTTAGGAAAACACGTCTTATTGAACATTGCAATGTCATGTAGTTCTAACTTTTGTGTCTGGGGAAGGAACCCTATGGTGTAACCATTCAAATGAAACCTCTTCCGCAGTACTTTTGCTTGGTAACATTTGTTTTTCAATATTTTCCAATATGAAATTTGGCATTTTTCTTGAATTGTGATATTTAGCACTCTTGGGAGTTAAAGGGTTAGGACTAATTCTAAGTGTTTTTTGTTGCAGTGGAGCCCAAGGCGAATACACAGGGCTGAGAGCTATCCGTGCTTACCATGAACACAATGGAAATGAGCACAGAAAGGTGTGTCTCATTCCTGTGTCTGCGCATGGCACCAATCCCGCCAGTGCACAGATGGCTGGGTACCAGGTTCAAGTTGTCAAGGTAGAAAGTGATGGAAGTGTGAGTTTAAGTGACTTAAAAAAGCAGGTTGAAAAACACAGCAACGAACTGGCGGCCATCATGGTGACATATCCTTCAACTAACGGAATCTTTGAAGAAGGAATCAGAGAGATCTGCGACGTGGTCCATGAACATGGTGGTCAGGTTTATCTTGATGGCGCTAACTTGAATGCTCAGGTTGGACTCTGCCGACCAGCAGATTTTGGTGCTGATGTGATGCACACCAATCTGCATAAAACCTTTTGTATTCCTCATGGAGGACGGGGACCAGGAATGGGGCCTATTGGAGTGTAAGTACCACATAGTCATCGGCATTATCATTGTCATTATCATCATTTATTATCGTTATGTAATATTGTCATTATCATGATAATTATCACCACAATCGTTATCACCATACATCATATTTATCAGTATCATTATCATCGTCATCATGATCTTTATCATCTTATTTATTGTCTTGTCTTCATATTTTATGCGTTTTTAGGTATTTTAATGTTAAATGCTTTTTTGATTATTATTGTAAAGTGCCATGGACAATTGGTGGAGTTATGGCGCTATACAAATGCAAATTGCTATTGTTCTATAACTCTCCGTGTAGAAGATAAATAAATGCAAATTAAGACTAGATGTATTATCTCTACTCGGGGGGGGGGTGCTATTTGTATATTTTTGGGCGGGGGTGTGCCGTTGGCATTCTAAAACTCTTACCCTATACAATACCATGTTCAGCTGGATCTGGCAAACCTATTCTAGACTAGATACCAAAAATCCCTACCCTATCACAGACTTGCTATTTTTCAGAAACTATTTTCATCACCAATCAGTTTCCCAGTAAATGATACCCTATTCTAGACCAAACTTCACTGATTTCTATACCCTATTTAAAAGTAAACTGCTTGAAAATCATACTTTTTACAGGGGCACATACCCAGATAGATAATATACGAGTACCCCTCCCCCCCCCCCCACGTGTAAACTGCAACCGTATTTCATGTTACCGGTATGTTCAATAAAAATTTGTGTTAAAGTTCAAAGTATGATTACCCAAGTAAACTCTTTTGTATGTTCATCCTGCAGGAAGAAACACTTGATCCCATTCTTGCCATCGCATCCTGTCATCCCACCAGAGTACTGTTGCTGAAGGTGCTCATCCTTTTGGAGTCATTTCAGGAGCTCCTTATGGCTCCAGTGCTATTCTGCCCATCTCCTGGTCCTACATCAAACTTATGGGCCCCAAGGGACTTGCCCATGCAACAAAGGTGAGCACGCAGTGAAAAGGGCTCGTACGCACAGGGTCATTTTAGGGGTTCTTTCAACTTTACTTTTTAAATAGATCAGTTCTTTCAACTTTATTGGTCTCATAAATTAAAAATATAGTACATAATTATATAAAAAAATTAAAACGGAGATAAATGAGAGGACCAAATAGGATTGCGCGAACGGGAAATAGAAAAATCCCATGCAAGGCGCAACCCAAAATCTAAAAAATGTATTATGGTTCCAGCACTATTCTGCTCATTTCCTGGTCCTATATCAAATTAATGGGCCCCAAGAGACTTGCCCATGCAACAAAGGTGAGTACACAGTCAAAAAGGGCTCATCCGTTCAGGGTCATTTTAGGGGTTCCTTATGGCTCAAGCACCATTCTACCCATTTCCTGATCCTGCATCAATTTCAAACTTTGGGCCCTAATGGGTCAGTGAAACTCAAATTCGCTTTCAGGTTTTGCATTACTCTGCTTCATGACTGGCTTAAATATCTCGTGCCACTTTCTTCTCAACCAATCAAAAGTAAAACCAAAACTAATAGTGACTTGCTCGCCCTCGTCCATTTTCCTGTGTTTGGTGCCGGCTATATGTTCATGTATTTGCCTTGATTTATGTTTGGTTTAAAGTCATCAAAGTGATTTGACGGCCAAATGGACTGAACTCTTGGCAACTCCTAGCTTCTCCCGTTCTTTTTTACCTTGGCTTTTGTCACTAAACCACTAAATGTCGTGTACCTTTTCTTAGATCGCCATTTTGAATGCAAACTACATGGCAGCCAGGCTTCAGGATCATTACGATGTGCTGTTTATTGGAAATGACGGTAAACTGCCCACTTTTCATCACATACTTTCTCCATTCACTTTTACAAGCTATCATTGAAATAATATTATTTTTAACATGTTCTTTTAATTGTTTCAACAGGTTATTGTGCTCATGAGTTTATTGTTGATGCTAAAGATTTCAAGAAATCTACCGGAATTGAGGCAATTGACATTGCTAAGAGACTTCAAGACTATGGTAACCAGAATTCCAGCTAAATTAGCCCTTAGCTGGGACACTATATTAAAACTCCAGTTTTTAATAAGAAGACATCTGCCGCTCACAGATATCTTACTTTGATTAATGTACATGTAACAGTCAATTCCAGCAGTACCCGTCCCCACCCCCGGCATAATTCGAGCTCACATATGAATTCCCCATCCTCAGTACCCTGGGGCAAATGACATCCTCGTGTTGTTGATCTTAAAAACATCCTGGTTCTATTTCTGATGAGAGGATTGTTGCAAACTTGCTCTAATCGGTAACTAGTGGAAAACTATTGAAAAACACTTCTCTGTTGACTTAGTTTGTCTTCAAATAACTTTTAGATGAGTCTAGATTCGAAGAATTTTCCTTCTACATTTGCACAGCTCTTTTGTCCCCGCCATGGAGTGTTTCACAAAATGCTAACGCTCGGAGGTTGTTCCAATTCTGCTTTAGTAACTAAATAAGGTTCCTTTGTTTGTTACAGGTTTCCATGCCCCCACTGTCTCTTGGCCAGTGCAAACTGCCCTGATGATAGAACCTACTGAAAGTGAGAGCAAAGCTGAACTGGACAGACTCTGTGATTCGCTCATATGTAAGTAATAGTAAAATAGCAATTCTCCTTACTTTCATAATGCATTTATCTTTTTGTACGTTCTGAGGATACAATGGTGTATCTAGATCATATTGCAGTTGCCTATTAAGTGTAGATAAGAAACCAGTCAGCAGAATGGACGGTCGCGGATTTATATCTTGGCTGGCCTACAGATGGGGTCTGTTAAAATGCCCCGGGGGGAGGGGGTAATCCGACCATTTTTGGGTGGTTATGTGCTTCTGGGACTCTGAAACCCTCACCCTATACCAGACCATGTTCACCTACATATTGCAACTTTATTCTAGACTAGTCACCAAAAATCCCTACCCTATCCCAGAGTCACTATTTTCCAGAAACTCTATCTTGATACCACTGATCACTTTCCCGGTAAATGATACCCTATTCTAGACCAAAACTCTCTAACTTCTATACTCTATTCCAGACTGAACTGTTGGAAACCATACCATTCAGAGCGGCACATACTCATACAGCTTATATATGAGAGTACCCCCCATCCCAGGTTAAAATCATGCTGGTGTACTTGACAGCTTGTTTCACATTAGATGATGGCGTTATTTCTAGCGTCATTGGGTTGTCGCATTAGGCAGTTTCCTGGTCGCCTGCACTTTCTCCAACTAAAAATATTAAGGAAATTTTAAAGAACCCGCCTTGCTTTCTGAAAAGAGTAAAAGCTGTTTTCCCTCGAGTTGCGACCTGTTGACATTCATTCATGGTTTGTGGTGTAGGGTGAGGTGAATTTTCGTCTTTCTGCACTCCAAGTGATTTGGTAGATACAATTTGCTCTATGAAACCTCCAACAATAGTAATTATTGAACGTATTCAACTTTTGCCTAGATCCGATCAACATAAACTTGGTCTTAGACTAATTAAGAGTGAGTTTATTTAACAACTGTTTACCAAAGTGGAGGTGGCAAGTAGCGGCTCAGGAAATATCCACCACTGGCCACATGAGAGTTGAATAGTTGTTTTAGTACATTCTAAATTAGTGAGATAATATAGCAGGAAAATGATGATTTTTAACTCATTCCTGGCAACGATTACAATTTTGCGCGGAAATTGCTTGGAGGGGAATAGCACTTCCTTTCCCGAACTTCAGTAGCCAATCAGAGCGCGCCAAACAACGCTATCCATACTAATTGCGATTAGCCGTTAACGAATCTTAGCCAGATTCTCATTTCGACACTGTTCTAAGTACGTAATATCTTTACTGGCAAAATGCAAACTTGTGTGTGTCATCAGCACACACCCTAGGTACTGATGACAGCAGCTTAATATGCTCCCATCCGATCTCATCCTCAGTTAACATTGCATAGTGCAATTGAACAAATCACATATTATGGAATTCATCAGCAGTATAAACCATAGGGTTCTTTTATTACTTGTTGATTTCTGTTTGTTTAAATTTACTTTATTCCGCACACACAGCAATCCGCCAAGAAATCCGTGACATTGAAGATGGTATCATGGACAAGACAAATAATCCCCTCAAGGTACAGATGTTTTCTTTCGTTAACCTTTCACTCCCGGAGTCAATTGTGGAGAAATGTAGTGTAGTTCTAACGTTTGAGTCTGTGGACGAAACCCTATGATGTGACATTCAAATGAAACCTCTTCGACAGTACTTTTGCATGATAGCATTTGTTATTCAATGTTTTACAAGATAAAATTTGGGATGTTTCTTGAATTTTGATGTTTGGCTCTCTTGGGAGTTAAAGTGCTACTGAAACGAATACCATATTTGTCTTTTTTCACTTAAAATGATTTTTCAATCTTAGAAGGGTACTATTAAACATTAAAAATGTTCTATAACCACTGTAAAGTTGTTCTGATCTAGTCTTGAAATAAGGTACTAAAGTGCGACAAATTCTTCAATCCTGAGCCGGCGAAAACACCAGCGGTTAATCACACTAGTGACGTCACATGGTTGGCATCGCATGCCTGAGCTTCGGAAAACAAAGTATTGATTCACTGTTGTCGCTGGTAAAATCATCAAAATTCATAAAATTAAGTATACTTCGTACAGATATGTCTAGTTCTGAAGACTCTGACTCAAACTCGAGCTTTCAGAGCGTTTCTGAGGAACTGGAAAGCGAAAACGTCGAAGATTTCGGCGTGGTTGGCGGACCTGTTGAGCCATATCGGTTCGAGCCTATTGCTCCTGAAGGCTACCAAGAACCAGAGGAAGATGAAGATGAAGACGGCCTAACTCCGGCTATATTAGAGGCTAGATCCGAAAACCAGATAAATCTGGATGCATGGTAAGTAGAACATTTCACGCTAAACGGACGTTTAAACCACGGAACAAGCGAATTTTTGTTTTTAGTGGCTGTCATTTTGTGGACACGACTTCATGCTTTCCTGTTGTTTATAGTTTAGGGTTTGTTGTTAGCCAGTAACTTTCTAAATGTAACCCTTTCTTCCAAATTTAGGTGCATTTGTGGTAACTGCAACACGGAGCTGCTCTCCAATGCCATGGAGTTCCGTTGCTGTAAGGAGGTCGTCGAAGCAGTTGGTAAACTTACCTTCGAGGGAATCGAAGGCAACTGTATTCTGGACCATCCAGACTTCGACGCGCTAACAAACGGGACCGTGCTGGAGCAAGTTTGCCCACTAATGAAAGACAGGAAAGGTCGAAGCTACAAGTTTCCAAGCAGAGGAACCCAAAGTGCAAAGAACGAGTGCGTATTGTTGTTTGTGTCCAAACAAAAAGAATTTTAGTTGCATTTCCCGCCTTGTACGATTCCATTCTATAGTGAAACCAATGTTTACTGAATAGACAAAGGCCTTTCACGGTTTTTCGAAATTTTGGGTTTCTAGCAACACTGTTAATGCCATTGCAAGAATTTTAATGCTGTAGGTGGTCTTGAGGCGTGATTATTGGACCAATAAAAGCGTGAAAAATACAGACGTTTGTGTGGTCCAGGGACCCCCCCCCCCCCCGCCCGATTAGTGTCAACACAAACTTCTACAAACGAGTGTTTTGCCTTTTTTTGTTCGTGTAAAATTGAAGAAATATTCTCCCCTTGCTTTAGGAGTCTTGAAGCAGTCTAGTGCGAAAAACAATATTTTATTATAAAAGTAAACCCAGTTGCTAATCATTGACTGTTTGTGTCAGCAGATCTTATGACACCTAGCCAGTGGATATATAATTCAATTGCATTGTTTATACGAAGAAGCTTATCTATAATACATGTATGTCTAAGGAATTTCTTTTTCTTTCTAGGAGCCGTCGTGCTACTGCATACCGCTTCCTAGTGTGATGGATATTTGGACCACTCGGGTGGAACAACACCAGACCACTTCCAGCCTGTATTTACCACAAAATCAGGCAAACTTTTCAGACTGCCTCCACCAGAGGCTATAGCTCTGCTGAGGCAAGGCAAGACAACTGATTTAAATACAAGGGACCAAACAATGGCTCTTTTACAAGCCACTGAATTTATAAAAGGGAATGACCACAATGCTTCAAAATTCATGATCTCCATTCACAAACATTTATTATACAATGAACATCCAGCTGAAGCCTAGGACTGTTTGTTTACCATTTCCTGAAATAGTTACCCCCCTCTCACGTTATCCGAAAACAAAACAGTAAACAGAAGACCCAAAGAGCAAGAAAGGTCAATCTGTTAGACCTATTCAGTATATCCAATAAAGCCAGATGCAACAATCTCTCTCTTAGTCCTTTTCGTGTTTGACACATAAGGTCAGAATACTGACTTAAAAAATAGATTATGTTCATTTTCATGCTGCCTCTAGTTGAATAATAATAATTAATTTATATCCATAGGATATAAATTATCCATTATCCATAGGTTCAATAATCAATCCAACAATTCAAAATGGCATAAATTAATGGAAATTTTCTAAAAATTTTAAGGCCTTTTTTGAAGGGGTACATAGGGAAAAGATCCAGATTCACAATCTGAGAGACACTTGAAAAACTGAGCCAGCTAAGGTGATTCCCCTCAGGGTGACTGGATTTTGTTCCTGTGTTCTTGTAGCAGTCAACTGAACTAAGATCTTTTTAAACATCCCAACTGGTATTTTTATTTTTTAAATTTCCAAGATATATGTTGTGGTGCGATTTTGTCCTTGGTGCAAATTTTATTTTCCTTTGTTTTTGCATATGGAAATGTATGATGATGAGTTGTGAACAAAGAAAAATAAAATTTGAACCACAACATATATGTTGTGGGTCAAAATTTGCCTTGATTCAAAATTTACTTTCCTTTGTTTAAAACTCATTATCATACATTGTCATGCATTTTTGTACCCAAAAACAAAGAAAAAGTAAATTTTAAACCACAGCAAATTTTGACCCACAACATATGTAATAAAAAGTACTGCTGCCTTTCAAATTCTATATTGGCGTTTGACAACCACAAATTGGCATTACTGCATTATGCATCACTGGTGGCTTCACTGGTGGTAGCACAGCTACTTTTGGAGTGATTCTTCATAGGCTTATTGCATTTTCTACATACAGGAGCCTTTCTCTTTTTCTTGGCAGGCTGGCTGGCATTGCTGCATGATGCCTGAAGTGAATCTTGAACTTCACCTGCAAGCCAAAACAGTTAAACTAAATTCAAAGTGTATTAACTCCAACTTCTTGATGCAACTATTTTTCTGGGGGTGGGGATTAGTAAGACAGCAACAGCATATGGTGTTAGTTATGGTACATCTGTTTTGTAGAGTTAAAAAAAGAGGCTAGCTTTACTAATAAACTTGATTTAATCAAGTGAATGGAAACTGCTGGCAGCAGCATGAAAGATGAAGAAAATGTGGACAGTGGCCTTTATTAGAATTACAATGTAATTGATCTCCTAGTAATACATCTAGTTAGGAAAAACAATTAATCACTATAAACAACCTCACCTGAAGGGTATGGAACTGTTTCTTTTCCACGCTCTCCCCAGTGTCATTGTCATCATCTGAAGGAGGACCGTCGTCTTGTTCAGTCGGGTTGTCATTCGAGCTGTCAAAGGAACTTTCATCTTCCTCCTCGACCTCAACAGTAGCAGAAGCACGTGCGGCGGTTTCACGCAAGGCTTCCCTCGCATACTGCAATTGTTTATGATAAAATAGCAAGTAAATGGTTGTATTATTTAACTAAACAAAGATTTTAATTTTGATAATACCAGTAAGCGATGATACTTAATGCTTTGTGATCCTTGAAAGACCGTATAAACCTTGTAATTTCGGGCTTTTATCACTTTTAACTTTTATCACTTCACGTTCATGATGATCATGTTTCAGTATTTGATTTCCGAACACG
Organism: Cladopsammia gracilis; assembly: GCA_022457155.1. NCBI lineage: Eukaryota > Metazoa > Cnidaria > Anthozoa > Scleractinia > Dendrophylliidae > Cladopsammia > Cladopsammia gracilis. The sequence goes on along the minus strand of JAJGOT010000090.1, from coordinate 811,097 downwards.
AAAACATCTAAAACGGTTCAAAAGCCTAGTATGCTGATAATTTCAATAATAATAATAATAATAATGAACAATTCTGATTTTTCCCTCTTGCCTTCTCTTAATAAAAAGGAATAAAATGCTAGCAACTAATGATGAATCGAATAAGTTGTAAACAACGACTGGTTTGTTTACTTACCGCCTTCGATCTCCTTCGATCTCGATCGCTCGGTTCTGCCTCTGCCGGCGCTTTATTTGCCGTTTGAATGCTCGGAACCGATCCTGTAATGAGAACACGTTTTTCTCGAGGTTTTTCGCCTGTTGAGGTCTCGCCCGTCTCGCTTTCGTCATCATTATCGACTTGTAAAACACTAAGTCTGAGACGCGTGAAACAGCTTTCTTCGAAGTGCACAGAGCACAGCGCACTGTATGCCGTTACTATCTACAAAGTCTCACGAACTTTACCCACTGAGCTCTAACTTTTGGATTTTTAGGAAAGATGTGCATCGATACCCCAGGAGAATATGAATTGTTAGTACAACTGATTGCCCTGGGCCACCGGCTGCACAAGACTTTCCTCCGCGCTTCGCCATATCCGAATGAAATTTACAAGCTGTCAGATATCCCGCGCTCAATCTGCAAACCATGTGACGTCATGCATATTTAATTACACATCGAACATGTCGCGCTTACTACGACAAAAGAACCATATTCGCGTTGCAAAAAAGCGCAGATAACCTTTTCACGGCATACAAGGTTATTTTTCAGATTGATATGTTACTAAACTAATATTCTATTGCTATAATCACCCCGTTTCTGTTTCGTTTCAGTAGCACTTTAAAGGGTTAATTAACGTGGTGATGGCTTCTTAGTTGGCCAATTTGACCATAGTTTGGAGTGGACGTGTAATGTTGTTTTATTTGCTTCTAGAACGCTCCACACACCCAAGATGTAGTGACAGCTGATGTCTGGGACAGGCCTTACAGTCGTGAAGTTGCAGCCTTCCCTGCTGTAAGTATCAAAACATTGCTTCAAACATTTTGAGCCCCTGGTTAATAGCCAGATGGACAGCTCATAGGCTGAGGGGAGGGGAGGGGAGTCCTATCCTTTTAGTCATGGTTTGGTGCCCCAGTAGTGCTAAGCATCACACTTCTCCTTGTAATATGAATGCTTAGTCTGTCAGAGTTTGTGGGAATTAAGGATATGATCACCAATGTATTCTCTTGATATTTTAACACCTTCTCTCAGCCACTTCTATAAGAAATGTATGGAGACAAGGAAAGGAAAATTGCATCGTAACCTTGATCTTACTTGGGAATTAGCCTACGAGGAGTCCTTGGTTTTCTTGGGATAAAGGGTAATCATATTGTGTTTTGTTTTTTTCCAGCCCTGGTTGAAAGGAACCGCAAAGTTCTGGCCAACATGTTCACGAGTGGATGACAAATATGGTGACCAGCAGTTAGTTTGCACTTGTCCACCACTGGAGAGCTATGACTACGAGAAGACCAAGTCTTTTACTTAAAATAACACTGCTTCTTAGCAACCAAAATTTGGGTGTCACGGTGCGCTTTCCTATCATGCAACACATTTCAGGAGAGCTGTGCATCACGCGTGACAACCTAAATAATGCTTGCAAAATGGCTAAAAAGCAAATCATATTTTTCTCTCCTCATCTGATTACGATGTCACGCAACCTGTTTCTGTCACACAACGCCTTTCAGGAAAGATTTGCGTGACAAATTAACATTCCATGCTCAGAGAGGCATCTTGCCCGATTTTGTGCTGAGCTGATCGGAAACCTTGTAAATCAACCGAAAAGAGACTAAATTTTACTCTTCAATAGGGATTTTATAGTACTAGAGAATGCACATATTTTCTAGAAGTATTTATATTTGAAGACAAACATTTGTTTACAGTTCACACCCGTCACCCATATTATTCTAATATATTAGGATAAAATGATTCTTAAAATGATCTCACCCCGACGTTTGTAGAAACAGGAAGCCATAAGAGTTGAAAACCCTTTGACTGAAATGGGCCGCGTATATTAGTGGTCAGTGCTGTTGCTACGCAACAGTTCTATTGTTGTCCCCAGTCCTTGGGTACGATGTTTGTCTATTGGTCTGTGCAATGCACTATCACTATCTGTCACTATCGGAGAATAACTGGTTTAGTACGGTGTGTCTTTACAGTGGGTGTGGTTAGATGTCATTTGCACTTTGCTGTGTAAATTAGCAATAAAATAAAATAAAAAATCGGTCAATTTTGCTGTTTTGTCAATGTCATTTATAAAATTGTTGAGGTAATGGGCGGCCTTGATAAGCCGAAAACCGTTTAGGTCCAAACAGGAACAAGAGTTGACAAGAATTCCAAATTTCGCTCATGTTTAGCGTGAAACTCTCATGCGCTCTCGGCAACTCTCGTCCGCTCTTGAAAAAAATCTCAACTCTCATTCCTGTTGGGCCAGAGCTTTATGCCTTCAGTCGCGCGGGTTTTGGTTCATCAAAGTTTCACGAAAATTAAAAGATAATATGCAACTAAAAACTGCAAACTGATCCTTGCGGCAAAGAGAAGAGCTTGCTTGCTTAGTTCCTTTCCCCAGGTGGGTAATAGGGCCAGAAGGAGGTTTAGAAGAGATAAAGACAAAAATGTCTGGGTTTTTTAATATCATTTCTGTCTTAATCTCTTCTCCTTGTCGTAAGGATCAGTTTACCGTTGTTAACATATTATCTAAAGATTTGCACTGATCCAGGTCTACAAAAGATCCAGCACTCACCATTGTTTCGTCGTTGTGGTTTTGGCTTTATTAAAGTTTCTGAATATGAAAATTAACCTCGGTTTGTTGTTTTCTCTCAGAGAATCCGATGGAACAGGCTGTATACGGAAACAACTAATCGCCAACGATTTTTATTCGCTTGTTGAAACTTACCTGCGGCCTGATTTTCTGGATTTGAAGTCTGATTAATGTATACGAGAATACTAAAAACACTTCAGTATGACATTTTAAAACATTTAATAAGATAAACAATGTTACACAAGCTGTGATTGGTCGAAAGCTATTTACTTTAAATGGAAACTATCAATACAAAAGCTGCTTTGTTTTATTAAGTTACGGCAGCGTTAGTGGAAGTTTGGAGAACACAAAACATCTCTAGAAAAGAGAACTCAAAACAAACACGCCTTCGGCATTGCTTTCTTCCAAACTTCCACTCATGTGACCATAGCTACTTCGCTTCTAGTATCTATGTACAACTATTGAACTCTAAAAATAGATTACAGAGATTTAAAAATTCCTCTGTCGTCGTGTTGCTTTTATGAAAATCAAAAACAACGAATAGTTTTTTACTGGCTTATTTTAAACAACTGTCTGGACGAAGCAACATGAAAGCAGGCAGAAGGCTATTCCTATTTTCTCTTTCAAAATCTAAATGTAAATTTCGAAATAATACAAAGCTGTTCGCCTCGATTAACATACCATTGGCATAAAAAAAGTTGATACACTTTGAAAAAACGATTTCTCGCTAATTTTCTTATACTAATATATGTTGAAAACGTCACCTCCCTCTCCTATTGAGTGTTGCACCGATGGAAAGGAAGTCTATATGTTGAAAACTTCACCTCCCCTCCCCTATTGAATGTTGCACTGCTGGAAAGGTAGTCTGGATATGTTGAAAATATTGAAAACTTCACCTCCCTCCCCTCCCATATTTAATGTTGCACCAATAGTAAGGTAGTCTGCATATGTTGAAACCTTACCGCCCTCCCCCCATTTTGAATGTTGCACCCATGGAAAGGTAGTCTGCATACGTTGAAAATGTTGAAAACTTCACCTCCCTCCCCTCCCTTATTGAATGTTCCACCGACGATGAGGTAGTCTGCATATGTTGCAAATGTCACCGCCCTTCCCTCTCCTATAGCATGTTGCATCGACGGTACCCTCCCACTCCCCTGTTAAATGTTGTAACGATGTAGATCTACGCACAACTCGTTTTGCTATTCAAATAACAGAGCCATCAACAAGTGCATCACCTACAGTTATTCGTGTCCTCCCTCTAATACAATCCCTGCATATAACTTCAAATTATCTTATTTGTAGCAATCTAACCATAAAGTTAGTTGTTTCTTTTTGTAAGACAAGTGTACATTTGTGAAAGACCCTGTCCATAGTGGGCTCCATCCGCGTGTCATTTACAAGTTTATCTGTGCGAGATGTAACGCTGACAATGTTGGAGAAACTGGCCAACAGTTTTCGACAGGTAATCACAGGTCTATGTACAGGGTCTCGCGTCTTAAAATATTGGCAGAAACTAGAGGAATGTCATAATTTGTTTGTGTTCCGCAGCCTGTTTTCAACTGCTAGTGTCAATTATGCTGCCACTACGTTTAAAGTTAAGAAAAAAGAAGTGTTGCAAAATAGCTGGAAAAAGCCCATTTTAACCCAAAAGTTGCATCATGTTAGTTAATGCAACTGCCTCTTTTTGATTTAATATTTTCGATTTTTTCCTGTTTTGTTGATCATCGCATCTGTTTCCCCTTATTATTCTCAATCCGTGTAATACTTTCTATTGGTATTGCTGTAACAGCTATATTCTGTATATCTTCATCGTGTGACATTTTGCTATCGAAACAGAATGAAAATCAAATGCGTTGTCCTTTTTGTTAAAAGACCCCATTTTCTTTAAACACGTAACTACCGCATTTTGCGTCGCAATATTGTTCCATAAGTTACACGAGATAATGAACAGTGTATGATTAATAATAGACTTTCAATAAAGTCCTTCGTCTTATATTTATAGCCCGCCGCACGAAGGACTTTTCACACTTGATTGGCGCCATTTTTAGCGACCCAAAAACGGGTCGCTGCGCTTAGACCAATCAGAGTAGCCGAGAGTAGCCCTTAGGGACAGAACTGTCAATCACAAGGTATTAGGCGCAATGAAACGTGACTTGCGGTAACGGTTTTTTTTTTTTGTTTCGGTTTCGAAACAATATGAATGACATTTTTGGCGCGAAACGCAAATGAAAACTCTTCAAGCGAGACAAGTCGACCTCTCGCGACTTCGTCGCTCGCTCGGCCGCTTCGCGGCCTCAAAGGCTCCCTTCGCTCGCTTTACTGTGAAACTCGTGAGGTCGACTTGTGGCAAGTCTAGATTAATAATGGTAGATAACGTACCCGAAATTATAAAAAAATATGCTATAATATGCACACCAGGGGAAATGCTTCATTTTGTTGAATATTTACAAGGTGACAGTCTCTTTTACAAATGAAGAGACCTGTACACGACGCAAAATGATCCCCAAATAGAACTAAACACGACGCGAAATGATCCCCAAGGAATTATCGGAATGGAATAGGATGACGTTTCTGCCCCGGAATAAAATGAAAGAGTTAAATTTTTTCAGGTCTAACAATGGCTAATCGATTGAACGAGTTATTTTCAGTCAATATCATTTGCCTGGACTTCAACTTTCCGTAATAAAGTGGAAGCCATTTGGCCGTTATACTAAGACAGAAGTTATTAACTGTAGTACTAAAATGCTATCAGTTTCGTCCCATGCAGTCGCGTCTGTTTTGTTTGACTTTTTACCGGAAGATCAGTCGGAAACAACAATGTCGTGAACCGGCTTTTAAAATGCGTTAACGTTTTAGACGGAATCTCAACAGAAACGTTTTTACATGAAGAAACGGTGAAACGGTGCAACTGGCGCATTTACCTAATACAACATGCAAACACACATCTGGATTTATATTACATGCAGTTTTGTTCTTTCTATTTTTTGATATAGCTCAGGTTGAAACGTTGCAACACGTTAACAGGTTTAGGATTTTTAATCGCCTAGCTGTTCTATTTCTCGTTTATAATTAATTTCACGGGTATTTATGTTCACTTCTTCTAGTAAAATAGTGTCTACTTCAAGAATCGGAGAGTTATATTCGGTCCTTGTTACAGTTCAAAATAATTAGATTTTTATACCCACAAATATTGATTTTAGAATTGACGGAAATTAACCGCAATGTGAATACTACGTGTGTTAATACTTGCGTCGTGTTCAGTTCCGATTTGGGGATCATTTTGCTTCGAGATCATTGTGCGTCGTGTTTAGTTCTATTTGGAGATCATTTTGCGTCGTGTACAGACCCCTGTCTTGTGAAGATCTTTCCATCTAATGATCAGGAGCAAATGGATACCTAGTTCAATTCCTAAGAGTGACGTCATTTTTCACTGAATGCAGTTTCTTCCTATAAAAGAAAAAACAGCAAAGTTGAGCAGTCACTGTAATGTTATTGTAATTTATTCAGCATTGTACACTTTAGAATGTACTCGTGCAAATAATCATTTTTTGATCAATAATTGTACGATATTGCGAATGAACAATCAGCTAACATAAGTTCAAATTATGGCGATGAAGAACGTTTATTTACATTCGGTACTATTCAGTATCATCTTTTTCGTTTTTGTGTGACGTTTATTGCAAGACAATCCGTTTTAGATCATTGTTTCATTCTGGTTTCAGTTTTGGTTAATTAAACTTTCATAATTTGCTGAGCTTTTATTTTTTCCTTTGAGCTTTTTTTAAGTGCTTTAAGTGGCAAAATCCAAAAGCGCTCAAAAATAACCTTGTTTGATCTCAAGCATGTTAAGGCCCGAGTATAAACACAGCCCTATTTACCTTGCTGGCTAGTTGGTTACATCAAACTCCAGTGTGACATCATCACCAATTAGTACAAATGGAGCCCAGTGCTTCACTGCCCTAAACATGTCAGATTCTCTCATACATTTCATGGCCTGGTTCAGAGCTTCACTGGCGCTTCTTCCTTTTACTAGGTGTCGGTAGAAATTTTTCATAAACTCCAGAGTAGCCTCGTCATCAATTGCCCACAGTGACACCAGTACAGAACGAGCACCAGCACCCAAGAATGCCCGTGCAATGCCAACAACACCCTCAGCATTAATCTCCCCACGAGCACTATGACAACAACTAAGCACAACCAGTCTTGCCCGTATCTGAACATTTAAAACGTCTTTCATGGTTAAAAGAAAGTCCGGCGTTTGTGCGGCATTTAGATTTGAGGAAGACTTTGGACAGTTTGGTGCTAGGGCAATTTCTCCTGTCTCCATACTACCATGAGCAGCAATGTGCACCAATGCAACCGAGGAGAGACGTTTTAACACTGCATCTTTTGTTGCCTGCCTCCCAATAAGAGGTGCAGTGCGAAGTATTTGCGCAATCATCTCTACTTCCTTTCTGGCGCATGGCAGCTTCTGTAACTCGGTCACTCCTTGTACCCACGGATCACCCACGAGAAGGGCACCAGTCTTTCTGTGGTAGTTGTCTGCACAGTCTGTGATTAATTTCAAACTAGTCAGGGATGGAAGCACTCGGATTCGGAAAGCTTCACAAAGGTACTTCAAAGTCGGGTCCATAAATGCAGCATAAGGAGCCAAACACAGTGGACCTTCAGGAACGAATATTACTTCTTTGCCTTGGAACAAGTCTGCAATCGGGCCAAAAAGGACATCATATAAAGTTCGTAAAGCAATTGTATCGAAGTGTGAAGAAGAATGATATCGGGGCCTGCTTGATCTTTCATCTTCCCGCTTTTTATCTCTCACTTTCTCCAATGACCGATCTTCGCATCTTACATCAGCTGCCACACCAATTTCCTGGCACGCATTCTCTATTAGAGACTGCAAATATGTCATGGCATTGCTCATCCTATTGTCATTGTTGATTTGTCTTCTTCTCAATTCAACATCTTGTCCTTTTCCAATAACCCAGAAAAATATTTCTTCTCTGTCGATTCCTATAAAAACTGTTTTTGATGAAAGGTAACTAAATATGTCCCATGAAGTTACATTCACTCTTCCTGAAACTACATTGGTTGTTTGCAATCCATACTTAAGTTCCATAAGATCTATTAGAGCCTGTGCACGTCCTTGCTCAGCGTAAAACAGTGCCTCAACAGTCATGCCTTGCTTTAAAAATAAACGCCACAAACTAGCATACACAACGTCATGCATGCTTCGAAAACTAACTTTCCACTCATCGTTATAATCAAGTTTAGACCTAATATAATTGTACGTTGTAATGCCGCACTGATAACAATCTATGGTATTTTTGTAATCTCCAAGACTGTCATAGGCGTTGCCAAGATTAATATATGCGTCTCCTTCTCCTGACCTGTCTCCCACTTCTTTGGCAATCTGGAGATGACGTTCATGGTAGTCTATGGCTTTTTTGTAATCTCCAAGACTGTCATGGGCGTTGCCAAGATTACCATACGCGCGTCCTTCTCCTGCCCTGTCTCCCACTTCTTTGGCAATCTGGAGATGACGTTCATGGTAGTCTATGGCTTTTTTGTAATCTCCAAGACTGTCATGGGCGTTGCCAAGATTACCATACGCGCGTCCTTCTCCTGTCCTGTCTCCCACTTCTTTGGCAATCTGGAGACGACGTTCATGGTAATCTATGGCTTTTTTGTAATCTCCAAGACTTTGATGGGCGTTGCCAAGATTACCATACGCGCATCCTTCTCCTGCCCTGCTTCCCACTTCTTTGGCAATCTGGAGATGACGTTCATGGTAGTCTATGGCTTTTTTGTAATCTCCAAGACTGTCATGGGCGTTGCCAAGATTACCATACGCGCATCCTTCTCCTGCCCTGTCTCCCACTTCTTTGGCAATCTGGAGATCACGTTCATGGTAGTCTATGGCTTTGTTGTAATCTCCAAGACGGAAATGGGCGTTGCCAAGATTACCATACGTGCGTCCTTCTCCTGCCCTGTCTCCCACTTCTTTGGCAATCTGGAGATCACGTTCATGGTAGTCTATGGCTTTTTGGTAATCTCCAAGACTTTGATGGGCGTTGCCAAGATTACCATACGCCTTTCCTTCTCCTGCCCTGTCTCCCACTTCTTTGGCAATCTGGAGATCACGTTCATGGTAGTCTATGGCTTTTTTGTAATCTCCAAGACGGAAATGGGCGTTGCCAAGATTACCATACGTGCGTCCTTCTCCTGCCCTGTCTCCCACTTCTTTGGCAATCTGGAGATCACGTTCATGGTAGTGTATGGCTTTTTGGTAATCTCCAAGACTTTGATGGGCGTTGCCAAGATTACCATACGCGCCTCCTTCTCCTGCCCTGTCTCCCACTTCTTTGGCAATCTGGAGATCACGTTCATGGTAGTCTATGGCTTTTTGGTAATCTCCAAGACTTTGATGGGCGTTGCCAAGATTACCATACGCGCATCCTTCTCCTGCCCTGTCTCCCACTTCTTTGGCAATCTGGAGATCACGTTCATGGTAGTCTATGGCTTTTTTGTAATCTCCAAGACTGTGATGGGCGTTGCCAAGATTAGCATACGCGCCTCCTTCTCCTGCCCTGTCTCCCACTTCTTTGGCAATCTGGAGATGACGTTCATGGTAGTCTATGGCTTTTTTGTAATCTCCAAGACGGAAATGGGCGTTGCCAAGATTACCATACTTGCTTCCTTCTCCTGCCCTGTCTCCCACTTCTTTGGCAATCTGGAGATCACGTTCATGGTAGTCTATGGCTTTTTTGTAATCTCCAAGACTGTGATGGGCGTTGCCAAGATTAGCATACGCGCGTCCTTCTCCTGCCCTGTCTCCCACTTCTTTGGCAATCTGGAGATGACGTTCATGGTAGTCTATGGCTTTTTTGTAATCTCCAAGACGGAAATGGGCGTTGCCAAGATTACCATACGCGCCTCCTTCTCCTGCCCTGTCTCCCACTTCTTTGGCAATCTGGAGATCACGTTCATGGTAGTCTATGGCTTTTTGGTAATCTCCAAGACTTTGATGGGCGTTGCCAAGATTACCATACGCGCCTCCTTCTCCTCCCCTGTCTTCCACTTCTTTGGCAATCTGGAGATCACGTTCATGGTAGTCTATGGCTTTTTTGTAATCTCCAAGACTGTGATGGGCGTTGCCAAGATTAGCATACGTGCGTCCTTCTCCTGCCCTGTCTCCCACTTCTTTGGCAATCTGGAGATCACGTTCATGGTAGTCTATGGCTTTTTTGTAATCTCCAAGACTTTGATGGGCGTTGCCAAGATTACCATACGCGTCTCCTTCTCCTGCCCTGTCTCCCACTTCTTTGGCAATCTGGAGATGACGTTCATGGTAGTCTATGGCTTTTTTGTAATCTCCAAGACTGTCATGGGCGTTGCCAAGATTACCATACGCGCCTCCTTCTCCTGCCCTGTCTCCCACTTCTTTGGCAATCTGGAGATCACGTTCATGGTAGTCTATGGCTTTTTTGTAATCTCCAAGACTTTGATGGGCGTTGCCAAGATTACCATACGCGCCTCCTTCTCCTGCCCTGTCTCCCACTTCTTTGGCAATCTGGAGATCACGTTCATGGTAGTCTATGGCTTTTTTGTAATCTCCAAGACTTTGATGGGCGTTGCCAAGATTACCATACGCGCATCCTTCTCCTGCCCTGTCTCCCACTTCTTTGGCAATCTGGAGATCACGTTCATGGTAGTCTTTGGCTTTTTTGTAATCTCCAAGACGGAAATGGGCGTTGCCAAGATTACCATACGCGCGTCCTTCTCCTGCCCTGTCTCCCACTTCTTTGGCAATCTGGAAATGACGTTCATGGTAGTCTATGGCTTTTTTGTAATCTCCAAGACTGTCATGGGCGTTGCCAAGATTACCATACGCGCATCCTTCTCCTGCCCTGTCTCCCACTTCTTTGGCAATCTGGAGATGACGTTCATGGTAGTCTATGGCTTTTTTGTAATCTCCAAGACTGTCATGGGCGTTGCCAAGATTACCATACGCGCGTCCTTCTCCTGCCCTGTCTCCCACTTCTTTGGCAATCTGAAGATCACGTTCATGGTAGTCTCTGTGATCTTTGTAATGCCTCTTTTTGTCTTGTCCTTTTTTCATGCCTGCCATTTAAATAAAAGGGAGAATACTCGTGATGGTTCCATTGAGAAAAGTAATTATTAACATCTTTTTCTATTATAAACATCTTGTTCTATTATAAAAAAGTGTTACTGTAAGGACAAAACAAACTATAATTGACATACTTGTGTTAACAAACTCCAAACACGTATTGTATGCATTAGTTATTTAGAAAATTACGTTATCCCCTGAACGATATGAAGTCGTGAAAGCAACAAAACGGCAGAAATTAAAGCCGCACGAAAAACCACTTGCATACGAACTTTCTTCAAATCCTCCCCCGCACCCTTCCAAACTTATAATGATAAAAAACATGCGTTCGGCCCAAAACTCTATTTCAGTTCAAAAATGGAAAGTTTGCTTTTGGATTCTGGAAGGGATTTTTTTTAAAAAATGCAGCCTATGGGGATAGGTATGAAAATAGGTGGGGGAAAGTCACATTTTGGTCAGCATTTTTTTACGGGATTTCCAGATTTCAATTCATGTCAAGTCCCCTTATTTGACCTTGAGTAATAACAATTTAGAAGCAAGAATTGATTGGCTGATGTAGTACAACGTATACATACTAGAGACAATCTGATTTGTGGAGATCACGTTCATGGTAGTCTATGCGATCCTTGTAATGCCTCTTTTTGTCTTGTCCTTTTTTCATGCCTGCCATTTAAGTAAATGGGAGAATACTCTTGATGGTTCCATTGAGAAAAGTAATTATTAAAAGTAGTGTTACTGTAAGGACACAACAAATTATAATTGACAAACTCGTGTTAACAAACTCCAAACACGTATTGTATGCATGAGTTATTTAGAAAATTACGTTAACCCTTGAATGATATGAAATCGTGAAAGCAACAAAACGGCAGAAATTAAAGCCGCACGAAAAACGACTTGCAGATGAACTTTCTTCAAATCCTCCCCCGCACCCTTCCAAACTTATAATGATAAAAAACGTGCGTTCGGCCCAAAACTCTATTTCAGTTCAAAAATGGAAAGTTTGCTTTTGGATTCTGGAAGGGATTTTTTTTAAAAAAATGCAGCCTAGGGGGATAGGTATGAAAATAGGTGGGGAAAATCACACATTTTGGTCAGCATTTTTTTTACGGGATTTCCAGATTTCAATTCATGTCAAGTGCCCTTATTTGACCTTGAGTAATACCAATTTAGAAGCAAAAATTGATTGGCTGATGTAGTACAACGTGTACATACTAGAGACAATCTGATTTGTGTGACACGACCGAAGACAAACCTACATACAAACATACAAAAACCAATCTAGCTTAAGAGGTTTTAGGGTTCTTCCTTCTCAAGGGAAGAAAGGAGATCCTGTGAAACGAGGCTGTAGATACTGAAGTTGCAGCAAACGCGCACAAGTCAAATGCGAGTTTGTCAATTATTGATGTGACGTTCGCGCACGCCAACTTAATTTTGTGAACTCAAATTTGCAACTTAGTTTGTCGTGTGAAGGCGCCTTTACGTAACTTGGTAGATGCCTTATATTTAAATGTCTTGGAATTTCGTTAGAAGGCATGTTCATCGTTGTTGAACATGCCTTCGATAATAATCATTTAGACGATCACTGCTTTTTTGTTTAATGTTATATGGAACCACAAACAGGACAAAATTAAGAGTGTCCACCAAAGGACCAGGTAGGAGGTGATAATACTTAAATCACCGATTTCACTCAAACGCCACAAAGATTGAGTGTCAGGAGTAGATACATGTACCACAACATAAGTTCAGTATATTTACATTCCCTGAGTTGTAGGGTTCCCCCCCCCCGCGATAAATGGCCATTTTTTACAAATTTGTGCATAATAATTAGCTAAATTGAGTTCCCTGGTAAGAAAACACGAATAGTAGCCTGGGAATAAAAAAGACTAAAACGTATTCTAGATTGATTACAATTGTAGCATAACTGTGTTACTTCAACCGGTTGCTTTAATTTTTTCAATTCCTAATACTTTAAGACAACATTAACGTGCCCGTTGGGCTATCTCCTGTAAGTTTTTCCTATGATGAAATTTGCGAAAGCAAGGTTTTCTGAATTGGGCACATTCACGATAACTGACATATCTCAAGAAATCTATCAAACATGCGATGGAATCAATCTAACACTTTTCTCTGTCTTAACGTCCTTGAAATCAGCCAATTTCTGAAGCATATGAAGTTTCTCTAACGTCAAATGTCTTATTTGTGCTTATTGCGGCAAAAACCGGTAAATAACAAAATGGCGGTCACCATTACACCTTCTTTGTAAAACTCGTCGCCTGCTTGATTCGCCTTTCACACGAAAAATAACACGATGCCGTTGGTTCATTTTCTATAAATAGACAACCACCCTAACTCCTCCTTAAAAATACGTCGGCATTGCGTACATATATATGTGGCCTTGTTGAGTTAGATTGGACCTCAGTTGATTATGTTAAACTATATGACCACAATTTCTTTCTTCAAATGACTCGAATTCCTTTTTGTGAATTCGTTTATTAGAACAGTTTTCCGTGTACTTCATTTGTTTTACCGAAACACTTCCTATTTACGTAAACAGGTTCTTTTGAGTTGTTTTGATTACTCGTGGACAAATATACTCTTTTGCGATTCTCATGAACATGTTCCACATCCGGCTGACTATCACTGATTAAGACATCTTAAATTTCAAAAGGAACAACCCCTGCTTGTAGGCAAGACAATTGCAAAATCATACAAGGTTTTCAAGACTTTCAATGGTGAGCGGAAAACGATTTTTCAGGAATTTGCCGTAGGAATTTATAACAGGTGGATCTGCTGGCATACCTTATTATAGACACAAGAAAGTAAAAGCGGAGAAAGCTACTAGTACATGCATTTGCACATTATTATCAAAGAGCATGATAAAGGCTTGTTCCCAGTATTCCATCAAAACAAATAAGTGTTAAAGTTGCCAGCTATTTTCGTATTCGTATGGAAAAGTTAACATAAAGTAAAACGCTTATTTCTCATCAGCGATATTGAAGATGGAGGTCTCAAAGCTCCACACCTGGAATCGATAATTAAGACACAGGGAATGAATTGCTGCAAGAGATTTGAAAGTGAGGACTGGAGTAGCTGGAAGACAATTTTATTTCACTACTTGCAACACGTCGGAAATCAATTCGACCTCTGCTGCGGTTATGATGTTAAGAAACTTTCCATCAGTCTTCCCAAATACTACAAAGAGTGCTTGGAACGTTTTGCAGAATGCTCAGCTACAGCTGGACAAAAAAAGGAATCTGATCTCTCGACCCCGGCCCCGGCCCTGGCCTCGGTCCCGCGTTTATCACTGCAAACCATCGTTATTTTTATTTAGCGAATTTTAGATGAAGCTAGGATTTGACCTTTTCCTGACGATTGAATGTTCATCGGTACGAAGGCAAGAAACAGATTGATAAAGCAGTCGAAATTGAGTTGAAAGTATAAAATTGAAGACAAAAAATTGAAAAGAAAGTAGAAAATAAAACAGACCCGGCCCCGGCCCCGCGTTTTACTGACACCCTGCCGTCATAGAAAAATTGTTTGATTTGTTTTGTCCAACATGGCGCACAGTTTTGAAAATGTTTGCGAGATTATTCTGGAATGAGCAAGTGAAAGCCTCGAAAAATGTTTAGCAGGAGCTGTTTACGAGCAAGAAAAAGAAGAAACCAAGACGAAAAGTGCTCTTGGCGACTTGAAAAATACCTAACTGAAACAAATCGTCGAACAGTAGTAGAGTAATTTTACTCTTTTACCAATTTTCTGTTCATTGTGTAAAACAAATAGATTCCATTTTGCCGTGTGTATGTTCAGTTATAGATTACAGAAGATGTCAAAATGTGGTAAGAACATCAGAAACTTTTTCGTTCTTACCACGTTTTTACGTCATCTGTGATCTATAACTGAACAGGCGCACGGCAAAATGGAATCTATTTGTTAAGTAGATCACTGTGATCTATATATAAATATCACGACGATGATGAAAAATCATTTTCGTTAAAAAAAACAATAGGCTCCAAGCAGCCTATACTCATGCGCATGCGTAAGAAAGTTTTATGATATATATTAAACATGATAAGAAGATGAATATGGTTAAAAAATGTTATTAAAGCGTTTTTGAAACCAAAGGTTCAGACGTTTCGGGACTTCTGTCCCTTCCTCAGTGAATAGCCGTTAACTGAAAACGCGCGTCAGCTGTTTAAATGTTCCAAATGTCGCCATGTCACAACATTGTAGCACGCACAGATGAAGTCTAAATAACGCTAAAGTCAATGTTCATGCTGTGTGGTTGAAGGGTTTGGCATTTGAAAATTAGTCGACCCTCCGCGCTGCATCTCTCCGTGGTACTTTTGAAACCTGTTCTAACCACAAGAAGATAAGAAGATGTCCGACATGGAGAAGAGTTACTCCTTTCATTCAGTAATCGTTCCTGAAAACCACGTTGTTTACTATTGAATGTTTTGTAAATGAAGGCTGTACCACAATGAAGCAAGTGATTCTTCTGAGTGTTATATATACCTAACCTAGGGTTGTAGGAGACGCAGTCGTGATACTTCAGTAACGCTGTTTTACCGAAAGTGAGAGTAGCCGGAAGTCACTAAACAGGAAGTGTAAATGGCAAAGCTATAAACCGGAAGAGCGCAATTTAAAATATGCGTGCATAAATTTGCATGCAAAATCGTGACACAAAAATAATAAAAAGAAAAAGAAAAAAAGAAAAACGGAGGACGAGGGGTAATTAGCGATAATTGCATTGTTTGGATATTCAACTCCGCTTTCCCCCCAAGAAAGATATCAGGGCGCTAAGAAGAATGGGCGGTGCAACGCGCCCACAGCGCTTGGGCGATGTGTGATGCGGAGCGAGACTGGGCCGAGCGCCCTCGAGAGAGCCGGAGTTAAAAAAATGGCGGCAAATGGAGATCGATGGATGATGAAGAAAAGGGATCGCTGCAAGAAAACGGTACAAGATATCCACTTAATGTTTTCGACATGAAGATTTCAATGTATTTTTAAAGCTGTAGGCGAGAAAGAACGGGTTTTATACTGTAACATTTATCACGAATTATTGGAAATAAAACGAGCTTGTTAGAAATGCGTTACGCAAAATGTTTGCACACAAAAACTAAAACATTAATTCCCTGCGAACTATGACAGTAAACGGCTAAAGGTTAAGAGTATAGATAGAGGACCTTTTGCTCTTTCATCCGTGTAAATTTCGTTTTGAACTTTTTTGAACTTTTTTAGTTACATGCTATAGAATTAAGGTGGTTGTTCTGTGATGCGATTAATATTGAGACTGACTAGCTGTGGAAGCATATTTTTGTTTAAAAAAACTTCATGTACCCTATTCAGGCACTACTAAAGCATTGAATGATAGGTTTGATCGAATGAAGGCCCCAAAACACTAAAAATGTTTCATTGATAAGGTGTAAATTGCTGACGCATGCAGTGATTATAGTTATTGATAACAGTGTAAATTAAAGTGGTTGGTTCTCTGATCCTGATGGCATAATGTACTGTACTGCTTTATAAAATCTGATTTTCTGCTTCCAGTCACACAGTTATTTAGCCATTTTTTTAAAGACCTGTGAAATAGTAAATACCAGCGTGCTGTGATACTGAGTGGTACAGGGCATTAATACATTCCCAAAATAATTTTTATGAGACAACACTTGCAAAATGATAAAATTCAGCAATGGATAAACCATTATCTGCATAGGATATGTTTGTGGATTTAAAGATAAACGCATGTACAGAACATAAGAAGAACAACAGAAAGGAAAGGGGCCATATTGTATTGTATCAAACTAACATACATCAACATGCACTTTGTTACAGCAACATCAATAGGGACAGGGACATCTCTTTATGGTCCTTTATATCTGATGTGGATATTTTGTGATCAGATGATCGATGCCCTGTTTAAGATAAAAAAAATTGCTGCAGTTTAGTTCGTAGAACATATGCGCAGGCTGTTTATTCGTCCAAGTAAAGATACCCTGTTTAAGACAACATTTGATAAAATCGATACCCTGTTTAAGACAAAAATCCCGAAAAACATACCCTGGCTGGCCGCACGTCCCCATTAAGCCCTTATAAGGGAGTGCCCCCCCCCCCGGATGTTCGGGGCTGTACTTCAGGGTTTAAAAGTGAGACAGATTGAGTTGCAAGCAAAGCCATACACTGTATAAACTTATATAATAATAAAAAAGGATCAAAACAAAACCCCTAAAATCTCATGCCTTTTTAGTATAATGTCCAATGTTGCAAATGGCTTATATTAAAAACTAATTTTAATTAATATAACCCCTCCCCCCCAAAAACAAATTAAACTGATATAAGAATTTCAAACACAAAAAGTTATTTTGCATCTCCCAGTCACTTTATATCTATCTGATTATTCACCCTTAAACCCTCCCCCCTTCCTCCCCTGGGTTCCATAAGAATCGCTTAAGTTTTTTTTTATTTACTCCATTTTTTTATTATGCTTAAGTTTATTTACAGTGAGATGTTTACATATTGAAAGGTATTGAATTAAGTTGTAAAGAGAGTACCATTTACTTAATACTTTTGAAATAATAATTTTAAGTTGATATTAAATTTGTATTATAATTTTATAGTCTCTATCTCTTCCTTATATTTCAATGACCAGCCAAAATAATCAGGAAACTGCAGGAAAGATCAGTTTGCTTTGGGACTATGGGAATATCACAAGGAAATGTCACATATCATTTTTATACAACATTGATATTTAATTAAAGTGTACCATACTTACTGAAAGACCTGTCAAATGGAAACTAAAGGGTAATAATTGCTCCAGGACAATGGGAATACAGTATCACAAAAGGAAACGTCATATAGCTTGTATATTATGATGACACTGACATTTATTTATCAATCTATATTTAATATATCAACAGTTATTTTTGTTGAAGATCTGTTCCACATAACTAAAACAAATGTCAGGAACCTCTTCATTCCATAATAAAGGCAATCAAAATGGGTCTAGGGTTAGGGTTAAGCTGCTAGACCCATAATTTTTTATTTTGACACAATACGATATGGCCCCTTTCCTTTCTGTTGTTTTTCTTATCTTCTGTACATGCGTTTATCTTTAAATCCACAAACATATCCTATGCAGATAATGGTTTATCCATTGCTGAATTTTATCATTTTGTAAGTGTTGTCTCATAAAAATTATTTTGGGAATGTATTAATGCCCTGTACCACTCAGTATCACAGCACGCTGGTATTTACTATTTCACAGGTCTTTAAAAAAATGGCTAAATAACTGTGTGACTGGAAGCAGAAAATCAGATTTTATAAAGCAGTACAGTACATTATGCCATCAGGATCAGAGAACCAACCACTTTAATTTACACTGTTATCAATAACTATAATCACTGCATGCTTCAGCAATTTACACCTTATCAATGAAACATTTTTAGTGTTTTGGGGCCTTCATTCGATCAAACCTATCATTCAATGCTTTAGTAGTGCTTGAATAGGGTACATGAAGTTTTTTTAAACAAAAATATGCTTCCACAGCTAGTCAGTCTCAATATTAATCGCATCACAGAACAACCACCTTAATTCTATAGCATGTAACTAAAAAAGTTCAAAAAAGTTCAAAACGAAATTTACACGGATGAAAGAACAAAAGGTCCTCTATCTATACTCTTAACCTTTAGCCGTTTACTGTCATAGTTCGCAGGGAATTAATGTTTTAGTTTTTGCGTGCAAACATTTTGCGTAACGCATTTCTAACAAGCTCGTTTTATTTCCAATAATTCGTGATAAATGTTACAGTTTAAAACCCGTTCTTTCTCGCCTACAGCTTTGAAAATACATTGAAATCTTCATGTCGAAAACATTAAGTGGATATCTTGTACCGTTTTCTTGCAGCGATCCCTTTTCTTCATCATCCATCGATCTCCATTTGCCGCCATTTTTTTAACTCCGGCTCTCTCGAGGGCGCTCGGCCCAGTCTCGCTCCGCATCACACATCGCCCAAGCGCTGTGGGCGCGTTGCACCGCCCATTCTTTTTAGCGCCCTGAAAAGATATCAAATCCCTCTCCGGGCTTTTTAGAATGACAGTAGATTACCAGGTTTTAAGGTTCATGTACGTGATTGATTTGCCTCGAATGATAAGCTGATATGCGTATGAATTATTAATAAGTTTTAGAAAGTATTTAAACACCAAACTGACTTTACAACATTGCACAAGAAGATGTAACTTCCACTTCCGCGGATTTTCCGCTAAATCGGAAAACCTTATTTATAGGTGATCTAGTAACAGAAGAAAATCGACTAATTACTAAAGGTGATTTAATTGATTTATAAGTGGCTTTAAACACAAAATCACGCGAATTTCAGTACAAAGTATAAAACAGGTATATAGTGACGAACAGCCTTCTAAAGAAAATGGGTAAAAATAAATCTTCAGTTTGTTCCTTTTGTGGAATTATGGACGAATCCGTTCAACATCTATTTCGGTTACCAGTTTACCACAACCCTTTGGACAGATCTTGTGGTTTGGTCAGGGGGGGCTGTCCTCACGTTTCGATGCCGAAAATATCGCTAGCGCAGTATAAAATTGGTTTGGCAAAATATTCAGTCTCGTGATCTTTTCACAAATCGTTTCATCAGGATTGCGCTTGGCGAAATAATATATTGTAGGACTTTTTTTGTGCAAGCCCCTGCACAAGCTTTGTTTTGCAAAACGAAATATTAAACACTTAATGACTGGTCCCGAGGGAAACAGTGAATTTTGTTTCCCGAGAATCTCGATGTTTCCCGAGACGAAGTCGAGGGAAACATCGAGATTCGAGGGAAACAAAATTCACTGTTTCCCGAGGGATCAGTCATTAAGTGATTTAGCAACAAAAAGAACACAACACAAGACAGTTTGAAGAACGCGCCGAGCACTCGATCCATCATAATCATGCCACCTTTTGTCACGGTCTGATCACGGTCTGATCACGTGCGCTAGCGGGCAACAGTGCAATGTTACCCTGTGACGTCAAAATTGTTGCCCGCTTTCGCAAATGTTGCCCGCTTAGCACAATTGGCGGGAAACAGTTTGTTTGTTAGATGTCACGTGACGATGAATCAACCAATCAACACGTGCGTTGTATTGACAAAAACCCCAGCTATATAACAATGGGTGTTATTATATTCCACTTTTATTTTATTTTATTGTATTTTATTTGCTTCTGCTTCTGTTTTCCTGCCATTAGGAACAGTTTGCCGTTTCTTTTGTTTCACTTCAAGTATTAATACTGATCTAAAGGTCTGAAAACCCATATCCGGCCATTCTCAACGGTTTGTTGCAGTCATCGTGCATTCTATGTTTCCTTTTTATAACATTTTTGTAACAGTAGGCATAAGCAAAAATGACAAATCAATGGAAACCTGAATTAAGCGAACCAACTGAGCTGGATTTGGGATGTCATGCGTAGTGAAACCTAAAATTGCGTCCGAAGAACCTTAATACCATTTTTTGTATCTGCATCTGTTTTTTTGTGTCCTTTGCTGTGCCTTAAAGTTTAATTCAGAGTTTCTTTAGAGGGTGTTTCATTATTATTTACCTTATTCTTACTAAATTTCGGGCGTACTTAATTTCGCAAAAATTCGGGAGCTGTATTTCACGAGTATTAATTTGGAAAAAAGTCAACAAAAGTGTATTTAATTTCGCGATTTTGCTATTTCTTAAATTTCCAAAGCCCTAAAAGAATGTTCACAAAATAGCTATATAGAAAACTAACCGAGAGAAATATCAAGAGTTACGCACTTTCTGCTTTTACGAGGTGGCGTCGTCAATGTTGAGGTTCTTGAGTCAAATTAAAGCGCCGAAGATCTCCTTAACCTTTATAATTTATGTATTGTTTTCTTATACAGTTTTTAAATATGGTATTAAATTTCTCGATTTTAATTTTCGCGCCCTGTTTTTTTTCGCGAGTATTCGGGGATCAAACTTAATTTTTTAGTCCACTTAAGGTCGCGGGGGATACCTTGCCATGAATAAATTCATAAGGCAAAATTTTAGCGGGGGTGTCACTTTGAAAAACATGATATCGTGAACATTTGAAAGCCGATTTCGCGAAAATTTATCAGAGATATTGGCGAATAATGGAAGTGCAAAAGGATTGTTTTTTTATTGAAGGGATCGCGCTTTGCGTCAATTCTGTAAGCCACTAAAGTTACTTTGTTTTAAAACGTGGTATTATGTCCAAGTTTGCTCCTCGAGAAGAACACAAAGCAAGTTTATTTCTCCACTCACTGATCCGTCAAAACGTCTACTGTGTCATATCTGACTCCGATTTTTTGATTTCAACTTTAATTCAAAGTTATTAGCTTTCAAAGGAGTAAAATTGTCCATGTTAGAATTTGAAGCCTCATATCTTCCCTTTGAAAGCCTATTTAAAAATTTTGAGTCAGATATGACAATCTACAATACACCTTGTTTACCTCCCTGCAGTGTCAACTCATGAAATTCTCTATCCGCGCTGAATTCTTGGAAACAAAATTGCTTGTTTTTACCCTTCCGAAGGCTTCCCGAGCAAACACGAATGCAAAATTTGTGGTAATTTTGCTAATTTTAATCCACGGGCTATTGTCAACACTTCAAGCAGAAAGAACAAAGCGTTGCCACGCTTTGCACGTGCAATTATTGATGCAGAAACATTACAGAGCCTGTTCGTGAATATTTCGCACATTTTCGGTATCAGCCGTCGCACTTCGTGCATACTCTTTTCATAAGTGCATACTGATGAGCGGAACCTGTCCCCCGCGACCTTAAGTAAGGTTTTTCTTTTCTACTAGCAAAACTAGTAAGGTCACTAACTTTTTTTGCAGTCATTTTCCCTTTGATGACTCAGAAAATATGGTAAAAATGCCTAAATAGCATACTGTTAATTTTGTAGTCTTCTTTGCTGGCGTTGTCTTGTTGTTTCTTTGGCGGCTCGGGGTTGTCGGATAAGACGTTATCATCGTTGGTCACGTTACCGGTAGTCTTAGAGGTCAAGGGCCTCTTGAAAAAAGCGGTTATTTTAGAGATCTGCAACAAAAGTGGCTCACAAAGCACGAAATTCATTCTCTTCTGTTACGTTACTAATTCCAACAAAATGTGAATGCGTAGATAAAGTGTGCACAGGTTTCGTGTAAAACCACGCTTATTTCCTCCCGTAGATGACAGTCGATGATGTCTGAATTTTTGCCACAAACGTTCACTTTTTCCCTCCAACTTTTATTAGAGAAATGCTTATTCGCAAAAGTTTGCTAGAGGATATTTTTCAGACTCGCAACTTCCAAAAACCACTCGCATTTTGCGAGTTTGCGAGTGTTAATTTCGAGCCCTGTGAATTAATTTTTGTGATTTTTTCCAAAACACGAAAATTGCGAAATTTTGTATCCGCGAAATTTAGTATGAATAAGGTATAAAGTATGCGAGATACTAAGCGCGTTCTGATTATGGAATCATACAAAGATATTAACGTTTTGAGCCCTTATTTTATAAAATACAGTCGAACCCCACCTTACGGACACAGAGTTAATAAGGACATCTCGTTATTGACGGCAGGGCAGTTCTTTTTAGACAGTTTTCTCGGTCAAAAGCCCTTACATTTTATCTTAAATTTTACCCACTTAATAAGGACACACGTTAATACGGATAACGGACAGTTTTTCTGGTCCAGACAATCTCGTACAAAGTCAACCTCGTTAATACACATACATGATACACATACTAGTGATGCTACACATACATGATACCGGAACGAGTTTCATTCCGGAATGAGTTTCGTTCCAGAATGAAGTTCTTACTGCAATTCACATGACAAAATCGACCGGCTCAGCCTAAGGCGTTCTCGCTCGCGTGGTTTTCGTGCCAGATCAGAAAACAAAGATGGCGCAAGTTTCGCGTGACGATACGCATGCGCTACTCGCTCCAGACTACACGGTTTGCAGTTTTCATCTCGGAACGAAGTTCGTTTTTAATAGTTTACGTGATACCAGAATAAAATGTCATACCAAAACGAGAATTTCATTCGGATTGAAAACCGGAATGAACTCATTCCGGAATGACTTGTACGGGAACGAAATTTCGTCTCGGTATCATGTAAACAGATACAGAGAAATATATGGAGATGGAATGAACGCGTTCCGGAATTAAAGTCATTCCAGTATCATGTGAATAGCCCCTTATAGATGCAGTACTGTACTGCATTTTTTTCCGTAAAAACAAAAACAAATACTTTTAATACGTCATTTATGAGAACCCGCTTAACATGGACACCCCGTGAATACAGACAGTTTCTTTGGACCTTTTGGTGTCCGTGTTTCCATAGTTATTGTAACACAAGTGCAATTGGGAGAACGAGAAATAGCTGTGGAAACACGAGTTGAAGGATGAATCTTTCCACAGCTATTTCGAGTTATTTCAGCTTTTTTACCACTCGTGTTACCAGTAACTATATCGAAAAATGGAAAACATTGTTTCCTTGCAACAGAACTGCTACAAGTCTTGCTACAATAGTAACAAAATATAGAACATATGGGAACACATTGCATACGTACCTAAAAAAAACCCGGTTGATTGCTTACTGTCCTTATTGATTTACACAGCAGCCTACAAGAAAACGTCAGTATTATACAGCAGTCACACACATCGTTCAAATACAAATTATATAAATATTCATAGAACTGCAAACCTCAGTAAAGCGTCTGAGCGCTGGAGGTTAAGCGGAAAACATGCCATTGTTTCTAAGGGTTTAAATCCCCTCATTCCTGGAACACCATGTGACCGATCGTGAGGTTTAACTACTAATAATTCTTCGTTTTCACGCGACGTCATCAAAATTCTAAAATATAAACAATTTTTCTACACAGTAAATTCAAGTTTCAACGACATCACCATCTAATTCAATAATTATTTTCGTAACTGCGTGTGAAGCAATAAAGTAAATACAATCTTCGTATTTTGTAAATGACTTTACACTTCTGTGATCAACACAAAACAACAACATTAACGTTATTTGATCGTGCTGCTCAACTGTGTAAGGAGGTGTGCCTGTCAACTGAATTCGCGCTTCCTGATTGGCTAACTTGTTAAAGGGAGGGTTTCACGGTTCGGCGCATGTGCAAGCTATGATGTAACCCATTTCATTTCATTGTTTAGACCAATCGGAAGCGAGCGGATATCTCTGGCGCGAAATTTGCCCGTGAAAATGCGCGGTCTGTCAGCTGATTGAATGGATACTTATACATACCCATGTGCACCATGAAAGCCGCCAGAGCGTAGAATAAATCCTTCGTATCAAAGGTTTTATTCAGTGTTGACTTTGTCGGTGTCATCCGTTGAAATTTTCTGTGAATTTAGGTCATCCTTCGCTTTGTTTGGATTAATAGACCATTTTACAGTTGTCTTCTTAGTGTCCTGGCCTTTGAATGGAAGCGAGGCTGAAGTTGACCTTGTTATGATACAGACCTTGGAGCTTTTCAGATGCAAATTTAGCTAGTTAGCATGAGAAAAGCATTATTAACATATGAAAGGCAGAAAGGTTTGTATCAAAGCAAAGTCACCTCCAGCCTCGCTTCCACTCAAGGCACGGTCACCAAGCACACAACTGTAAAATGGACTATTATAGTATGTGATTATTGAAGTAAATGTGAGTGTTTTTTTAACCAAAAAAATTGGTAAGAAAGCGAATAAAGCATTTTAATCTGTGCACATGCGCCGAACCGTGAAACTCTCCCTTTAAACAATATTTGATGGGTGCTCACGGTTTGGCAATTCGCCACTTTAGAAACGAGAAGGAAACTGGCCGAGTGAACTTTCGCAACGACTTCTGGGACTGTTACTGGGGACAGAGACAAAAGAAGCGTCCCCTGTAACGATCCCAGAAGTCGTTGCGAAAGTTCACTCGGCTCAGTTTCCTTCTCGCTCCTGAAGTGGCGAATAGTAATTGTCATGCCAAGTTTCATGTCAACACATTAGATATTGTTTTGGAAATACCGTAAAATCCCGGTTATAACCCCTGGGCTTATACAACTTCGTAAGGGTTTTTCGGCTGGCAAGCAAAACATATTGTGATAAATAAGCGTTGTTTTAGTTAATTTCGTGCAAAGTTTTGTAAAGAATTGCTGTTAAAGTGCACATGAAGTGAAATTTGACCACTGCTTTGTTTTAGGGTTTTATGTTGTTTATATCCATTCACCTTTATTTCATTTTCAGTCAGTTTCCTCTTTTGCGCGAAGAGGATCCACCAGCCTCAATAAAAGCGAAATTTAGGGCTCGTAAAACAGATGAAAATGAAGTTAAAAATACACCAAAAATCACTGCCATGCTGTGAAATAAGTAAGATCTGTTGTGTGATTTATAAATCGAAGTTTTCACTTTTGTGTTCTCTAACATATTCCAAATATAAGTATGACAATGAATTACTTCATTGTTCTGCTGTAAAAATTCCGCTCCACACCGCACAGTAACTCGCTCATCGCACTTGCGCACATTTTCGCTAAAAAACACTTTCAGTTTCATTGCTGATATTAGAACGTTTGCCCGTAAGCCGGTTTTAATGTGATAATGAGTTCAGTAACATGCTAATGAGCTTTTAACATTCTTATGCGGTTCTTATTCTTGTTGTTTTGCATGGAACGGCAAAGAAATGTACCAAAATGTAAAATGCGCGTGCAGAGGCATTGTTTTCGCTCATTAAACCTACATGTGGGGGGTATTAGCATGTTACTGAACTCATTATCATACTAAAACCAGCTTACGGGCAAACGTTCTATTATTTCAGTTTCTGATGACATGTCGGCTTAGTATTTGCACTTTAGCGGTTTTGGTTACGGCTCATTTGCCCAGACTTACAAGCTGAAAGCTCAAAACTGCCCTATATATCCAATGCTAAGCGCATTCAAACAGGGTGCAGTGAATTAAGGAGGCTCGTACCCATTTCTCAAGTCCACACCCTTTCAATTTTAATGGGCCATATCTTTTGTTGTAGTGCGTAAAAAGACAAGCCACTTTGAATGCAAACACACAATACATTGAATTTTATGGGAGTATAGGATTTGTTTACATCGGTGCTTCCATGGCAACGGAATGGTGATCCTCTGAAATTCACAAGTTGCGAAGTTTCTCTAGATCAAGAGAAATTTTTGTAAAACCAGCTAATGGACTAATTGATTAGACCATGGGCTTCAACTGGACAAAGTTTGAAAGAAATGTATGAGAGCGTTTTCGAAATTTTAAGGGATGAAGTTTTGGGGATTATAAATACAGTGAAAAACATACTATCGACATAATTGGCTAATATCTAAAGAAAATGATGCGCGATGGGGATGCAGTTTCATCTCATAGTAGTTTGATTCCATTTGAAATGGTGTGTGAAAAAGTGAGGGGGTTGCTTTGGCCGATTGCAAGAAAGAAGGATTTGATTAGCGTGCGTTCAGCTGCTCTTGTTGCCATTTTTGTATGTAATTTGGTCTACGCCTACAAATGTGATAATTTGGAAACCGCGAGATAAATTTTTTAAAAATCTGACAATCTCGAGATTGGTCATCAATTTATATGGCCTGCAAGTTTCAAGGACATTGAAGACATACAAGGCAATAAAATAGGGCCTCCAATGCACCAATTTTTTCCCGCAGATTTTGTGTTTACAAGTGAGCGTCCTCATTATTCACGGGTATTGTTTTCAAGTTTCATATGCACGTGCAAAACTTTACAAAAAAATTTATTTGCATCGAACAGAACGCTCGATTGCTTTCCGAAGAATTTTCCGAAACATGCTAATAACTGGCTTGCGTTACGAATAGCAATGACAACAGTACTGATGAAGACAACGTCGGAAACGTCACGTTTCATCAAGTGCCGGATGCAGAAATAACACATTTATGATTGTCTCACTCTGGTTATTTGTTGCAATCGGCGTAGCATCTGTTCCTTATTTAGATATAAAATAGCGCAAGGCAGAATTCTCAGCTAAAATATAAAGTTGTCACGCTGTTCTTGCGTGTGACATATTAAAGAAGCACTGTTTCTGCATTACGTTTATAAATTTCCAAATTGGGATATGTTCTTCTTGTCCTGCAATTTTAAAGAGACCCTCGGTATGGCTGCGCATGCATTACAGCGTAATAGCGCAACATCGTGTGCGTAATGTTATTACAATAAACCATTTTACAGTTGTGTGCTTGGTGACCTAGCCTTTGAATGGAAGCGAGGCTGGAGGTGACCCTGTTTTGATACAGACCTTAGTGCTTTTCATATGTTAATAATGTTTTTCTCATGCTAACTAGCTAAATTTACATGTGAAAAGCACTAAGTTCTGTATCATAACAAGGTCACCTCCAGCCTCGCTTCCATTCAAAAGCCAGGTCACCAAGCACACAACTGTAAAATGGTCTATTCTCAAGCCAGCTATAAGCATATTTCGGAAAATTCTTCGGAAAGCAATCGAGCGTTCTGTTCCGATGCAAATAAATTTTTTGCTAAAGTTTTGCACGTGCATATGAAACTCGAAAACAATACTCGTGAATAATGAGGACGCTCACTTGTAAACACAAAATCTGCGGGAAAAAATTGGTTCACTGGAGGCCCTATTTTATTGCCTTGCATGTCTTCAATGTACTTGAAACTTGCAGGCCATATAAATTGATGACCAATCTCGAGATTGTCAGATTTTTAAAAAAATTTATCTCGCGGTTCCCAAATTATCATCACATTTGTAGGCGTAGACCAAATTACATACAAAAATGGCAACAAGAGCAGCTGAACGCACGCTAATCAAATCCTTCTTTCTCGCAATCGGCCAAAGCAACCCCCTCACTTTTTCACACACCATTTCAAATGGAATCAAACTACTATGAGATGAAACTGCATCCCCATCGCGCATCATTTTCTTTAGATATTAGCCAATTATGTCGATAGTATGTTTTTCACTGTATTTATAATCCCCAAAACTTCATCCCTAAAAATGTCGAAAACGCTCTCATACATTTCTTTCAAACTTTGTCCAGTTGAAGCCCATGGTCTATCAATTAGTCCACTAGCGGGTTTTATAAAAATTTCTCTTGATCTAGAGAAACTCCGCAACTGGTGAATTTCAGAGGATCACCATTCCGTTGCCATGGAAGCACCGATGTAAACGAATCCTATACTCCCATAAAATTCAATGTATTGTGTGTTTGCATGCAAAGTGGCTTGTCTTTTTATGCACTACAACAAAAGATATGGCCCATTAAAATTGAAAGGGTGTGGACTTGAGAAATGGGTACGAGCCTCCTTAAGCTTCTCTTGAAATTTATATAGGTACCCATAAAGACCGTCTTTCACTCAATAACTTATAAGAGCGCAATCATAGCGAATATAAAAATTCCGCTTTTGGTCCTTTCGGTCCTTGAAATGCGTTTACTTATTTTGCCCGTGAATGTTTATTAGCTGACACAGATAAAAACTAATATTACACATAACTTACATGTAAGTGACTGTAATTGACAAGCTGCCTTACATTTATTTTTCCCTTTATAATATTTTTAACATATGCGAAATAATTAATAATTCAATATTAAAACTCTATTGTTCTTCTCTAAAAATATCATTTATTGACTTGTGTAGTTTCGCTATTAGCTGATCGATTGTTCGTGTTTGTTCCAATAGGACTTAGTCTCTTTGAGAACAAAAGCTACAATGTATTCGGATGTGACGTTTCCCACTTTCAGTTTCATTGTTGAACAGATATTTAGTAGCCACATTTTTTTGAAGTTTGTCCCCTTTGTTTTGTTTCAGAGTATTTGCATTTTAGCAGTTTTAGTTACGGAGCATTTGTCCAGACTTACTACCTGAAGGATCAAAACTGCCCTGTTATATCCAATACTAACACATCCAAACTGGGTACAGTGAAATAAGGCAGGGGGCGTCTTTTACTTAATTATTAATTTAGGCAGCAGTCATAGAGAATATTAAAGATTTCGCTTTCGATTCTTGAAATGCGTTTTACTTGTTTTTGCCATGAATGTTTATTAGCTGACAGAGATAAATACCAATATTATATATAAATAATTACTGATCCTCATCAAATCCTATTGTTCTCTCTCTGCATTATATCAACGATTGCAGCGTGATTAGGAGTTTTGATTCCAAGTGTCTGAGGAAAACGGGGGCGGTCCTTTTTGTTAGCAGGGGAAATTATCAGGGGTAATACTAAACGTGCTAAAACAGACTAACTGCAATATTTTTTATATTGCAGTGTGCACACTGCAATATTAAAAATATTGCAGCGTGCACACTGCAATATTAAAAATATTGCAGTTAGCCCGTTTTTACCAGGTTTAAGTATCCCGCCCTGATGATTTCGTTATTAAAAGACCGTTTGGGTCTTACCCTTATTATTTTTGCCGCTAACATTTGTTTAAATTGGAATCCCACTATGTAATGTACAACTGAAGATAAAACTTTCTAAAATAAACAGTACACAAGAAAACTATTCCAGGAGATATGTGAACACAAAGATATTCAATTTATTATAAATCGTAACTTGTTTACACCTCATACAAGGACTGATTACAAACTTCACTTGTTTCTGGCTCAATGGATTTTTCCTTTAACCCCTTTTCTTCTTTTTGCTCACTGCACTTATGTTCATCATCTTCCTTAATACATTTTTCTTCATTTACCTCGACATTAATTCCAACATGTTTTGAAGTCGTTCCCTGCAAGATTTCACTTGCTTTCCTCTTAAGTGTCGATGGCGTACATTTATACGCCCTTTTCCCACCTTGGTACACGTTCACCGCCATCATACAATCGCTTAGCACAACTACGCCGAAGGGAATGATTAGTATAGTGTCCATCGAACCCCCCTTTTTTCATAATTTTCTTTACCACATTCCCCAAAGTTTCTCTCCCCGTTCCTTTTTTGTAATACCAGATGTCCCCTTTTGGCTTATGCAAAGCTCGCAAATAAAACACGTTATCGCTGACTTCCATTGGGACATGAGACATATATTTCTTATACAGTTCAACCGGGCAACGATCTACATTAGTCAAATTCTTATATGCCCGAACAACTTTCCTTTTGAGACGCAAATGGCCCAATCCCCCATTATTAGTCTTACTTATATCCTCGGTGTACTGCAAAAATTCACTCCTCGATGCGAACTCTGCGTGATAAAAATCGCTGATTCGTCTTCCGATGAATCCTCCATGCTTCCAACAAGTGAGCTAGGTACTGAATAAAATGACTGAGTACTCTGGGTTATAAAGTATGCAAATTTTTGTGAACATTCTCGTCAACAACAAATAAATTCAATACTAATGTTCACACATGATCGTAGTTACATAATCCTCACAACAACTGAGGAATTGAGGGTTATGTAATCGCCACCGCACTGTATAGTGTACGTAGTCACAAGAAGTGCTAATTTCATTGTTATAGCTGTATTCAAAATCAATGTAACAGCCAAAGGGGCGGCTAAAATCGAGGATATAATGTATAGGGAGAACAATACGATTTTGTGAGGATAAATTGTCATTAGCTAAATAATCTTCACAACAACTGAGGATTTGGGGGTTACGTAATGGCCACCACACTGTATACGTAGCAACAATAAGTGCTAATTTCATTGTTATAACTGTATTCAAAATGAAAACAACAGCCAAAGGGGTGGCTAAAATCGAAGATACAATGCAGAAAGAAAACAATGGGTTTTGATGAGAAACAGTAATTATAATAGATAATTACTGAGGCTCGCAGCATTATTAGGTATATTGCAGGCAGCTTCGGGCTGCGCCCTCAGCTGCCTGCAATATACCTAATAATGCTGCGAGCCTCAGTAATTATCTATTAACTTACATGTAGGTGACTTTCATTAACAAGCTGCCTTAACAGCAAAGACTGTGACTTATAAATCCAATTTTTCTCAATTTATTATGTTGAAATAAAGGCATGGCATTCAACAATTATTCATTTCTGTAATTTTGCTATTAGCCGGTTGGTTGTTCGTGTTTATTCCAAAAGAAATACACCTCTTCGCTTAGACCGAGCAACTAAGGTAATTATTTCCGTTTTCCACCCGTAAACATGCCCTTATGTTTTTATTTTATCAGTTCATTATTTGTCGTTACCTTCTTGCCAATCCAGTTGGATTTCCTGACTTGTCACAGTAGCCTAGAGGAAGTAAAGTATTGCACTGCAGTCAAACACATTGCTCAGATACAATTGAAAAACGAAAACAGCCTCTCAACTGACCTGAATAAAGATGTAAATTCGTGACCGCTTTGCAAAGGAAGTTCAACTGGGTTTTTTCCCGTTATTCCCGGAAAACTGATATGCGTCGCGACTATTGTCTCGCATTGTTCACGTGACTGACAGGCACTGGACAAGGGTGGGAGAGGGGTCATTCACGCGCTCACGCGCTTAGTATTTGCATTTTAGCAGTTTTGGTTACGGCTCTTTTGTCACCGCCTTCAGGCTGAAAGCTCAACATGTTCAACATCCAATACTAAAGACATCCAAACGGAATGCACTGAAATAAGCTTCTCTTGAAATTCATATAGGTACCCATAAAGGCGCTGTTACACTAGGCAATATTTCGTGCAACTTGTCTCGCAACAACTAAAAACCGTGCGTTGCGATGCTGCGAGACAAGTTGCCTGGAGGGTGTTACACTAGGCAATGTTTCTTGCAATTTGTCTCGCCCGACGGTGAAAGGAGCAATTTCATTGGCTAAAGTCACAAAACGTTGCGACACAAGTTGCAGGAAACGTGTTACACTACGCAACGCTTGAAAAATTCGTTGCGGCGTGGCGAGAATCGTTGCGAAAAGTAGAACCGACTTCTACTTCTCGCAACGATTGCGGCAACAAAAAAATCGCGAGAAATGTTTGTTGCGGGGTATGTTACACTGGGCAATTTTTCATGCAACTTGTGTCGCAACAAAATTGCGAGACAAGTTGCACGAAACATTGCCTGGTGTAACAGCGCCTTAAACGACGAATTTTACTTAATTACTTCTAAGATTTCGCTTTCGATTCTTGAAATACATTTACTTGTTTTGCCTATGAATGTTTATAAGCTGACAGAGATAAATACTAATTTTATACATAACTTACATGTAAGTGACTATCATTAACAAGCTGCCTTATCTTTTGTTCTCGAAAATAAAAGGCATGACAATCAATAACTCCAATGTTCTGCTCTAAAAATAACGTATATTGATTTCTGTAATTTAATTCGCCGTTAGCAATCGGTTGTTCGTGCTTGTTCCAATAAAAATACACCTATTCAGTTGAACGAGTATCCACGGCAATTATTTCTGTTTTCCACCCCTAAACATGGCCTTAGTTATTATTTTATCAGTCCATTATTTGTCGGGTTTCCCCGAAACAGAATCAAGAGTCACACAATAAAACATACCGAATAGGTCACCTTCTTGCCAATCCAGTTGGATTTCTTGACTTGTCACAGTAGCCTAAAAGAAGTAAAGTATTGCACTGCAGTCAAACACATTGCTCAGATATAATTGAAAAACGAAAACAGTCTCTCAACAGACCTGAATAAAGATTTAAATTCGCGACCGCTTTGCAAAGGTTCAAATGGGTTTTTTCCCGTTATTCCCGGAAAACTGATATGCGTCGCGACTATTGTCTCGCATTGTTCACGTGACTGACAGGCACTGGACAAGGGTGGGAGAGGGGTCATTCACGCGCTCACGCATTTAGTATTTGCATTTTAGCAGTTTTGGTTACGGCTCGTTTGTCACGACCCACAAGCTGAAAACTAAAACATGCTCAAAATCCAATGCTAAAGACATCCAAACGGGGTGCAGTGAAATATGCTTCTCTTGAAATTCATATAGGTACCCATAAACGGCGTATTTTACTCAATTACTTCTAAGGTTTCGCTTTCGATTCTTCCTTGAAATGCGTTTTACTTGTTTTGCCCATGAATGTTTATAAGCTAACAGAGATAAATACTAATATTATATATAACTTACGTGTAAGTGACTATCATTTAACAAGCTGCCTTGTCTTTTGTTCTCTATGGCTGTGTTTTCACGAGGCGGTTTTTCTCGCTTAACATTCCTGTAGGTGATTTGTTCACTGACCGCGTTAAGCAGCTTAAAAAATTTATGCGTTTTCACGGACAGAACTTTATTCATTTTTCTTATACCATGCGCGATATATTTTATTTTGTTAAAACAATAGAAAATTAGAACACAAAAGAACGACAATACAATGCCCTTCTTTGTTGTTTGAACGCTGGCGAAATGTGATTGGCCGAAATTAATTGCCGTCAAGCTTAAGCGACCTGGTTTGGTGGCTTAAATTTAATGAGAATTCTATTGTAGTTCGCCGACTCGCTTAACAGCGAGTTGGACAAGCAACTGTTTTCACGAGATTTCCGACGGTCACTCGCTCAGCGACTTGAAAAATCGCTCGTGAAAACACGGCCTATAAAACATGTTTTTTAAGTTTTCGAAATAAAAGGCAAAACGTTCAATATAAACTCTATTGTTCTGCTATAAAAATATCGTGTATTGATTTTAGCAATCGGTTGTTCGTGTTTGTTCCAATAAAAGTACACCTATTCAGTTGAACCGAGTATCCACGGTAATTATTTCTGTTTTCCACCCCTAAACATGTCCTTAGTTATTATTTTATCAGTCCATTATTTGTCGGATTTCCCCAAAACAGAATCAAGAGTCACACACAATAAAGCACACCGAATAGGTTACCTTCTTACCAATCTAATTGGATTTCTTGACTTGTCACAGTAGCCTAGAGGAAGTAAGGTATTGTACTGCAGTCAAACACATCGCTCAGATATAAATGAAAAACGAAAACAGTGGCTCAACTGACCTGAATAAAGATCTAAATTCGTAACTGCTTTGCAAAGGAAGTTCAACTGGGTTTTTTCCCGGAAAAATGATATGCGTCATTGCCATTGTCTCGCATTCATTCACGTGATGACAAGCGCAAGACATCGACAGGGTTGGAAGAGGGGTCATTCACGCGCTCACGCGAAGCGCGCGGGTAGAGCACGAATCGCGATACCCCTTGTTTTCGAGCTCCACACAGTCTCTCAGCTTTCCTTGTGCTTTTCACGCGTGGAAAAATCATTTCCATACTTTCTCTTTTCTAGTGCCCGACACGGAAGCTAGACTGAGCGAAACTGAATTTAAAAGTTTCTGTCTTGTTTATTTTATACAGTTCAATATCGATCAATAGGCGAATTATTGCTGATGACATTGTTTGCACTTAATGTCATTAGCATATGAATTTACGTAGAGAAGGCATCGTGCTAAGTACAAACCGACTTCAAAAGTTGAAAGCGCTTGTTAAACTTAGTAATCTTTATGTAATTTTTATCCCTTTGCATATATTTTTTAAAGGAAATATCATCTATCAAAAACTTCAAAATTGTCTGGTGTCAAAAGCGCTAATGAGCCATGCATCCTTTGTAAAATTTCGAGTTTTTAAAATAGTATTCCACAAAGAGTATCTAGGATATCGGGCTTATATTTCCAGAGAAAGCTAATTGTGCTACACTGTATGCCTGTATGTTGAAATAAAGGCATGGCATTCAACAATTATTCATTTCTGTAATTTTGCTATTAGCCGGTTGGTTGTTCGTGTTTATTCCAAAAGAAATACACCTCTTCGCTTAGACCGAGCAACTAAGGTAATTATTTCCGTTTTCCACCCGTAAACATGCCCTTATGTTTTTATTTTATCAGTTCATTATTTGTCGTTACCTTCTTACCAATCCAGTTGGATTTCCTGACTTGTCACAGTAGCCTAGAGGAAGTAAAGTATTGCACTGCAGTCAAACACATTGCTCAGATACAATTGAAAAACGAAAACAGCCTCTCAACTGACCTGAATAAAGATGTAAATTCGCGACCGCTTTGCAAAGGAAGTTCAACTGGGTTTTTTCCCGTTATTCCCGGAAAACTGATATGCGTCGCGACTATTGTCTCGCATTGTTCACGTGACTGACAGGCACTGGACAAGGGTGGGAGAGCGGTCATTCACGCGCTCACGCGCTTAGTATTTGCATTTTAGCAGTTTTGGTTACGGCTCGTTTGTCACGGCCTACAAGCTGAAAGCTCAACATGCTCAAAATCCAATACTAATAAAGACATCCAAACGGGGTGCAGTGAAATAAGCTTCTCTTGAAATTCATATAGGTACCCATAAACGGCGAATTTTACTCAATTACTTCTAAGATTTCGCTTTCGATTCTTCAAATGCGTTTTACTTGTTTTGCCCATGAATGTTTATAAGCTGACAAAGATAAATACTAATAGCGAAGCGCACAATTACTATTTATAGAATCAAAACTCAGACAAACAAACAAAAAGTGACTCTCAGGGGATTCCTAATAACGAATTTCTATTGTCAGAAATGCATGAATAAACAAGAATCAATTATAAACTCAGACAAACATGAGTACTGACGTTATTTGTGCGCTTTGCTATTTTATACATAAGTTACATGTAAGTGACTATCACATTAACAAGCTGCCTTATCTTTTGTTCTCGAAAATAAAAGGCATGACGTTCAATAACTCCAATGTTCTGCTCTAAAAATAACGTATATTGATTTCTGTAATTTAATTCGCCGTAAGCAATCGGTTGTTCGTGTTTGTTCCAATAAAAATACACCTATTCAGTTGAACGAGTATCCACGGCAATTATTTCTGTTTTGCATCCCTAAACATGGCCTTTGTTATTATTTTATCAGTCCATTATTTGTCGGGTTTCCCCGAAACAGAATTAAGAGTCACACACAATAAAACACACCGAATAGGTTACCTTCTTGCCAATCCAGTTGGATTTCTTGACTTGTCACAGTAGCCTAGAGGAAGTAAAGCATTACACTGCAGTCAAACACATTGCTCAGATATAATTGAAAAACGAAAACAGTCTTTCACTAACTGACCTGAATAAAGATTTAAATTCGCGACCGCTTTGCAAAGGTTCAAATGGGTTTTTTCCCGTTATTCCCGGAAAACTGATATGCGTCGCGACTATTGTCTCGCATTGTTCATGCTGACTGACAGGCACTGGACAAGAGTGGGAGAGGGGTCATTCACGCGCTT
This sequence comes from Cladopsammia gracilis, assembly GCA_022457155.1. Classification (NCBI taxonomy): domain Eukaryota; kingdom Metazoa; phylum Cnidaria; class Anthozoa; order Scleractinia; family Dendrophylliidae; genus Cladopsammia; species Cladopsammia gracilis. Next base: position 775,089 of record JAJGOT010000090.1, on the reverse strand, counting down.
ACGCACTTAGTATTTGCATTTTAGCAGTTTTGGTTACGGCTTGTTTTTCACGACCCACAAGCTGAAAGCTCAACATGCTCAAAATCCAATGCTAGAGACATCCAAACGGGGTGCAGTGAAATATGCTTCTCTTGAAATTCATATAGGTACCCATAAACGGCGTATTTTACTCAATTACTTCTAAGGTTTCGCTTTCGATTCTTGAAATGCGTTTTACTTGTTTTGTCCATGAATGTTTATAAGCTGACAAAGATAAATACTAATTTTATACATTACTTACATGTAAGTGACTATCATTAACAAGCTGCCTTATCTTTTGTTTTCGAAAATAAAAGGCATGACGTTCAATAACTCCAATGTTCTGCTCTAGAAATAACGTATATTGATTTCTGTAATTTAATTCACCGAAAGCAATCGGTTGTTTATGTTTGTTCCAATAGAAATACACCTATTCAGTTGAACGAGTATCCACGGCAATTATTTCTGTTTTCCATCCCTAAACATGTCCTTAGTTATTATTTTATCAGTCCATTATTTGCCGGGTTTCCCCGAAATAGAATAAGAGTCACACAATAAAACACACCGAAAAGGTTACCTTCTTGCCAATCCAATTGGATTTCTTGACTTGTCACAGTAGCCTAAAAGAAGTAAAGCATTGCACTGCAGTCAAACACATTGCTCAGATATAATTGAAAAACGAAAACAGTCTCTCAACTGACCTGAATAAAGATATAAATTCGCGACCGCTTTGCAAATAATAATTAATAATAATTATAATTATTTTAGATTAAATAAAAGTATACATTGTCATGATACTCGATCAGCATCAAATATTTTTATAGATTACAAAAGGACAAACTACGGAAAATTTTCATTAAAATATAGGGGGGCACAAATTTGGAATAATTTGCCTAAAAATCTAAAAATATCCAAAACATATAATTCTTTTAAGAAAAGCACAAAAACTTATGTAAAAAATCAAAATACTTTGTTATGTTAGATTAAGAATGTAGTCATCTTATTGCTAAAACAAACCCGTATAACTTTTACATTTAGAATGATTATCCATCTGCTGTTGTAATTAGTATATAAATGTATGATGGGGATCTTCCTAGAAAAGCTCAATAGAGCTTGCTAAGATCTCCTGCCATTATATGTTTTACACCAGCAGAGATTTAACTGTAAAATGAAACCAATGTAATATAATGGACAAATAAAAAAAAAAAAAGGTTCAAATGGGTTTTTTCCCCGTTATTCCCGGAAAACTGATATGCGTCGCGACTATTGTCTCGCATTGTTCACGTGACTGACAGGCACTGGACAAGGGTGGGAGAGGGGTCATTCACGCGCTCACGCATTTAGTATTTGCATTTTAGCAGTTTTGGTTACGGCTCGTTTGTCACGGCCTACAAGCTGAAAACTCAAACATGCTCAAAATCCAATGCTAAAGACATCCAAACGGGGTGCAGTGAAATATGCTTCTCTTGAAATTCATATAGGTACCCATAAACGGCGTATTTTACTCAATTACTTCTAAGGTTTCGCTTTCGATTCTTCCTTGAAATGGGTTTTACTTGTTTTGCCCATGAATGTTTATAAGCTGACAGAGATAAATACCAATATTATATATAACTTACATGTAAGTGACTATCATTAACAAGCTGCCTTATCTTTTGTTCTCTATAAAACATGTTTTTTAAGTTTTCGAAATAAAAGGCAAAACGTTCAATATAAACTCTATTGTTCTGCTATAAAAATATCGTGTATTGATTTTAACAATCGGTTGTTCGTGTTTGTTCCAATAAAAGTACACATGCAGTTGAACCGAGTATCCACGGCAATTATTTCTGTTTTCCACCCCTAAATATGTCCTTAGTTATTATTTTATCAGTCCATTATTTGTCGGATTTCCCCGAAACAGAATCAAGAGTCACACACAATAAAGCACACCGAATAGGTTACCTTCTTACCAATCTAATTGGATTTCTTGACTTGTCACAGTAGCCTAGAGGAAGTAAGGTATTGTACTGCAGTCAAACACATCGCTCAGATATAAATGAAAAACGAAAACAGTGGCTCAACTGACCTGAATAAAGATCTAGATTCGTAACTGCTTTGCAAAGTTAGTTCAACTGGGTTTTTTCCCGGAAAACTGATATGCGTCATTGCCATTGTCTCGCATTCATTCACGTGATGACAAGCGCAAGACATCGACAGGGGTGGAAGAGGGGTCATTCACGCGCTCACGCGAAGCGCGCGGGTAGAGCACGAATCGCGATACCCCTTTTTTTCGAGCTCCACACAGTCTCTCAGCTTTCCTTGTGCTTTTCACGCGTGGAAAAATCATTTCCTTTCTTTCTCCTTTCTAGTGCCCGACACGGAAGCTAGACTGAGCGATACTGAGTTTAAAAGTTTGTGTCTTGTTTATTTTGTACAGTTCAATATCGATCAATAGGCGAATCATTGCTGATGACATTGTTTGCACTTAATTTCATTAGCATATGAATTTACGTAGAGAAGGCATCGTGCTAACTACAAACCGACTTCAAAAGTTGAAAGCGCTTGTTAAACTTAGTAATCTACGTAATTTTTATCCCTTTGCATATATTTTTTAAAGGAAATATCATCTATCAAAAACTTCAAAATTGTCTGGTGTCAAAAGCGCTAATGAGCCATACATCCTTTGCAAATTTCTAGTTTTTCCTCGCGAAGCGAGGGCCGAAGGCCCGAGCGTAGCGAGGTTAATAAATTTGGCGGCCGAAGGCCGCTCGGGTGCTCGGGTCTCGGGAGCTGAGCCGTGCGCAATCGAGCGAAAAGTTTATATATATATATATTTATACAATGAACTGAATACTACGCGCTCTTTGATTGGTCGTTGGCTATGATCTATCAGAGTACAGACGCACGGCTGACGTCATAGAAAAATTGTCCAACATGGCGCACAGTTTTGAAAATGCTTGCGAGATTACTCTGGATTGGGCAAGTGAAAGCCTCGAAAAATGTTTAGCAGGAGCTGTTTACGAGCAAGAAAAAGAAGAATCCAAGACGAAAAGTATTCTTGGCGACTTGAAAAATACCTAAACTGGAACAAATCTTCGAACAGTCGAGCGCTACGAGGCAAGTTCGTAATTTTACTCTTTTTACTTTTCTGTTCATTGTATAAAACAAATAGATTCCATTTGGCCGTGTGTCTGTTCAGTTATAGATCACAGAAGACGTCAAAATGTGGTAAGAACATCAGTGACACACTCGCCTGCGGCTCGTGTGCCACTTTTTTGTTCTTACCACATTTTGACGTCATCTGTGATCTATAACTGAACAGACACACGGCCAAATGGAATCTATTTGTTAAATATATATATATATATATACTGAAGATGTCGTGCAGTTGCCTAGCAACAAAAATCGTGACCGCTGACAATGGCGCGCTCTCATGTTTATTCATGGCGGCGGCCGGGGGTTGGAAGCCTATCCCATAATGTCTCATCACGTTACCTCGCATTTGCCAGTGATCGCCGAGGCAAGCAGTGGCTGTCAAGACACCCTTTTCAAGGCCTCTTGTCTGTCGGTCTTCTTTTGTCAGGATTTGCAATGTTAAGAAAACTTCTCTTGCAACGAACAGATACATGCTTTCGAAAATTTGTTTGAAGGATGACACGACAAACGAAATTTGCGCGCGCTTGAACGCGTAAGCATCCAACTGCTTGTCCACGCATATGACGACACTCTTGCACTGTGTTAACCAAATAAGTGCTCTAAAAAACTGAAAACCTTTGGGAAAAAAGTTCTTCTCTTAATAGCTATTTGTTTTATCCACGGTTTTAGCTAGACACAGTAGTTCTGATGTCAACGACAGGAAAAACTGTAACTGACGCGTACAGCTAGCTTGTACGCGCGATATAGCGCGCGATATAGCGCGCGCATATATTTAATTTTGCTACGTGTTTTGAACTGATTTGAGCTTTCAGCACTTACGCATTTGCCAAGATTTTTTCCGCTATAACCTTTGTTCAAGACGGCTTTTGGAAATACAATGTAACCCTTTTTATACTCATTTACTTGAACTTGCTTCGGTCTAAATTCGTTTTATTCCTCGAAGAATTTTCATATTCAACTCTGCAAACGTGCGCGAATTTCCTAAATCAGCTCGCCGTCAATTCAAAGCATTGACTGAAAGTACCCACACTTTGATGGTTTTATTCAGCTTGAATAAACCTGGAGGGATCTGGAGGGATCTGATGTTTTAAGTCGTTATGATATTAAGGAATACGTTATTAATGTTAAAATGCTAGTGATGCTTCGATTAAGGAGGAGGTACAACTGCACTTTCCTGGTATTTTCAGGGATGATCGCCATTTTCCTGCGAGCGGAAAATGATATTTTCTAAGGATGAGAAACGAGGATTAAACTTAAAAATATAAATGAAATTCTTGCATTTTAGTTCTTTTCTGTTACCAACGAACTATTTCTCTGATTCCCAAGTCTCCCATAATTAAAACCATAAAATGAGACTACCGGCAAAATCACCGAAATATGAGATTTTACAAAAAGTTTGTTTATTCGCTTCAAATGTCGCCGGTAACTCGTTGCGTTGCATCATGGGATAGGCTTCCAACCCTCCTCCCCCCCCCCCCCGCTCTCGGTGAAACACGACCAATTTCTGATGCAAATGAGAAAGAACAGCAAATACAACAACGCTGGATTGAACAGGTGGCTTGAAATCCTTTCTCGAGAAGATTAACCACCGAAACTCCGCTGGAGCGAGAACGGCGACTTGAAATTCAATACGCGATTGAGCAACGAAGAAACAACGACAGCATCGATTACAAAGACTTCGAACAGCCTGACCAAATGCCTCCATTAGAATTCTGAATTCTGTTTATAGACGCAACGAGAGCAAACACTGATTACAGGAAAGGCTCAAAGAAGAAGAACGATTAAGCTAGAAATCTAGCTCAAATCACCGCACTTTAATCCGCTCTTTAATGCTCTTCAATTGAAACAACCTACATTTAAAGGCAAGCAATCTTAAGCTTATATACAACCCTCCATAAATTATTCTTTAATCTACCTTTTTCAAAAAAAAAAAAATTTCAAGTAGCTGAACAACTGACACGCAGATCATAAGAGGATATTTTTCAATATAAAAAGATAGTACTCAAACACTGGAAACTATTGTCTTAGTAGCTCTTAGTACATGCTGTAAATTGATCATTATTGATTTTCTCGCATACATTGCTTATGATATTTGCAAAGAATATTTTGCTTCATCTTGAATATTCATGTTTAACTTTTGTAATCAATTTCGTAATTCTCGTGACCTGTATCCTATTAACTCCTGCAATCTCAACCATTCAAGCGAATAGTGAATTGAATTAGCAATTATTTGATACACAGTACATAGAACAACAGCTACAGAAGTATGTAAAGGGAACAGGTTAATTTTGGGAGATAGCACTCACAAACTTCAAAAAGGCCCACATCGCTAAAATTTTGCAGTGCATCCTCCCCCGAGCTTCGCGAGGATCTGCGAGACACGTATTTCTAGTTCTCTATAAAACATGTTTTTTTAAGTTTTCGAAATACAAGGCAAAACGTTCAATATAAACTCTATTGTTCTGCTATAAAAATATCGTGTATTGATTTTAGCAATCGGTTGTTCGTGTTTGTTCCAATAAAAGTACACATGCAGTTGAACCGAGTATCCACGCCAATTATTTCTGTTTTCCACCCCTAAACATGTCCTTAGTTATTATTTTATCAGTCCATACATTATTTGTCGGATTTCCCGAAACAGAATCAATAGTCACACACAATAAAGCACACCGAATAGGTTACCTTCTTACCAATCTAATTGGATTTCTTGACTTGTCACAGTAGCCTAGAGGAAGTAAGGTATTGTACTGCAGTCAAACACATCGCTCAGATATAAATGAAAAACGAAAACAGTGGCTCAACTGACCTGAATAAAGATCAAAATTCGTAACTGCTTTGCAAAGGAAGTTCAACTGGGTTTTTTCCCGGAAAACTGATATGCGTCATTGCCATTGTCTCGCATTCATTCACGTGATGACAAGCGCAAGACATCGACAGGGGTGTAAGAGGGGTCATTCACGCGCTCACGCGAAGCGCGCGGGTAGAGCACGAATCGCGATACCCCTTCCTTCGAGCTCCACACAGACTCTCTTCGTGCTTTTCACGCGTGGAAAAATCATTTCCTTTCTTTCTCCTTTCTAGTGCCCGACACGGAAGCTAGACTGAGCGATACTGAGTTTAAAAGTTTCTGTCTTGTTTATTTTATACAGTTCAATATCGATCAATAGGCGAATCATTGCTGATGACATTGTTTGCACTTAATTTCATTAGCATATGAATTTACGAAGAGAAGGCATCGTGCTAAGTATAAACCGACTTCAAAAGTTGAAAGCGCTTGTTAAACTTAGTAATCTACGTAATTTTTATCCCTTTGCATATATTTTTTAAAGGAAATATCATCTATCAAAAACTTCAAAATTGTCTGGTGTCAAAAGCACACATGAGCCATGCATCCTTTGTAAAATTTCGAGTTTTTAAAATAGTATTCCACAAAGAGTATCTAGGATATCGGGCTTATATTTCCAGAGAAAGCTAATTGTGCTACACTGTATGCCTGTATGTTGAAATAAAGGCATGGCATTCAACAATTATTCATTTCTGTAATTTTGCTATTAGCCGGTTGGCTGTTCGTGTTTATTCCAAAAGAAATACACCTCTTCGCTTAAACCAAGTATTCAAGGTAATTAGTCCCGTTTTCCACCCCTAAACAAGCCCTTATGTTATTATTTTATCAGTCCATTATTTGTCGTATTTCCCCGAAACAGAATCAAGAGCACACACACTAGAGTGAATTCGTATAACCCTTGTTTTATATGCTAATGAGCCGCGTTATATTCTAATGAGCTGTGTACAATAAAACAATAGACGTGTGGTCTTTGATAAAAAACAAAACTGAGGAAAACAAAACCATATGTTACAGTTTAGTTTAATCTTATTGTTCAGTTTTCGTTTTCCTTTGCTGGAGTTTGAATATAAAACACTAGACTAAAATCACAAATTAAATTAAGGCTGGAATTTTGGGCCCTGACATGTTTATAGTCCTTTGTTTCGTTTTTTACAGGCTGTTACTGAAATGCTTGAATTGTCACCTCTTGGTTTAGCAATGCTGATGTGAGATTTTAATTAATTTTATAACAAATAAAAAGTCAGCCGTCTCAACCCCCTTTGTTTTATTATACACAGCTCATTAGAATATAACGCGGCTCATTAACATATAAAACACGGGTTATACGAATTCACTCTAATGAAACACACCGCATGAATAGGTTACCTTCTTGCCAATCCAGTTGGATTTCTTGACTTGTCACAATAGCCTGGAGGAAATAAAGTATTGTACTCCAGTCAAACACATCGCTCAGATATAATTGAAAAACGAAAGCAGTCTCTCAACTGACCTGAATAAAGATCTTAATTCGCGACTGCTTTGCAAAGGAAGTTCAACTCGGTTTTTTCCCGTTGTTCCCAGAAAACTGATATGCGTCGTGACTATTGTCTCGCATTGTTCACGTGACTGACAGGCGCTAGACAGGGGGTCATTCACGCGCAACCCGTCCTCCTCTCTGAATTAACGATTATCGTTAATTCTTAAATTGCTCCGAATTAACGATTATAGTTCATTCCGAACACTGACAGTCTGAAAGGAATTCTGGGAAATCAGCATTTTTGTCGAAAAAGAACAATCCTTAGTGTTCGGACAGGACTCAAACCTACGACCCTTCGCTGACTTATCCTCTCTTCTAACCACTAGACCACCACGCTGCTGGTCGTGCAAACCTCAATTTGTTAACATAATAAAATTCATGCGCTTATTCTACACCCTGTAGTAAGCCTATAAAATCACTCGCTTGAAAACAATTTTAGAAAGTAAATGGAAAAGCTTGATCACCAAACCTCATCAAAGAGCTAACCATTTGAAATCAGCGCTTAGGCCTAATCACTGTAGATCAATGATATTCTATGTAAGACTCAAATAAATATCTTGCAGATATAATTTCCCATCGCCTTGTTGTTCGGTAGTCTAGTGGTAAGAAGACGTTCCTAGTAGCGGTAGTTCCGGGTTCGAATCCCGCAGTCCAAATAACATGTTTTTGTTTTTTATTTCTTCTTTTCTGAAATGTCCTGGGTAACAGTGTTCGGAATTAACTAAAATCGTTAATTCGGAGCAAATTAAGAATTAACGATAATCGTTAATTCAGAGAGGAGGTCATGTTGTTCACGCGCTAGTATTTGCATTTTAGCAGTTTTGGTACGGCTCGTTTGTCACGACTAACAAGCTGGAAGCTCAAAATCCAATGCTAAGCACATTCAAACGGGGTACGTTGAAATAAGCTTAATAAACGGCGTATTTTACTCAATTACTTCTAAGAATTCGCTTTCGATTCTTGAAATGCGTTTCACTTGTTTTGACCATGAATGTTTATTAGCTGACAGAGATAAATACTGATATTATACATAACTTACATGTAAGTGACTTTCATTAACAAGCTGCCTTATCTTTATTTTTCTCTATAAAACTTGTCTTTTTAAGGTATTCGAAATAAAAGGCATGACGTTCAATGACTCCATTGTTCTGCTCTAAAAATATCGTATATTGATTTCTGTAATTTAATTCGCCGTTAACAATCGGCTGTTCGTGTTTGTTCCAATAGAAATACACCTACTCAGTTAAACCGAGTATCAACGGTAGTTATTTCTGTTTTCCACCCCTAAACATGTCCTTAGTTATTATTTTATCAGTCCATTATTTGTCGTATTTCCCCGAAACAGAATCAAGAGCACACACCATGAAACACATCGAATGGGTTACCTTCTTGCCAATCCAGTTAGATTTCTTGACTTGTCACAGTAGCCTAGAGGAAGTAAAGTATTGCACTGCAATCAAACACTTTGCTCAGATATAATTGAAAAACGAAAACAGTGGCTCAACTGACCTGAATAAAGATTTCAATTCGATTTACAAAGGAAGTTCAACTGGGTTTTTTTCCCGGAAAACTGATATGCGTCATGACCATTGTCTCGCATTCATTCACGTGATGACAAGCGCAAGACAACGACAGGGGTGGGAGAGGGGTCATTCACGCGCTCACGCAAAACGCGCGGGGAGAGCACGAATCGCGATACCCCTTCCTTCGAGCTCCACACAGACTCTCTTCGTGCTTTCCACGCGTGGAAAAATCATTTCCTTTCTTTCTCCTTTCTAGTGCCCGACACGGATGCTAGACTGAGCGATACTGAGTTTAAAAGTTTCTGTCTTGTTTATTTTGTACAGTTCAATATCGATCAATAGGCGAATCATTGCTGATGACATTGTTTGCTCTTAATTTCATTAGCATACGAATATCTGCTGTTAAAAACTTCAAAATTGTTGGGCGACAAAAGCGCCAATAAGCCATACATCCTTTGTAAAATTTCAAGTTTTTAAAATAGTATTCCACAAAGAGTATCGTAAAGACTTTTGTTCTTGGGCCATCGTAGCTTGATAAGAAATAGAAAACAAACCGCGGTGATAAACATATTGAACTTATTCATTTTTGATAAAACTTGACGTTTCGTATCCACAAAGAGTATCTAGGATATCAGGCTTATATTTCCAGAGAAAACAAATTGTGCTACATTGTACTGTATGCCTTCTCAATATTGCAGACGACTCGATTGGAGAATGAGGCGCATATGCTTATGAGGAAATAATTGTAAACAAGTTCCGCCTATTGATGCCTTGGCTCAGTCTTTGCATGTTGTTAATTTTTCGTTACGAGCCGTAGTTTTAAGGACAAACCATCTGAAAGATCTAAGCTGCACTGCTATTGTGTTCGAAAGAAACCGATAGTTATTGAGTTATGCTAAGTAACAAATGAAAACAGTTTATTAGAGCCAAACGTCTATGAAGCGGCTTTTTACATTTCTATTATAAAGCGGTCACTTGGCAAAAATTCCCAGAAATTGTTCCCCATACCTAATGTAAACTTCACCTCTATTAAGCGGGCGCGGTCACCATTTAGACTTCTCTAATTTTATTGTATTTCACCTCTATTAAACGGTCACCTAGTTTAAATGCCACGAAGAACTGACTTTTATTGGCGCTAAGCAAAGTGGGTGACTTGCAACACGAAATTAAGCTACTTGCCGCCCTAAACATGCCAAAACAACCACGCCTAAACAACCCCATGATAACTGAGTTTTCGTTTCATGTTGAATGTGATGACAAAACTGTTGATGATGCTGTTTACAACAAAGACGCTTGCCTTATAAACAACATTATAAAATCTGATGGCCAAGCATGAACTTCTTTGAACATGCACTTACTTAAATTTTATTCATATTTTGCGTTACTTATGTTGTTTTTAACAATACAATGTTATTATGTGATCAATTTCGCATTCTAGTTCAATATATTTGCCATATACATGTTAGATTAAGAACCTCTATAAAGCGGTCATCTTCTATTATGCGGTCTGTTGGCTACTTCCGGAGGGCGATCGCTTAATAAAGGCTTGACTACTTTTTTTCCTGCTTTTGTTCCTTAACTTTTCCTTATTCTTTATTACATCAGTCCACTGTTTCCCCGCAATAGAACTGCCACAAGACCAACAAATAACACAAGGGAATACAACAAATACCCACCTAAACTGAAATCGAGTGATTGCTTGTTGATTTACACAGTACAGTATACGTGAAAAAGTATTAAACACTATTTATTTACCATGTAAGTCTTACTTAACTCATTAATGTATAGTTTAGACTGTATTAAATAAATCTTAATTATAGGTAAGAAAGAACTAAAAATTCAAAACAGGCTAAAACTCGGATTACGGGCTCCAGGACAGTCATAAAACAACATAGACGACATTTGATGTGGTATATAAAATTTAAAGGCTGTTTATTGTCATTTTTCGTTCGCTTAGTTAATCAACGATGAAGTTTCACACAAATCCTTGTATTTTGCCACAAAGTGGTCTGTTCGTGAGCTTGAGGACCCTGTGAGCACAGGAAGTTGAAATGGTACGGGAGTCACAAGTTATAGTTTTCCCCTATATTCATAAAAACACGACATACCCAATGGAATTCAATTACCAAGCTACATAAAAGACAAAACAGGAAGGTGTGACTCAGAAAGCCTTTTAAAGAGAACCATTATTATTTTATTACATCTCGTTACAAAAATGTAGATCACAAAAAAGAAAACGAAGTCATGTTAAGATAAGAACTGAGTCTCATTTTGGACCAAGCTGCCTTTAATGTGTACAGTTGTTGTGTTTTCTACTTTCAATTTTGATTTCATTCATATTTTTTTTGTCTGGATGACATAACTGTCATCATTTGCCTTTCAGGGAAGTGGTCATAACACCCCCCCCCCCCCCCTCCCCCCCTTTAACAAGATTTAACAAGTGGAAGATTATCTAGTCATTTCCTGACACCGCATATACATGCCATTGGGCGATAAGTAGAATGAGAATTGAATAATAAACAGTTATGATCATTAAAAAAAAAAGTGGTCATAACAAGGGTACAGTGAACTGGACGAGGAGCCACCTTGTGAAGGGCAGGGGGAGGGGGCTATAGTAAAACGGCACAGGAAGATTTGAATCCCATCTTTTTAGGTGGGGGAGAGGGGTACATAAAGAGACCACGAGTCCTTTTGTAACATGGTTGGTCCTGTCCTAGTACAATAGTTTTGACCATGTCCCTCAGCAGTTTTTACTTACCATGGCAACAGGAGCACCCAACAATTCAGGCAGTACGCAGCTCTTAAAAGGTCTTCTGTGATTGGCTGAGAAAACAATAGAACAAACAACACAACAATGGACCGTACCCCTGAAAACAATAGAGCTGAGTGATCCCAGGTCCAATGAAATAAGAGGTTGTAAAGAGCTGCGTGGTATCCAACGAACAGTCCATTTTACAGTTGCGTGCTTGGTGACCTTGCTCTCGAGTGGAAGCGAGGCTGAAGGTGACCTTGCTTTGATACAAACCTTTCTGCCTTTCATATGTTAATAATGCTTTTCTCGTGCTAACTAGCTAAATTTACATCTGAAAAGCTTCAAGGTCTGTATCATAACAAGGTCATTTCCACTCAAAGGCCAGGATACTAAAAAGACAACTGTTCATTGGTCTATCGTTTCGGTGGGAAAATGTTCAGAAGGCCTTAGTCGTCTTAAGAATTGGTAAGTAACATCGGAAAGTTTAACGCATTTTGTTTATGAAGGAATAAAAAATATCGTTTTGGGTACAAAATAAAGTCAGCTAGGATTTTCTGAAAGGTAAAAGCAGCTGGTAAAAAGCACGTCTGCACGCTTACCACTCGTATCACTTACCACTTATCACTTACCACTCTTATCACTTACCACTTATCACGTACCACTCTTATCACTTACCACTTATCACTTACCACTTATAGCTACTTATCACTTATCACTTACCACTTATAGCTACTTATCACTTACACGTACAGCTACTTACCACTTATCACTTACCACCTATAATTAACTACTTATCACTTACCACTTATAGCTACTTATCACTTACCACATATAGCTACTTATCACTTACCACTTGTAGCTACTTATCACTTACCACTTATAGCTACTTATCACTTACCACGTATAGCTACTTACCACTTATCACTTATAGCTACTTATCACTTACCACGTATAGCTACTTATCACTTATCACTTATAGCTACTTATCACCTACCACTTATCACTTACCACATACCACTTACCACTTGTCACTTATCACTTACCACATACCACTCTGCAGAACCAATATCAGACAGTTTTCGATTTTTTTTCAAGGTCCAAAGTCTTTCAATTTAAAAAATCCCGAAATAACCAGTTCCTCCTCCCATGCGTCTTTAAAAAATGCTTATAGAATTTCTTATTAGTAAATACTACACTCTGTAACCTTGATCTATTAGTTCGTCCATATTGCTCTATTTTATTTGGCTAATCTACCTTTTGGTCTGTGAGGAAACCTGATCTATACAAGCCCTATGGTTTCTTTCAGGTTTCCTCGCCATTTTCCCCTGTTAGAGTAGTTTTCAAATGAGTGTCGAAAGTAATTACACAATTGCTTTGCTTTTGCATTGCTACGCTTCGTGATTGGCTAAAAAATCTCGCGCCACTTTCTCGGCCATGTAATTGCTTCGAGCTCTGATTGGTTCATTGGATTGTTTACGACTGCTGTGATTGGTCAGAGTAATTACTTTGATTTTGGTTTTACGACACTCAATTGAAAACTGCTCTTATTTTGTAATTCTACTATGTTATGTAATTGTGTGAAATGGCGAAATAAATAAATTATCAAATTATCAATTATCAGGCTACTAGTAATTTTCTGCGATAAGATTCCTTTTCCTAAAAGTTTCTGTCGCCGAAATATTTAGCTAAAAGAACCGAAAATCCCCAGCTGTATTTTAGCTTTCACATTACGTTTCCTTTAAAGACACTAAAATTATATGGGAAAACAATACAGTCGAATCCCGCTCTACGGACACCCGCTTTATTCGGACACCCCCTTTATTCGGACACCCCATTCTTACATACGGACAGTTTTCAGTCTTTTCTCGCCAAAAACCGTTAAGGTTACAGTGTACTTTCAAATCGAAAATTTATCGAAATTGTTTTTTTGGCGTCAAAATAAAGTTTACAGAATGAACTTTGACGCAGAATGAAAATTGACGCAGAAATGACAGTATATCTTTTGTGGGCGGAGTTTGTTTATGAAGCGATATGTTTTTTTAAGCGCTGTTTTCTCAAAGTTATTTTTTCGCTTGTTGGGGACACTTTAAAGAGCTACAACTCAAAGGGAATTTGTTCGACTTTCCTCAAATTTGGACAGAAGCTAGGCTAACATATAATCAAAAAAGTTATGTCGGCGAATTTCTTATTTCCGAAAACTTTTTCGTCAAGAGCCATTTCCGTGCGATCATTCCAATTTTTTTCTCCCTTTTTCGAAAATATTCTGTAACTTTTCACTGCAATTGAATATGGGAAATCGCCGACACCTTTTTTTTAGCGCTTCGTGTCCGGAAACCCGAGAACAAATCAAATTAACAAAATACAATAATCGCTTTGAGTTATAGCGTTTTAAAGCTGATTCGGACGTTCGAATTTAGACGTCGTAAAAAAATTCGACAATTCACTTTATTACCAAATGGTTTCCATATTTAGATAGCCAGCTCTATAAGCTTTAATTTGATATCTGGGTTTAGGTATGTTAAGTGTAATCTTAAGACACTAGAGCTGTTATACTGGAGACACCCCCGAAGGTACACTGTAACCTTAAAGTCGGAAAACAAGTTTATACGGATTTTTGAAATTAAAATGTCTGTCATGCTGCAAGTTTGAGAAGCATCAGAAGAAACACAGAAAAAGTTATAACTCGAGTGTCACTTTGAGCGTTCTGCTGATTCGGCATGAATTTCTGAGATACCTTCCATAGATTGTAGCCCAGTGGAGAGTGGGAGAGAGAGGTACTCAACAAAGTTTTGTACCGGGATGCTCCGCGCCGAGGTCCAAACCCCTATCCTTTTATATACCGTTTTTAAAAGAAAAGGTAACCCTTTCATATACCTACAAAAGAAACACTGCATCTCTTTATTATGCGACTGTGACGTCATTTTTCCTTATAAGGGAAAGAGAACATTAAAAGCAAAATATCCCAGCGTATTACACAGTATATTGCCATATTACACCTTAGTATCCCGGTATAAAACGAATTTCAGTCGAATGATAAATTCCTTATTCGATGGTTTAACAGATAATAGACCCTATTCACAAATGGCGGCCGATTTATTATTCTTTTATATTCATGCTAATCAGCCCAACTAGCCTCGTTAGCACGTGCAAAATTCCAATGAATTTTTGCTCTAAAAAGAGGCTAGTTGGGCTGATTAGCATGAATATAAAAGAATATTAAATCGGCCGCCATTTGTGAATAGGGTCTATACGTGCGGGCATTTTATTCATTCCTCGCATTTTTTCTCGCCTCTGCGGGGCTCGAAAAAATACTACGCAACTCGAATAAGGTGTATTTACTATACCCTTGAACCAGAAACCCATATGTCTTTCTGCTTGAACTAAACCCAATGCAAGGAACGATATCCACGAAAACTAATGTCAAGCGTTACCACCATGAGTAGAACCGCTAGCGTCTGTTTGAGATATTTTGAAAAGCCCTTTTTATGTATCTTAATGGTAGTTTTCCTTACCATTTTCTATACTTCAACTTGTGAAATCCCTACCCTTTTATATACCTCCAGCCTAAAAAGAGTACCCTTTTCCGTGGGTTGGAGTCGTTAGCGGAGATTGAACAATGTTTAACTGGACTTTTACGCCTGGTTAACCAAAATAAATCAGGTGAACATGTACAGGTCAACAGAAAAAAGGTTTGCAAGATGAATCGTAACATAGCTGAATTTTATTTCTTTCATACGAACGTTACAATAATAGATTAAGATGAAGGCGCGGTTTATAGATCAACATATGTCTTCACCATCGGGGAAATGATGGACAATATCCGCTATTTGATTCTTTTTGCTTGAGGGTACCTTGCATATGCGGTCATCTGGTCCTGTGGGATACTGGTCTGTCCAGTAAAAGAATTGGGTCCATACGTTCATCCTGGTGAACTTAGTTAGCTATAAGAAAAAAATTCTCTCAATAACACTTTATTTGGCTTTCAACAAGAATGGTTAAATGCTAGTACATGAGATGTGCTGTAAGGACGTAAACTAGGATTATTCTATAAATTGTTATCCCAAGACTTCTATTAGAAGTCGTGGTTGACTACTTTACTACTTATGAGCATATCCTGCTGGTGAGGGAACCAGGGTTAGCCTATGCTAAACTACGCATTATTATTCGATTATGACGTCATTTTACCTTATAAGGGCAAGAGAACACGCAAAATATCCGAGCGTATTACACAGTAGATTGCCGTATTACACCTTAGCATCCCGGTTTCAAGACACAAGATATTATAAATAAAATAATTTCAGTCGAATAATAAATCCCTTATTCGATGGTTTAACAGATAATACGTGCGTACATTTTACTCATTGCTCGCATTTTTTCTCGCCCCTGCGGGGCTCGAAAAAATACTACGCAACTCGTAAAATATCCGCGCGTATTATCTGTTAAACCATCGAATAAGGTTTATGTATCCCATACCCTTTACTACTGCCGGTCCCTAAACATATCTTGCTGGGGAAGAGAAACTGGGGGACTTTAAACTTCCCATTTCCCATACCTTTAACTACTGCCGGTCTCTAAACATATTTTGCTGGGGAAGAGAAACTGGGGGACTTTAAACTTCCCATTTCCCATACCTTAACTACTGCCGGTCCTTAAACATATCCTGCTAGTGAGGGAACCAGGGGTTATCTAAACTTCGCATTATCCCATACCCTTTACTACTGCATGCCAGTCCTTAAACATATGTTACGCTGCTAGTGAGGGAGACACTGGTAATCTAAATGTCTCGCTCCGTAATACATTGTACTGCTACTGGTTCTTAAACGTATCCTGCTTGTGAAGCAGACTGGGGGATGTGGTGACTTCTAAACAGGCGAACTTGTAACCCAATGCCACTTTAGTCTAGCATCTACCTTTCCTGATCGTAATACTAGCACTACTTTTAAGAGCGATTCGCCGGGCTTTGCAACGTACATCAAGATCTCTGCAGTTGGTGCTTGTGATCTTGTTGTTACCACACCTCAGGTTTTCATCCACAGGAATCTTAAGCTCATAAATACCGAATGGACTTTTGCATTCCTCCATTCCCAGCAATCGATCCTGGTTGGAACTTCCACCCTCGGTCAGCTGGTTATTACACATTGGCTGCCAACGAGAATCGTCCTTGGTAAGGCAAAACAAGGAACATTCTAAATAGGGGGAGAGAGAGAGAGATAAGCTAAAAGGTGTGATGGTTCCGGAGAGGTTTCCCATATAAAAGTAACGGGGTTGGTCCTCTTACCATTTTTTGGTACCACCAAGGGTGTGTAAATCCTGGGGGGACTCCAATATAAAAATGATGAAGGGGTTGCTCGTCGTACCGTTTAGGGGTCAAAATTTGTAGATTGGAACCGCTTAAGGTACTAAAATCGAAAATGACTACCGTTAGAATAATCGCGATACCTTTTAGGGTATGAGCCGAAAAAATATGACAGAATATGACATGTGTTGTTATGGAATTGGTTCCTCTTAGGGGTAAAAATTCTTGAGCCACGCACATCAAACAAGATTCCAGTACCTTTTAGGGTGTTTTTCGAACATTTTCGACGAGCACTCCCGTAATTTTTATATGGGAGTCCCCCACAGCCCCCCCCCCCGGTGTGAATCGACAATAACCCCTCTATCTGGTACCTTTAATGGTGTTATTTAGCCAGAAAAAATATGCTGGTACGAACAATTTTTCAGAAAGAATTGAGTAAAAATTAATTTAAGCCACACCAATTTTGATTTTTGGCACTCTTGGAAGTGAAAAGATTAATATACATATTTTTATCATTGTAAAAAAGAGGCCATTCACAGCTACTCACTTCCTTTTGCCTTGTCTTTTTTACACTTCGTATTCTTAGTAACAGAAAACCGGTCAAACTCGATATTCCTGTATGAGCCAACAGGTTGACGGTATTGCTTGATGGTGTTGTCGCCAGCGCGGAAATAAGACGCGCTCAGATGACGTACTTGAAGATGAACTGTGGCAGGGACAGCAGTGGGCTGTTTTTTTGCGCCAGCAAGTTCAATAAATATCTGAGAAAAGTTAACAAAAATTATGTTTTTTACAAAGCCTAACATAAAGAGGCGAAGCCACAGGCGTATTTGATTTAATAAAATGTTCTTTTTATTGAACTAAAAAATAGAGTCTGTTTCATTTCTTCCCTTTCTTACTTTCAGTAACCGTAGATTGTAACAACTTTCACAGCTTCGATCAATATTGAGGCTGAATCTTGTATACCCTTCAGCGAGTTGTTGAAACATCTGAAATTTAAGTAACGAAACAAGAAAAGCAGATTAATATTCACACCGAAAAGAGCTATTTTTATGATCGCGAGTCAAGAGGGGTAAATTCTTTGTAAAATGTCCTGGTAAACATTTCACGGAAAATAATCGTTGCTTTATAGCATTTGCCTAAAATTCCTCAGACGTCTCGAAGGACTCAAATGTTATTCTTAAAGAAGCTATGTTATGGAGATTGTGACGTTTTTGAGTCAAAACTGACCCAGGGGTGGTGTAGTGGAGAGCAGGGGTGGTATAGTGGTGAGAGAACTCGCCTCCTACCAATGTGGCCCGGGTTCGATTCCCGGCCCGGGCATCATATGTGGGTTGACTTTGTTGTTGGTTCTCTCCTTGCTCCGAGAGGTTTTTCTCCGGATACTCCGGTTTTCCTCTCTCCTCAAAAACCAACACTTCCAAATAGACGATATTCGTATTCTAGGTATTGAATTGAAACTAGCTTGCAGACGAGGCTCATGCGGGGGATTCTTTTCACATGCAAATATTTTTAATGATATTCCCCCGCATGAGCCTCCATTGCAAGCTAGTTCCAGTTCAATACCGAGAATACGAATATTGTCTATTCCAATTGGATCGGGAAAGTGTCCCTAATTAGCACTGCGCGCTAAATACCTTTGAAACTTAAATAATTAACACTTAATCACTGGTCCCGAGGGAAACAGCGAATTTTGTTTCCCAAAATTCAAGGGAAACAAAATTTACTGTTTCCCGAGGGATCAGTCATTAAGTGATTTATTATATAGCAACACAAAAAACACAACACAGTTTGAAAAACGCGCCGAGCACTCGAGGTAAACATCAATCGCATCATAATCATGCCACCTTTTGTCACGGTTTGATCACGTGCGTATAACCGGAATTTTACGGCATGTCTTTAAGGCTTTTTAAGGTAACTCTAATAATAGTAACATAGCCCAAAAGGTGCTTAATACACTGGCAGTCTTTATTTCAGAGCTGTTATGTCAAGAAGTGCTCGTTTCACCAAATTAATGTCAAAACAGTGGTAGCACAATACACCAATTTACAGTTGTCTACTTAGTAATCTGGCCTTTGTGTGGAAGTGAGGCTGCAGTTGAAGTTGTTTTGATAAAAACCTTCCTTCTTTTCATATGTAAATCATGTTGTTCTTATGCTAACTAACATGATTTACATATGAGAAGCAGGAAGGTTTGTATCAAAACAAAGTCAACACCAGCCTCACTTTCAATCAAAGGCCAGGGTACTAAGCACACAACTGTAAAATGATCAAAAGGCCTTTATCACGCCCCGCCATTTTGTATAAAAACAAGAGATTTATTCCCGCCCAACCTCGTTTTCAACTTTTTCACTGCGAGGCTAGCTGGACGGGCAAAAACAAAGCATTTTATTCTCCTGGGAGTCAACATAGCCGCCGCGTGATACAGGACTATTGCTAAAAGCATAGCTAATACTTACCATCTTATCTCTCTCGAGGTTAAAAGACCATTTCTTGATACCAGTGGCGTAAATGTTGTTGGTAAAACACTTCACGGCTTTATCTTGAATTCGTTTCATGTTTTGTAGCACTCCTGTAAGCTGAACAGCTCCATTAAGTCGCCCAGTCCCCAATGCACTCTCACTGGCCACTCGTTGAAACGAGGCCAGCGGATTGTTTCCTTCCCACAGTGTACGAAATACGAAAGCTTTGTGAAGCTCGTAGAGGTTTCTCATAAATGATCGCTCTAGTGCTCTGTATGTACTGAGTAGATAATCCAGGAAGTTCTGCCGAAGGGACGTGCTTAGGGGAGTGTCTTAAACAAATATAGAAAAGGCCATTAGGCAAATAGAGTATAGTTCAGTTCACACCATACGTTTTTGCAATATCTTAGACATTAGTTAAAAGTAGTGCAGAGGGGGTTGGTAAATGATACCGTCTATGGGAGAGAGGATCCGAACGTTTATAATCACGAGTTAGCTTTTGGCTTAAAATTTGATCACGTGACAAGCGATTAAGATATTGAAATTACCATTATTGTAAACTTTTTTCAGCCGTTATTTTTTCTCTTTAGTTTACATTTCTATGCTTTTAACACTTTTGGCCTTTTTGTTTCTTTCTAGTTAATTTCAAGACAATTAAGCAAGCTTGAAGCAATCTGTTGATCATGAAAACACGATATATCCGCCGAAAAATAACCTTTTAATTGTGTGATTTTCGCGATTCACTCCTTCGTCTTCCTCGTATTTTGCTGTGTTTCGGTCAAAATCACCAAAAAGTTGACAAAGTACCTCTGATGAAACATTAAATTGCTCTCAAAACACCAAGAAGAAAACATCAAGTGATTTCTTTAAGGAAGAACAAACCAAAGTTCTTCTGCAATTTTTCCACGATACTTAACAGAAAAATGAGAAAATTGGCTAATTTTCTCAAGTTGCAATCCATTTCCATCCTGGCCATCTACTGGAAAAGATAACGAATACTAGTTTCTGTGCAGTGGTAGAGTGTTTGTTAACACATTTGGACCAAGATCTAATCCGGAGGTCGTGTGTTCGAATCCCACCAAGGTCAAAGATTTTTTTCTTTCCCTCGTGTGGTCCCTACAAACGCTCAGTGCAGGGAAATCTATGGGTTTACCTTAGCACTATAATTTACACACAGAGTTAATTCTTTGATTCCTTGTTTGTATCACCAGTGCTACGTGGCTCAACATTTATTTGTACCCTTCATTATTTATAGGTTTCCTATGAAACAAATATGTTTTTTGGCTTTTTAAATTGATAGTAAGAATAGGTAACATAGCCCCTTTAACTGTTAGCTTGATGACACTCGAGAGAGTGCTTCTTCAGGTTTTCAAACGCAATAAATTTATTAGAAAAATCGATAAATCAACCATATATTACTTATGTCCAGGATTGCAGGTAATTAAATGCATGACAAATTTTGATATCCAACACGAAGTGTCTAAGTCTAAGTGTGAACTATCTTTTTTGAAATGTAAGGTAAGCATTAGTGTTAGTGTTGTTTTTAGGTTAGGGTAAACGCACCTGTTTATCTTTACTTAAAAAGCAGAATTTAGGGGACACGTCATGACGTTTATTGTCTGAATTTTTGAAAACAAGTGATGTTGGAGTTGAAAAGAAGAGCAAGGGGACACTTTGTGACGCTTATTAAATTTGTCATGCATCTAATTATCTGCAATCCTGGACATAACTGCCATATACGGTAGTGTAGCAGCTCTCAGAAACCTTTATTTTCATTGGCCTTGTAAAAAAACCGCTGCTATTGTTTTTAGGGCTAGGGTCCATTGTTGTGTTGTTTGTTCTATTGTTCTCTCGAAGGGTATCGAACCAATGGTGTGAGACCTTACGAGAGCTGCTAGATTGCCCGCCCTATATACATGTAGATCCGCACCTTCTGAGTTTCCAACCTCATTTATTGCATTCTTGGTTTCTTCAAGAAGCGGAATATCAAACAAATATCCCCCGATATCATTATCCAGGTCCATAACTTTTCCTATCAGGTCAATACGAGCCGCTCCTGCGATGAAAAATGACTCGACCTCTGCTTTAAAGGCTGATATGTCAGTGGGCAATGAAGCTTCTTCCAACAGGCACACCAATTCCTTGGTAAACTCTTCCTTGTTGATCTCAAGATTTGCCTTGACGTGGAATAAACAAAGGAAATGTAATTTAATTGTTTGAACATGTTTACGTTTTGCCATGCACGTGCATGCACGGGAGGGTATTGGAAAACTATAGAACACAATAGGAACACAACACCATGTCCGCAAATGTGATACTTCGCAATAATAAGAAAGTGACCCAGGTTACGAAAGAGAGTTGATTCATTTTAATTCCGACTTTACTGTCACATGACTTTCAATGTCAATGCGAAATAGTTTAATTAATTTGTTTGTCGAGTAGAGATGGTATTGTGTTGCGAGTATCATGGCGGCAAAGGAGAAATCTTCTGCCTCGGCCGGCGACTTTCTGTTTGTCTGACAAAGACTCTGTAGAAGACATAACTTCATCACAGTCTGACATTCTTTTGAAGAATGGAACAAAACACACTGTGAGCATACAAAAGAATGAATCTCAAGTATTTTCTACTTCATCAACGCCATGGATATCGACAACTCGTTCCCAGTCTCCGGGACACTGATTTCTGCAAATTGTGCTACTTTGGACGGCAAAAAAGAGGCGTTAAATTTTTTTATGACAAGTTTCTTTTATCATTTCGTAATAAAGACATAATAGCCTCCAAAAAAGACAAAATAAAAAATTACTTCCTATGCACTTTAAATGAAAGATATCATCTTCCCTAGGCTTGTTATAACTACTCGGTCTACACAACAAATTAAGAATTCTACCGTCATAATTTCTGGAATTGACGAAACGTCGAGTTGATCAAAGTCCAATTGGCTGGAATCTTCCAGGGGTTGGTAATTCTCTCCGAAAGTCAGCCATTTTTTTAAACTGTCCCGATATGAAGAAAGCTTTTTGAGACATTTTTTCCCGCGCTGTGAATCAGCAAGACTGAGGGCCTGGTCAATAAAATCTGACGGGCTTTGGTCTCTTATGGCTTTGTAAAATCCCACTACTCCCTGCAGCACCGCCAAAAAGTCCGCTTTATTAAATTGTCCTGCTTCATATGCATCACCAAGCGTTACATCAAGACTTTCAAGGATGCTCGTCATCTTTTCCTCTTCAAATTTAATTCCCTAAACACAAACAAACGCAGCTCAAACGTTAACTAAATTTTAAAACAAGTGGGGAAACTACAGTCAAGCCTGTATGTAACGGCCCTGTATATAGCGGTCACCCTGTATATTAACGGTCACCTAGCCATTTCCCAAGGGTGACTGTTATATACAGGTTTGACTGTACTTCTTATCATCTTTTTATATTGTGTTCACACTAGGGCGAAACATTTTTGGTCTGATTACGAATAAAACATGTTTCACTAGGAAAATTGTTCACTTCAGGCGGCACATTGCGCGAATAATGATCGAAAAATGTTTATTCTGAGCATAAAACAACCTCACGAGGTAGTATCGATCTAAGCCAGACGAAACACGAGGTACCTCACGAAGTACTATCGATCTAAGCCAGACGAAACACTTTAGCGCAAATGTTGTCTCTTTGTTGAACGCTGCAATACCCCTCGTTCCTGAAGGGCTTGAAATGTGAAATAAATTGAACGACAATTCATGCATGCAACAGCGAGTTTTAGCTCTATTTTATTTCGGTTCATGTGTAAATTATAAAGATTTTACGCGAGTATTATTATAATATGCTTGTTTTGTAAAACAACATAAATTATAGAAGCGGCGTGAAACGTGTTTTTAAATTAACAACTAATGTGAACAAAGAAATTGCTAGCATGTTTACGGGAAACGTGTTTTGTTTGGGTGTTGATATGAACACAGCATAATCTGATCATACTCATGAAACACGCTATATACCAACCGGGATTTCATCCCTTTAAGAATAGGTCTCTCTTTCTTCCGTAGGATATGCGCTCTTAATAATACAACTAAAGCCTGGTTTCCATATATATCGTTTTTCGGCAATCGTTTCGATCGCAGCGATCGTAGCGATCATATGGAAACCAGGCTTTAGATTAAAGAATACCTTGATATACAGGTTTTTTTCAGTTTCAGCGATGTACTTGTCCTGCTCAAGACGTTCTTTTTCTGTATTCACTTGTGTTGATGCCACTTCAGATATTTTAGAACCCATCTTTGGAGATAAAATGCGCATAACAATGATTACATAAAAATAAATAAATCAATAGAAATCCTTATACTTATCTATTACTGATGAAATTAATAAAAATACCACATTAAAAAGATAGAAACCTACAAAATATAAAGCTATGATAAAAATGGCGCTCGGCGCTTCTAACATCATGTGGTAGCGCATTCCAGACTTTGGCGCAGCGCAAGTAAAGGACCTGTCTCCAAGTGATGCTCTGGTTTTAAAACTAGGATGACTAAGTAAAAGTTTATCATTCGAATTCCTAAGATTATAACACGCGGGAGGCTTATGAGAAATGAGAGAGGATAAATAAGAAGGTGCTAAAATAATGAAGAATCTTAAATGTGATCAAAAGGATTTTAAACTCGATTCTAAATCTAATTGGCAACCAATGTAACTTAAAAATAAGTGGTGTTATTTCATTCCTATTTAACAAAAGAAAAAAATGACAATTAATTTGCATTAGACAATTTAATAATCCTGGTTACAATATTATTGCAATCAAAGTATCCTTTGAGATCTAACGGTAACGTAATTTGGATTGCATATTGCAATTCTATCAAAAATCTATTTATTTTTTTTTAACAACACACAATCAAACTTGAAGCCAAAACTCCAAAACTGACTCTGGAAAAACTAAGACCAGATAGAAAAAAAACGTCCTATATTTCATCTTCATTCTTTTCAGTTAATCACTAGTTAATCTGATTTCAGTCCCATTGGGTCACCTGTTAAATATTTTTTTCAACGTCACGAATTTAATTAGCTGATCCCAAAATTATTCCGACGCCATTACGCAAGTCAAGACTAGTTGCGTACATCGTAAACAGTGAACCACCAACGTTAGCCCTTTTGTATGACTGACTCTTATGTAACCTATCTCATGACAGGTTCCTTGGCTTATCAGGTTTAACAAGAATAACCTGATTAAAATTTACAATCAGAGGTGATAAACCTGCTAAACCAACGCATTTTTGTAATAAACTTAACGTTTCGTATGCTAAACATAAAGCATAAAGATTGTTTTTTCTTAATCTTGGCCCCGGACTCCTATTTTGAGCTATATAAACAGTTTTCAAACACTGTAACGGTTACTTTTGAAAATGTATGCTGCTCAGCATACGGAATGTCAAGTTTGTTATAAAAATGCGTTGTTTAATTTGCCATGTTTATCACCGCTGTTTGTGTTTTATTTTTAATCAAGTTACGATTGCCTAAGAACAAGAGTTTATAAGAATACCCTAGTTAACCAGGCTTTTTGCACATTGGGTTCAAACCTGGTAAAACTGATTTGAGAAACAAGAAAGCCAAGTTGATAAAAACAGGCTTGGACCCAGGTTAACGCTGCGTTATCAGGGTTGTGGTACAAGGTTTACGTTTCTAGCTCCGCAGACACAATAGCTCTGAAAATTTAGACCATTTTTTTAATTGGTTAAGGAATCAATCACCTCTTCAAAGTTTTCGGTGTCCGTCACAGTGGAGATAATATCGTTGAAAGCATTTTCATATTTTTCCGCTGCATCCTTGATATCTTCCACGGTACCTTCAAGAGCTCCCCATGTGATGCGAGGGGCAAACAATTTGTTGTTTCCAAATATGTCATAGCCCTCTTTTCCCAAGAAAGCAAGCTTTCGTGTTACGTCTGAAAGAAAGAAATTGTTATTATTATTATTATTATTATTACAAATGAAACCGCTAAAGTATATTAAAATTTATCCTGTGGCTTTCCAAGTGACCGATTATGTTTCCTTAATTACTTTTTAATGTTCCACTGCTCGAATTAGAAATTACCTCCCGAAACGTCTTACTTGCCCACTGCACAGAATAAAAACAGAACAACCAAGCTTATATCAATAACAATAACACCAACTGAAAAATAAAATAATACTTCAATCAAGAGATACAGATACGTAATACAGATCACACAAATTTTTCAATATTCTTCACTGAGACAAGGAAATCCTCATAAACCTACATTTCTTAATCCTCTCCACTTTTTCATCTCCACTGATTTCATTTGCTACACTAAGTATAAACTGTAACGCTTCTCGGCCTTTCTGGTTGTTGCTGTTGCTTAGCAACATGTCCTCCGCTTGTCTTCGTATTATGACCAGCAGTTCCACGGGATAGCTTTGTTTACTATCTGCGTCTAATGTTCCAGAACTAACTACAGGTCCACTAATAGAGCCATCATTTCCTCGGTTTCCAGGAGCTGCGAATAATAAACATAAATTATTCACCTAATGTTGATTGGCTTGGATTTAGAACAAAGAACACGGCAAGGAATAAGCACAACAATATTTAATGTAGCATGGAAGCCATTACAAAGATCAAGCAAATGGTCGGCGAGAGTCGCACCGAATTGCATCAAGGGAGCAAACTAGGCACACACTGCGGGCACTATAGATTACATCATTCTATTTCATCAACACCTAACATGGCATACGGAGATCGTTTGCAGCTCTCGTAAGGTCTCACACCATTGGTTTGCAACCCTTAGAGCTAACAATAGAACAAACAACACAACAATGGACCCTAACCCTAAAAACAATAGCAGCTGTGTTTTACCGGGCCAATAATAAATAAACGTTTCGAAGAGCTGCAACCCTAATGAACCCTTGGACGTGGAAGGGGGATTGATGCCCCATCTCCAAGGTATTATGATTTGACCAAGGGCATTTGTATGTCAGGACATGCTGTTTTTAGTAGCTGTTTATTGATCTCTAAGACACATTTTGGCAAAGTGTGGAGAACATCGGTTGCCATGATAACAAGATATGACGACAGAAGTGGCACGAGATCAAGCCATATTCGTTATCAAAATGCAAGTTTTCACATTTTTGGTGCCAAAAATAAATAAAATGCGACAAAAGCAGACAAATGTTTAATTATATCATATTTTACAACGAAAAATTTCAATAAATGAAAATAGTAACCTCGTTTCGGGTCAATAAATCTCACTTACTAGATCCCGGGGCTCCGTTATTGCCGACATCACCAGTCTGACCCCGTAAGCTTGGACCTCCAGGTCCATCATCCTGGCAAAAATAGGTAGCGTCTATATATTGTGGACATTCCCCCCAAGGTTTTCTCACTTTTGTCCTCCTCTTGTCTCTCGTGTGCCCTACACTTCCTACACAGAAACATATTAAGTAGTTCATTACTGCGCCTTTCAATAACATGCGGAATTTGAAATTCAAATTTTCACCAGCGGTTGCGTTTTACACTGCCGTCAATCATCTTAGCTTACCTCTCAGGAAACAGATCTTCACTTCAATGAGTTCAAAAGGTCACGTCCGTGCACTATGATTGGTAGATTTCGATCCATTTTGTTTGTTTCTTTTTTACATGGTCCGTTGGCTTTCCTATTAATTATGATTGACGGCAGAAATAACGCAACGGTTGGTGGAGATTTGAATTTCAAATTCCGCGCGTTATTGAAAGGCGCAGTAAGAATAAGATCATACATTTCTTATAAACCAGATCGTTTGTTGGAAAAGCACGAGAAAAGATTGTAACTCACGAATCAAAGGCGAGTGCTTTACCGGCTTTTTAAGTGTTATTACAACATTCCAAGTGGTTTATTGCATTAATAAACCATGGCAACATGTCGTCTATTGCGTGTATAAACTAATGACATTTTCCATGTGGTTTTAACTGATATAATAATAGTCGAAGCTATGGACCAATGAGGGCGCACGGATTATCTTCAGTTATTGTATAATAACAAATGCATTTTGGGTTCGATTACACGTTTTATTTCCCTTTTATTAACGCTTGTGTTTATTAAGGTATTTCAAATTAACGCAACTTAAATTTACACGAACTGACAGAGAAAATAGAAAATAAAAGCAGCCACTCCCTCAGGTCCTTAGAAATCAATGCCGGATTTATCCTGGAAAATAACGTTTTTACGCCGTTATAATAGAGCTATTGTTTTCCTTTACAATTGCTGAATTTTCTTTTCTGTTCGTTAATCACAGCGCTGTGTTAAAATAAGGCAAAAAAATTTTAGAAAAAAAATTAAACTTTTATTTTGTTTGAACATAGTTAATAGAACAAACTGGTTATAAAGCTCAATAAATTTCAAAAAATAGTGTACAAAGCTGCTTTGTTTTATGTTGAACGAACCGTGACCCTGCACATTGTTTTGTTTAAAGTGTTAGCCCAAGTGTTTCTACTGGTCAGTTGCTCATATGCATTTCAATACCTTTTGTGTTTTGTGCAGGGTCAAGGCAAACGAACAAAAGAAATGGAGAACAAAAACATATAACAAAGGACTGACT
This sequence comes from Cladopsammia gracilis, assembly GCA_022457155.1. Classification (NCBI taxonomy): domain Eukaryota; kingdom Metazoa; phylum Cnidaria; class Anthozoa; order Scleractinia; family Dendrophylliidae; genus Cladopsammia; species Cladopsammia gracilis. Next base: position 746,975 of record JAJGOT010000090.1, on the reverse strand, counting down.
GAGTTTCATAACCAGTTTATTCTGTTAACTATGGTTTGAAACAGCCATTGTTGCCATTCCTTTAAAACTCGGATACGTTTACTCGGATATTGTTTTTGTTTCTTATATATGAAGGTTCTCCGCACTATGCGAAATTCCTTTAAAAATTCGCTTCCCATCTTCGAAACTTAGAACAAACTGGTTTCGCTTATTGTGAAATTTTGTTTATCTAAAATACACGACAGACTACTTGCCTTGATAACTCGGCGATCCTGGTGGCATTTTGTGAGTTTTGTCGTCAACCCAATCTATAATATTAGCATCGCACCTTCTCCCTTCACCTCCTGCTCCACCTGAACCACCTGCGGAAGGGAAAAACTCCGTCTTTCTTTTCTTTTGTTCTTCATCTGATGCTAATAAAACTATGGTGTTGTGATTATAGAAAATCGTACATTACATTGTTAAAATAAAAGGATCCTGTGAGCCAACTCGTGAATACGAAACAATCATCGGACCCTCCCCTCTCCTTTCCTACGCGGTTTGATACCCCCCCCCCCAAGCCCCAGCCTATACGTCCAACTCCCCACCCTCCCCTTTCCTAGGTGTTTTGCTCCACCGATGGGTGGGAAGATCTTCCACTCAGTCACTTATCCTTTGTGACATCGTGATACTCTAAGGTTCTTTTCTCGGAAATTGTTTAATATTTCATGTTTAAAGAGTGTTTCATGTTTAAAGAGTGCTAAGTTTGCAAAGCTCTTTTTGATTTATTCCATTGTATGCTAATGCGGCAAGAAACGTAAAAAACGATCCTCCTTCTCGATTCTCTTCTTTGCGGTCTGAACACTGTTGAGATCCAGACAGACGCAAATTCGATGTTTACAGCAAATTATAAACATTATCTAGAGCTGAAGGGAAACGGATTTCTAAGTTATATTTTAGTGACATAAATTGCCGGCATTTTTCGGTTACCTACCAAAATATTCTTTAAAAAGTGGTGTCCTTAAACCATTTGGCTGGTATTGCAGCTCAAACGGAGATAGTAACGGCAAGTTTTTTTTTAATGCCTATATGAAGATGAATTGACTGTAGTTGATGTCCTTGTTCTTTTGTTCTCACCCTGTCCACCGGCACCATTTGTGGCTGCTGGGGCTCCGCTTCCTCTGCAAGACTTTAACTTCACTTGTCCGTTTAACGTTGTATAGCGAACTTTAACATTGCCTGCACTACCACCGTTTCCTAGATTAAAGATGGATACGGGCCGACAGAGTTGAATTTGTTTCTTAGAGACTAGTCAAACAGGTTTAAAAACGGTCGCTATTTATTTGCATGACCAAGAGATACATTTTGTTACAGACCTTAATTAACTCAATGTCATTATACATCATATTATTACACGACTAAGACAGAGGGCCAATAACTAAAATCAACCAATCAGAATGCACGATTGCCGGTCCAATATTCTCTAAGTATTGGACCGGGTATTGTCCCGAATGATCCCGCGCGATCCTCCCGCCGGCAGGAGTCGTGTAATAAATCTCTTATTAGCCAAGCTTGCTCGGGACCGTACTGGGAGAATATCGGCCTTCGGTCTTTTCTGTACGGACCCCTCTGCGCTCGGTCCGTACTGTCAAGACCTCGGGCCGATATTCTCCCAGTACGGCCCTCGCGCTTGGTCAATAAGATATATGTATACAGTGCTTAATCACCAACAATAATTAGTTTCAAGGGATACTCTTCCTCGGACGAGTAAGAGACGAGAAGGAAAGATTACTGAACATATGAAAGTGTTTGCATAGGATCTGTGTAATGATCTGTTACATCAGAAGAACAAAGAGCAAGTAAACGAAGGCATACGTGATCACCACTGTACTACACCAACGGCCAAACGGACAAGATACTGGGTGCAATAGACAGAATATTTATTAAATTTACTAATTTTTTTTGTAATAGTACATAGTTTGCCTACTATCTCTGTAAGTTTGTATGTGGTGTAGTGATGATCACGTCTGTCTTGAAAGCAGTAGACCAGGGTTCAACTTTTCGCCGGTGAACCATATTTTAAGGTGATATTCTATATCGTGTCTTTACTTTTATAAGGAAAGATTAACCTAGACAGACAGCTAATGACAAACCGTACCAGGCGTCCCTGCATTTCCTCCTTTTCCTCCGGTCGGTCCCTTAATTCCTTTCGCCCCTCGGATGTCATTACAGGTACAGTAATCCGTTTGATCCCTGCAGACCCCACCATCCTTGGCTCGTTGCTTATTATAATAAAAAAACACAATAAGGTTAAAAATATAACATAATATAACATAACATAGTATAATATTATATAACATAACATAACATAACATAATATAATATGATATAATATTTTAAGTAATAGATTACATATGAGCGGGAGAACTGTATGAATATTTACAACGGTGAGGTGCAGGTAAGTCATTGTAAATATTCACACAGTTTTGCTACGAATATTTTATCTCACATTTAAAAAACAATAGCGATGAAGCTTATTGGCATTCCTATTAGTATTCTCTGCTAGTGTTCAATACAGCTGTCCTGTATCTGGATTAATGAACCTTCATTAAATTTTTATTTATTTTTTATTTTCGTTATGAATTATTAAGAACGAATTTTAGAATATATTTTACTTTATCGTCACAAAACGGGCAAAGTACCTTTTAAATTACATTGCGCACCACTGATGCAATTTGGTGTAGATAGGCAAACAGAACTGTTTACTCATTATATTTTTGCCTAAAGGCTCAAAAAATTAAAACTGATTCCTAAGAATACTCAGCCGTATAGCCCAACTAGAATAGAAGAATTTGAAGTTAAAAATACGGAGAAAATAATGTTGCATATTTCGGGATCAAAATTTTAGAGACTGTCAAGGAATAAAGAAAATTAAGAAAAAGAAATATTCGGAAAATGCTTTGTTAGATCCCGCGCATCCTACTGGAGGGAATAACTATTTCCATCGCGCATGCGCCACACAGCCTGCACAAATTTCAATGTGAACCTCTGTCTCAGAGCCTTCTCCGCATTGAAAATGCCGGGCGGAGATACTCTGGACAAAGATCCTGGCGTATTTTGCCGTGTAAAACATGATGGAGGGTTCTGATGCGTCCCATGATAGTTTTTATTATGAAAGGGTTTAGGAGAGAAGGCCAACGACTTCATGTTTGCTGACCAATGTCTTGAACATATGAGGTCAGACAGAGAGCACGATCTTAATTAACAGCTTTTTGAAGACTTTCGTTTGTCGCTTGACTGAAAATAACAGAGCAGACCAATGATCAACCAACTAAAAAAGTAGTACAGTGGAAGTCCGTTAATACGGTCACCAACGGGCCAGCTTATAGAGAGTCGAAATAACGTGACACCAGTAATTCTGAGACAATAAAGTTGAACCTATGCATGCACAATGAATACATGTTTGTTTTAACAGGGGCGGATCCAGGAATTTCAGAAAGGGGGGATCCGGATGCATGTCCCCGGGAAGATAAGATGGTAAAGGTTGGTTTGAATATTTTTCTCAGTTTCTACTCCTGATAGAATGGGGGCCATAGCAACAAGACACCATCTTTTTTGGTGGGGGAGGGGTGGTATATAAAGAGACCACCAGTCGTTTTGTAAAATGGTGGATCCTGGTTAGACCTGCCACAAGTCGACCTCACGAGTTTCACAGTCTGAAGCGAGCGAAGCGAGCTTTTGAGGCCGCTTGAGGTCGCTTGAAGGGTTCTGATTTGCATTTCCGCCAAAAATGGGGAGTGGCGTGACTTGTCAATGTCATCGATTATTGTTTCGAAACCGAAACAAAAAAAAAACCGTTACCGCAAGTCACGTTTCATTGCACCTAATACCTTGTGATTGACAGTTCTGTCCCCAAGGGCTACTCTCGGCTACTCTGATTGGTCTAAGCGCAGCGACCCATTTTTGGGTCGCTAAAAATGGCGCCAATGAAGTGTGAAAAGTCCTTCGTCCGGCGGGCTATAAATATAAAACGAAGGACTTTATTGAAAGTCTAGGTCCTGTTCGAGTATAATAGTTTTGACCATTTCCCTAAAACGCAATTTCCGGCATTCCTAAGAGTCGAAAAGCGTTTTTTAAGTCAAAAGCTTGACAATCAGCCAATTGGTGGAAGTGAAACAACTACGTATAAAACAATTTTAATTTTATTCTGTTATTTTTATGAACCACATGGGAGACACAAGTCTGATAGGGGGATCTGGTCCATTAAGAGAGAGTTGACTGTAAACATGTATCAAAACGTGTTTCAAACCTTATGACCACTGGCCGCTCCTCTAGCACCAGTACCGCCGTCTTGTCCTCTGTGTCCATCTCCGGCATTAGAAGTGACGTCAACGACACCGTTGATGACGTCACAAAATATGTCCACTGAAAATTATTGAAACGCTTTATGTAACAGCTCGGCTCCCACTATTTTCCAACTTATGGAAGCCCTTCATATTGAATGAGAACGACCCGCGCTCAACAAACAAGTTAAACATGTTAATTTAACACTCTTACTTTAATTTTTCATCCTCAAGTGTCATCACCACGTTTTGTTTTTCATAGAAGTATCACATATTTCGTTGTATCCCTTTAGTATTATGTAATATTTTCACAGATTTGTAATTAGCTAATACTTCTGCTATTTATACTCAACATTTTTTTTGTTATTAACTTTATATATGCAGTTATTAATTTTGTAAGCTTCCTGAACTGATGATGGATAGCTAGTATTTGTAACACAGTAGTATCTCAAGGTATCCGTAACATGTTTTCCAAACTTAAACATCGTGTCATGTTTTTGAAATGTGTAATATCTATTATGTAACAACATCAAATTCAACACTCGGGAATTAATAGTGCAATGATTTCACGAATTCAAGCAGTGTGTACAGCATCTTGTCTGTACTAATTTACGTGAATAGCCCTTATGCACATTTACGTTAGACTAGCCATCAAAGAAGCAAAATGAAAGTGTGCAAGGAATTTTGTACAAATTAGACATTGCGGTGAATTTAAAGCTTGTGACGTAAAATGCATACGGCCAATTTCAACCAGTGTAACCATCAAAACCTGTCAAAACCAGGCTAATCAGTTTTTTTCTTCTCAAAACCCTGGTATGCCTGGTTAAACCCGGTTTACCAGACTTTTGATGCAAGAGGCTTTGTCTAGTTTTGAGTATATATTGAACGTTTCTCACCTCGAGGTCCGTCTTCGCCGTTGTTACCGTTATCACCGTCTCTTCCGGTTTGTGGTGTTGGTGTAGAAAACGTTTGATCCCAGTTTGGTGCAGTTGCGACGATCTTACTTCCTGCTGCACCAAAAATCTCCCGCGCATATATCTTAACATTTCTGATTCCTTGAAGTTGGACGGTATTCTGTGAAATAAATAGAGGTTATTCGGCGTGAAGTTGTGTAATACGCGCGGTCAGGAGAGTGGTATAACACACTGTGTTCTGACACTTTGCCGAATAATACAAATTAAACAAGGATTTGTCCGTCTTTAAAGGAGGACGTTTTTTCGGACGGATAATCTGCCTTAGACAGATAACTCTAAATTGACCACTAAAGGACTCGCTATCAAGCCCCAATTCCATGTGAAATTATCTGGTCCGTTGGAATTTTGGTTTTCTAGTGTTCTTTCAACAACTGATGATGATATTTTTTTCATTCATCAACGGTTTTAATTTTCAAACCTTTAAAAGATATTTATTTCATGATTGTTTTTCGCGCTGAAAATGATAACATTGTTCAATATGATTTTGAAAATGCAGGTGAAATTACAAATGAAATGAAAATTCAGTTTTCATTTTAAATTAAACTTGAAATGAAATAATAAACTTAAAATGAAATTTATTATGAAAGCGAAATATCGCAAATTTCATTGTTATATAGCTGTATTTTCTCTCAACACAACGCGCGCGTTGATTGGTTCATTCATGGTCACATGACATCTAACAAACAAACTGTTTCCCGCCAATTGTTCTAAGCGGGCAACAATTTTGACGCCAGAAGGCAACATTGCACTGTTGCCTGCTAGCGCACGTGATCAGAACGTGACAAAAGGTGGCATGATTATGATGCGATTGATGTTTACATCGAGTGCTCGGCGCGTTTTTCAAACTGTTTTGTTGTTGTGATTTTTTGTGTTGCTATATAACAAATCAGTTTGTGACTGATCCCTCGGGAAACAGTAAATTTTGTTTCCCTCGGAACTCGATTTTTCCCTCGACTTCGTCTCGGGGAACATCGAGATTCTCGGGAAACAAAATTCATTGTTACCCTCGAGACCAAAATAGAGTAAAAGTGATGGGCCACCACGGTAGAGTAATAGACATATTTTGACAGTTTTGTAAAATGGATAGTTACAATGTAGGTAACTATCTAACCTAAACTTATCACGTGATCAGTCTTCTACTTGAACACGTTTAATTTCACTCTCAGAGTCAATTTTGGAGTGTAATTCTAATTTTTGAGTCTGTTGACGAAATGCTATAATGGTGTGACCATTCAAATTAAACCTCTGTTGCAGTACCTTTGCATGGTACCATTTTTTGCCAATATTTTCTAAATTGAATTTAGAATTTTTTGAACGCTTTAAGAAGGGATAAGGCCAAACAATCAAAACACTGGAGAAAAAAAATAATTAAAAGGTCTTTTACAAATAAGAGTAATTTTCAACTAAACCGTCAAAATTCAAATAGTTAGAATTTCGATATTACGATCATTGTTTTTGAACGTACTGCAACTTTCGAAGCCCGAAAATGAATCTATCCAAAAACTTAACCTGAATGTATAGAGTATCTGCGAGGATTTCTAGTTGCTGAACGAGATTCATACTCTCCCTTGTAGGAGCAAAGTTGAACTCTTTCTGTGTCACCAACTGCTCCCGCAAGTTCTCCATATGAATAACACGTCCTAACGCTTGATAGTGAGCTAAAATAAAACAACAACGCGACAGATGAAGTAATATCATGAAATTAAAGACCCTTCGGCCTGTATGCTTATATTTATGGAGGTGAAGTCGTGCACGAAATTTGTTTGAAATGTCACGTTTGCGAAAGAATACTAGTAAATATCATTAACAAAAAGGTAATTTAATAACTCCTATATGTTATTTTGTATCTTTTATGACAACTTTACCGCAATATTAACCGCGGTCAAACGAGAGAAATTTAAGTAAAGTACTTAAAAGTAAAGGTTGTCATTTTCACTGTTTAAAGTTTAACATATTGCCAATACACTGTCAATTTACCAAACGTTTTGAAAGTTTACCAAAAACGTTTGAAGCGTTTAAAAACTGTGAACTGCAGAATTGTCGGCGCCATTTGCCAACATAATTTTGATCAGGAGCAACGAGTTTTGGTTTCGCAGAGAACCAACGATCAGCATTCTTCGACGTGAGGGTTTTTCACCCTAATGCTGACTCGTATAGGGACCTAGAGCTCCAACAGATATACCGCAATCACGAGAATGAGAAGAAGCGTCTATATTAGAGGAGGGTTTTGGACATTGAACAAGGAACTTTCACACCTCTTATTTTCACATCAACGGGCGGTATGGGAAAGGAGTGCTTGCAATTCCAGAGCAGACTAGCGCAGCTGATCTCCATCAAGAAAGGAGAAGACTATGCCAAAACAATCTCTTGGATAATAGCAAGGACATCCTTTGCTCTATTAAGATCCGCATTAATCTGCCTTAGAGGATCGAGAGTTAGAAGAAAAGCCTTTTGTGATTTTAAGAACATAAATATTCACATTGAAATCCAAGAAGGAGTAATGTAATGTTAAGAATACTTTATTGCAGTCACCTTGTAAATACAAACGTCTTACATAAATTTTATTTTTAATGACGTTTTTTAGCAATACTTTTACGATATTTATACGGATTGTAATTATGAATATTTTTAGCATTCTATTAGATTAATAATTGTAAACGTAAAATTGTTTGAGAATTTGTTAATAAAGATTATTTAATTAAAAAAAATTATTATTATTATTATTATTATTATTATTATTACTGTTATTACCATTTGTGATTTTCACAATGGATGGAGTTTCAGTCCACTTTGGTTGAGGAATTGTGACAGTCGGTATATTCTCTTGGTCGGCTGGATTATTCACAACAAGCAAGGAACATTCTCCAGTAATGTCCACTTCGCCTGTGAGTAAAAACAAAATAAAGTGAGTTTAAATCTGTTCTATATGTTTAAAGCTAGAATGTACACTGAAATGTAATTAAAATGCAATGAAACGTTATTTATATGTAGCGAATATCGGAAGCGTGTGTGTAAATTGTAAATTTCCATACAGTTTTGCTGCGAATATTTTATCTTACTTATAAAATAACACGTATTTAGAGTTTGTTGCTGTATCAAGCTTCTTCTGGCATAGTGAAGAATTTTGTTAAACAAGAATTTACCAATGTTTTCATGTAATAAGGTAAATTAGCTTTCGAGACACAGGTGGCCCATAAAGCAACAAGAGTTATTGCAATCCATGCCACCCCGGATGGGATGCTGCACCATCACAGGGTTATCCCAGCATTTTGTTAGGTTTGTATGTCATGAAGCGACTAAAAGCATTACTACTTCCCCCTGGATGGGATGCTAGTCCATCACAGGGTTACCCCAGTATTTTGTATGGTTTCTGTAGCATAAAGCAACTAGGAGTATTACTACTCCCCCTGGATGGGATACTAGTCCATCACAGGGTTACCCCAGTATTTTGTTAGTTTTCTGTAGCATAAAGCAACTAGGAGTATTACTACTTCCCTCTGGATGAGATGCTAGTCCATCACAGGGTTAATCCAGAATTTTGTTAGGTTTTTGTAGCATAAAGCAACTAGGAGTATTACTACTCCACCCTGGATGTGATGCTAGTCCATCACTTGCTTGCCTCAGCATTTTGTAAGGTTTATATGGCACGAAGCAATTAGGTGTATGCTATTCCCCCTCCATCTGGATGTGATGCTAGTCCATCACAGGGCTACCTCAGTATTTTGTTAGGTTTATATGGCACGATGCAACTAGGTGTATGCTATTCCCCCCTGGATGGGATGCTAGTCCATCACAGGGCTACCTCAGTATTTTGTTAGGTTTATATGGATGCTAGTCCATCGGAAGGTTACCGCCAGTATTATGTCACTGGTACTCGTTTATAGACCTGGATGAAGAGATACAATGTGGAGTAAAGTTTCTTGTCTGAGGAACAACATGACAGCCGAGATCAGGCTCGAATCACTGACATTCAGATTCGAATAACAACGCACTCGTCACCGCACAACTGCGCCTCCCTTGGTTTTTCAAAATACTTCAACATACCTGGTGTAGTTACTGTTGTTTCAGGAGAAGATGTTGATGGATCTGTGAAAAAAATGAACAATTGATTTTTGTTATTTTTAGCATTACTTTTAAAATTGAAACTCCAAAAGGTTCCACTTTAATGGCACTGCAGTTTTGTTAAAATTGACTATATTAGTAGATTGACAGCTGATGAAAACTACATGAAACATTTAGCCATTTTTATTGAAGAAACATTGAGGAAATAAAACTGACAAAACAGTTATGACATATGATTTGATATAAAACAACCATGAGTTTATGACAAAGACCTCTACTAAAATTGATTCCTTTTCGAGGGCAGTGGGGTCGAATTGGGTCGGGGATGCGGAGTGGGGGATTTATTCATCAAGCTCAAGGAACTTTAAAAATCCAAATTCAATCCCGGACCTGAGTTACGCGAGACTGTAAAAGGAAAATGCTGACAAATCAATAATTATAAACTAAAAATATAGAAGTAAATCTGTACTAAATAATGTAAAACGGATACCCCTTTACCTTGCCTCTTTATTTTGCTTTCTTTGGCGCGTGTTGCTGTGGTAGACAAAATCACCACATACAACAGCAAAACAACACCGGGTGCTTTTAACATCACGTAACCTAAAAATAATATGCATATTAAAAGACACTAGTTTTGCTGGTTCTGGGGCCCGTTTCTCGAAGACCCGATAACTTTCCGGGCACGGAGCTAAATTTTAAAATCAGAATCTATAGTAAAGAAATAAAAAACGCGCCGAGTGCATTATTGAGTTATATAAGCACGCGGTAATTTTTAAGAACACGAGAGAAGTGCAGAGAAGCACGAGTGTTCTTAAAAATTCCCAAGTGCTTATATAACTCAACAATGCACGAGGAACAAGTTTTTTTATTTCTTTTATAAAATAAAAACGGTTATATAACGGTTATAATGGGCTAATGGGGATGTGCCGCTGGATGGGGTCGCATTTTCACGATAATGGGGTTGCAGTTTCAATACAGTTACTAGAATGGGGACACAAACTGTCGAGATTTTTTGGGGTAAGAAAATTCGATCTGGCAAGTATATTTCGGGTAGTTTTATTTTAGCAGAGATTACAGAAAATGGAAAGATTCGCGGTGAAAAAAAGTTGGGATTTCGAAATTTACATTTACTCAAAAGTTACTAAGATGGGGTCTATAAGTGGCCACAGAGTACACTATAATGGGGTAGGGGCTCTGAGAGACCAGCGGCACAAACTCAGCAAAAGTTGACCTCAGTAATCCCCCCCCCCCCTCCCCGGGCAGCGACATCAGCTTGTCACAGCTGACGTTAACATTTAAAGAAGGCTGTAGTTCTTGAATGAGCAAAGTCTGAAGTCTGAAGTCTGAAGCACCTTGCGCAGATAAACAGGTACATTCGTTTGTAGAAAATCAGAAAACGGCAAACTGATCCTTACGGCAAGGCGATGAAGGAGTAAACAAAAGAATAAAACAAAATATATATATTCAAACAAATTTGCCCAATATTTCGGTTTGACATTCCTTTGGCTGGTCACACGACATAATTTCAACCACAGACTAAGAAGTTAGGACCAGCTTACACCACACCAGGTTGACTCTCGGCAGTCAAAGCCATAAGAATTGAACAAAAAAAAAAGAATCTTCACTTATGCCTTGGTAAGTTGCGATACCCGCACCCAATACGGTGCTTAACCTTTGAACTCCCAAGGGTGCCAAATATTGAAATTCGAGAAAAATCCCAAATTTCATTTTGTAAACAATTAAAAAATAAATGGCACCTTGCAAAAGTACTGCCAACGAGGTTTCATTTGAATGGTCACACCATAGGATTTAGTGAACAGATTCAAACAATATGCCAGAAATAAAAAGGGAGACTGATGTAACATTTTGTGATTTCGGGGTGAAGAATTACGTAAAAATCTATCATTTCGTAATTTCAGGGTGTGTGCAATGTACGTTTTAACGTACAATAAAATTGTTTTAGAGGTCTTGAAGTCATGGTGATCAAGTTGTTGACTCGATAGTTTTTTGAACTAAATATGTTTCGAAATGTCGTTAAACTTAAATTTAATTTCTACAAAAGAAAGGCATTAGTTAACTCTTTTAAATTTTGGACGTTCTAACAGAAAATTAACGCCGGAATTTCATTACTTAGGCCCGGTTCAAACGTCGAACTTCACATGTGCCGAACCTAATGCAAATGAGCAAAATCTATTGTTCTTGTTCATTTGCATTAGGTTCGGCACATGTGAAGTTCGACGTTTGAACTGGGCCTAATCTGGTTTGGGCCTAGTCAGTTTTGTCTGTCAGAATAGAGCGACGTTCCGTTATCCCCTTAAGCGGGGACACTGTCAGGCCAGGATAACAAAATTTCGCTAACCTTATTTCCATGTCATATCGCAAAATATAAAACTTAACTGGATAAAAAAGATTCTATTGGGTAAAACAGAAGCGGTAGATTGGAGATAAAGTGCAGCATTACAAGGATAGAAGTGGATAACAGTTCATCAGATTTGATTTCGTGTCGACAGGCGGTCAAGAAATCAAACATGATTGCCATTCCTGTGGAATTTTCACACTTTTAGCCGTTAGTTAATATTTCTTTGCTTAATTTCATCACTTTTGGCGATTTTGTCGTCTTTTTCAAGATATTAAGCAAACTTAAGCAAGCTCCCAAGGGTGCCAAACAGCAAACTTTAAGAAAAATCCCAAATTTCATTTTGTAAAATACTGAAAAAAAAATAGTACCACGCAAAAGTGCTGGCGAAGAGGTTTCATTTGAATGGTCACACCATAGGATTTCATCAACAGACTCAAAAGTTAGAACAAATGGTGCCATGCAAAAGTACTGCTGAAGAGGTTTCATTTGAATGGTTACACCATAGGATTTCGTCCACAGACTCAAAAGTTAGAACTACACTACATGTCTCCATAATTGACTCTGGGAGTGAAAGGGTTAACAGACACAAAAGTTAGTACTACACTACATATCTCCATAATTGACTCTGGAAGTGAAAGGGTTAATCATGAAAATACCATAAAAATAGGGCCCAGTACAAAACAATATCGTTGTCAAAAACAACATGGTGCAGTAAGTGGCAAATTTGATTTTAAAGTCCTGCATGTAAACATTATAAAGAACACTATCGGCTCCTGATATCACATAAGACACATAACGATGACGATATGTCCAGCTCGCATATTATCCCATGCCAATTGTAATCATAAAAACATGTTGAAATTAAAAGAAAAATACGAATCGAGGAGGGGAATTAATGAAACTCTTGTTTCCTGAAGGAACCGTCCAAAAACGTGCGGGAAAAAACTCATACGGTTAAGCCAGACCCGGTTCGGTTTCTACGAACATAAAAAGTTTGAATATTTGGAAAATGAACCTTTAAGTAAATTCTCATCTTTTTAAATGAAAGCCTATATTATGCTTAGTCGCGTTTTCTTTTTTTTAGAGAAAGGCAGTTTGCAGATAACATTAAAAAGCAAAAAAATCAAGTTACCCTACTCTGGAACTCTTCACTGCAGCGACTTCAGGGCAAACTATATACTATTTCACCTATTTCAGATGAGTTTATCTTGGCATAAACAGAAACAATACATTCTACATAAATGTTTCACCTTCAAAGGGGCGTACTGAGTAAGACAGTTGAAACACCAGCTTTCTGTCAGTTGCCTCAACTGATCCGTAAACTTACGTGTGCAAGTAGGAGTAAGTAATTAACATTTTCACTGTCAATAAAAATATGAAACAAAAATATGAAAGTAAACCCTTTTTTTTGGAATTATTTTTTGGGGGCAAAACATTGAAAACCAAACAGCACTGCAGAAAAATGCAATTGAATATCTTTAACTTGAATGTAAAAAGGTTTATTCAAAGACACGCAAGGATTGCTGATTCACACACTCTTTTCGTCGTAACGAAAAAACCACGGTTGCTTTTGCAAAGTGATTGTTCATTTAACACGAATACGAGAACTCGCATAATGTCAACATGGCAAGTGCTGTTAAAGAACTTTCATGTGAATGTCTACACTTCAGGGTTTTATTTACAGGTTTTAATTTGGAAATGAATTTAAGGAGTTATATTTTTAAGGTCAACAAGTCCTGTAAGGTCCTGTAAGCCCAGCCGGGTATGTTATGGTTCGCTTTTCGTTTCCTCTAATTTGGCCCACAGCACACATTAAAAAGAATTATACAGGCTTTGTCTTCTTGGCGCTAAATCATCACCGTTAAATCAGGTCGCTTTGTAACCATATATCATGACTACTGGTAATTCTAGTTTGCGGACTTTTATATAAATTGTTTTATCGCCTTTTATTTATGTTGCAACAAACAAACGACTGCAAGCACAACTTTATGACATTTGGGTAAAATTGTATCAACGTCAAACGGAAAAATGTGTATACCATGCGCGATTAAGGGGTAACACTCATTCTTTTGTTAAAACAATAGAATATTAGAACACAAAAGGACGACAATACAATAGAATATAATGCCATAGCATATATTAGAATACATAATTTTACCTAATACAATAGAAGTGTACAATGAACAATGGAGCTGATACCCTAAATCGAGCATCATAAAAATGTGATCTTGCCTTTTGAGGCAGTCGGCCCCAAAGTACGTGCAAATCTTTATTGATCGGTGGTGAGCTGGACTTTTTTGTTTCACCTGTGACTGACACGAGGTAATGCACCAGTAGCCGCAATTGATAGAAAGTTGGTGTTTAAATTGTCTTACAGGGAACGCCTCTCGGGAGGTCCACTATTGTGAATTATATATAGTCTACGTTTATCACCGTGATTCTGGGCGAGTCTGACGCCAGACGTAGTGACGAAGTGACGTCGGTATGGTCATTCAAGTTATGGTTGGCTAAACGTCAAAGAGGCGTACTGAGTAAGACAATGTAAACACCAGCTTTCTGTCAAATTGTCCCAACTGATCCGTAAACTTACGTGTTCAAGTAAGAGTAAGTAATTAACATTTTCACCCCGGGGGTACTCCCTATAATGGGCTATACGGGGATGCTCCGCCCGAAAGGGGTACCTTTTTTAGGCTGGAGGTATATGAAAGGGTAGGGAGTTCACGAGTTGAAGTATATGAAAGGGTAGGGATTTTTACGAAGAATAGGAAATGGTAGCGAAAACACGCCGTTGAAGCATAAAAAGGTAGGGAAAACTGCCATTTAAGTATTACAAAAAGGGTCTTTCATAATATATCAAACAGACGCACGTAAAGGCTATATGAAAGGGGTACCATTTTCACTGAAAGGTATATGAAAGGGGTACCATTTTCAATGAAAGGTATATGAAAGTGGTACCTTTTCTGATAAAAGCGGTATATGAAAGGGTAAGGGTTTGGACCTCGGGGCGGAGCATCCCCGTACAAAACTTTGTTGAGTACCCGCCACCCCGGGCATTTTCACTGTCAATAAAAATATGAAACATAAAAATTTGAAGGTAAATCTTTTTTTGGAAGTTTTTTTGGGGGGCAAAACATTGTAAACCAAACAGCACTGCAGAAAAATACAATTGAATACTTTAATTTGAATGTAAGGTTTATTCACAGACACACAAGGATTGCTGACACACACTCTTTTCTTCGTAACGAAAGACCCACGGCTGCTTTTACAAAGCGATTGTTCATTTAAGGTAATTCCCTGGAAAAAGAATCTGTCATAGATTTGTAATGAAACTTGGCACAAATATTGAACAAGTCATGAAGGTTCCAAAATTGCAACAAAAATGAGGGGTCACCGTGCTCGTTTTAGTGGTATACTGCTGACGAATACAGTGTTTAAAGGCATTTTCAGGCAATAACCGCGTGAAGCTAATATGCTCAATATTTCCACTGCATATTGATATTTCGCGTATAAGTTGACTTTATACATATGTATAATCGTCTGTATCATAGAAAACGTGTCCAAAAAGCTTCAAATTTACTGAACACTCGAACAGTAGACGGTTGCTTGGTGTGCGGTCCTCTACCCAAAATGGCTTTCTTCGTAGGATTTCTATAAACTGTGCAAAATCTGATCATAGATTTTTGCTCACTTTTTAAATTTGCGTTGGGAACACTGTCCTGATTGAATTTATGCAGTATAAAATGGGGGTCACCGTGCTCGATTTTGCGCTAACACTCACAGAGTCCTTTTCTATCGTGGGAAAGGCCGGCTTTCCTCACAAAAGCCGCCATTTTTTCAATCTGATGTCGCAATGTTTATGCGCAGTGCAAAACCAGGGAATCACCTTAACACGAATACGAGGATTCGCTTAATGTCAACATGGAAAGTGCTGTTAAAGAACTTTCATGTGAATGTCTACACTTTAGGGTTTTATTAACAGGTTTTAATTTGGAAATGAATTAAGGAGTTAAAGTCAACAAGTCCTGTAAGCCAAGCCAGGTGTGTTACGGTTCGCGTTTTCAAAATAACGATTTTTTTTTCCGAATTTGGCCTACAACACACGTTACTCTACAGGCTTCGTTCTCTTCGAGCTAAATCATCTCTTAAATCCAGTCGCTTTGTAACAATATATCATGACTACTGGTAATTCTATGGATGGGGTTAGTTTCTAGAGAAACTGTGGTGCTGCGTCGGTGGAGGGAGGGGGGGGGGAGGGCGGGGGGACACGAGAATTTAGTTTTATCGACTGAGGCCCCGTCCACACGTATCCGGATATTTTTGAATCCGCAACTTTTTTGTTACGGATTAGAAAATATTCGCGTCCACACGTAGTGTATTCGAATCGTATTTTGCCCGAATTCGCCGGATACGTGTAGACGGAAGGCCAATCCGCAACAAAAAAGTTTCGGATTCAAAAATATCCGGATACGTGTGGACGGGGCCTGAGTCGATAAGGTAAATAGACAAATTCGGCTAACGCATTGTTGTACCCAATTCAAACCTTTTGGGATTAGAACTCTTTGTTCGTCATATTTCCATATCAATGAAGCATTGACATGGAAATTATATGGAAATATTGTGAACAAAGAAACTTATCCCCAGAAGGTTTGAATTGGGTACAACAATGCGTTAGCCGAATTTGTCTATTGACCACCGTAAAAAGATTCAAATAGCTGACGTTTCGAGCGCTAGCCCTTCGTCAGAGCGAATCAAGGAATTGTGGGTAGTGTGTCGTTTTATATAGTAAGCGGTGGAGCTACGCTATTGGTGGAAATTTGGTGACGTGAAAAACAAATGTAAATTAGTTGAATGAAAAGCGTTCGTTAATTCCGTGGGGTTTGAGAATGCCGATTTGAAAGATGATTTTTTGTTCTAAGTTTTTACGGCTTTCTGTGTTACCCTGATGTAGGGAAAGGCCGCAGATTATCATGTGTTGTTTAGAATGGTTAGTAAGATTGAAATGACGCGCGACTGGTTTGGATGCGTCTTTGTCATATTTTTCAACGTCTCGGAGATGTTCACGAAAACGGTCGCTCAGAGCCAACAATGTGCACAACAGATCGACAGACAGTCAGCACTACAAACGTCACAGAAGGAAGAGAACGAGATAATTCCATTCACCCTCACTTTCCACCCACACAATCACACAGTCAAAAGCATCATTTTAGAAAATTTAAATTTCTCCAAAACGACCCCGAAACTGGCAGAATTTTTTCACAACCCCCACTAATTTCATTCAAATGTGACAAAAACATAGGCAACTTTCTAGTTACGAGCGCACTGAAATCTGACGATGAACCGGGAACTTTTAAATGCACACGCACACGATGTAACACTTGTCCTTTCATTCACAACGCGGACAAAATAACGGGACCCAAACGATCTATTAAAATCACTGATCGTTTCACATGCACCTCCGTAAATGTTATCTACTGCATAACATGTACTTCTTGCAAAAAGATATACATTGGCGAAACAGGGAGGAGGCTGGGCGACCGTTTTCGTGAACAATTAAATTTAAGGTGGCTCTGAACCCTATGAACAGAATTTTTTTAAACTTTGCAAAAATTTGTATCTTAACATGTCAATTACAATTTTTGGGGGTCATCCAGCTCGGTTTTTAGTTATAAGCACGTAAATCTAAAATTAAGGGCGTCTTTAACAGGTTATACTGTTACTATGGTAACCTGTTACATCATAAAAGAGACCACAACTTGTTTACCAATGATGGTTTATCCTAGCTCCACTGAGACACACTACTCAACTATAGAACTAACTAAGGAGCTAAAAATTATTGCAAGAATTCATGAATTCATTGCAGTGGAATTGTAGACTACGGCTTTTTGAGACTCGGATCTAAGACGCCTATATCCGTGATGCCGGGAACACTTTCTCACAAGTCTTGAACACCGCAGACTTTAGATATTAAATCACTGCCTGAGAAATTTAACGATCCTAGCACTTTTATAGCGATAACAAACTTTAGCCGATAAGTATTTATCTTGCAACAAAAGTGAGCCAAAGAAACCGCAATGTATGCCAATAGAGCTAGCACCGAACAACGGCATAAAGAAATAAAATAATTCTAACGGCTCTGGACAGCATGAAATCCTCCTATCAATTTGAGAGATAATCCGCCGAGATCAAAAGCCGTCAATATCATCGAAGAAAACAAATTCATAACTGTGATCTAAAGGCGCAATTCTCTCTGAAGTCTTACTGGGAAAGCTTTTACTTTAGGCTTTTAAAATACTTTTTTGCGACGGGTGGGAGCCATGTTTAGCCTGTCTATTTTTATACTACTACCAGTGCTTGTGATCTTGGGGGCGAAGGAAAGGAACAGAAACGGATCAGTAAACAAAACACGTGTTTTTTTTCCTTTCCTTTTATTGTCTCTTTCTCTTTCTCTTTATGAAGGAATATATATTGCATGGTCAAGTGCAGTCATGGGAAGTTGCAAGTCGGTTACCTTCCAGCTGAAAAATTGGAGAAGAATTAGGAATCTAGGAAAGAAAAGACATGGTGTAAGAGAATATGTGTTTGGCCAGTTAATGTTAGGAAGTTAGTTAAAAGGGAGGAAAAAACATTTGAAGAACATTCATGCTATTCTCATTCGCGTAAAAGCCGCCGTATGTCGTTTTGAATGATCAGATAACAACGTGCTCTCGTGGCAGGCATTCTATTGGCCAGAAAAGTCCCTAGCGAGATTTTCAAGACCTTTTACACGCCCTTGCATGCAAAATCTCTCTCTTCTCGCAAGTCTACTCGACTGGATCGTTTCTACAAGTTTCCTCACCCTCCTCCCCTTTAGCGGCGCTGGCAAATTCCTGTTTAAGCTCAACTTGTGCCTTATGCAAAATTTTTCACCCATATCTTATCCTTCATAAGGCATAGAGTGGCTTTTACGCGAATGTGCATTGCTTACTGTTTAGTACTCTATTACCGTGTTATTACATTTAGCGTGAAAGTTTATTACATTTACGGTGGGGTGATTTATTACATTTAGCGTTAAAAGTTAATACATTTACGCTTGGTATTACATTTAGCGTTAAAGTTTATTACATTTACGGTTGGTAAGGGTTGTTTTTACATTTAGCGGTGATACCACGTAGTCATCGGCATTATCATTGTCATCATTATTATTTTTTAATATTATTATTGTTATGTAATATTGTCATTATCATGATAATTATCACCACAATCGTTATCACCATACATCATATTTATCAGAATCATCATCATGTTCATCATCTTTATTTTTTTTGTCTTGTCTTCATATTTTATGCGTTTTTAGGTATTTTAATGTTAAATGCTTTTTTGGTTATTATTGTAAAGTGCCATGGACAATAGGCCATTTGCGCGATGACGTCATATGACTACAACTACCAGAATCCTTCAGTTGTTTGTTTTGTAGTGCAAATTAGGGCTATTGTTATTTAAACCGCACTGGGATTACAAAATTTAAATAAGAAAGGAAAAACGAAATGAATTCTGGTAGTTGTAGTCAAATGACGCCATCGTGCAAATGGCCTATTAGTGGAGTTATGGCGCTATACAAATGCAAATTATTATTATTCTATAACTGTTCGTGTAGAAGATAAATAAATGCAATTTAAGACTCTGTATTATCTCTCCTCCCGGGGGGGAGGGTAATTTGTATATTTCTGGGTGGGGGTGTGCCGCTGGGACTCTAAAACGCTTACCTTATACCAGACCATGTTCAGCTGGTTTTTGCAAACTTATTCTAGACTACGGTAGATACCAAAATGCCTACCATATCACAGACTCGCTATTTTTCAGAAACTATATTTTCATATCACTAATCAGTTTCCCGGTAATTGATACCCTATTCTAGACCAAAACTCTCCGATTTCTATACCTTATGTATGAGAACCCCCCCCCCCTCCTCCCCAGGTGTAAACTGTAACCGTATTTCATGTTATGTTCAATAAAAATTTGCATTAAAGAAAGTATGATTACCCAAGTAAACTCTTTTGTATGTTCATCCCGCAGGAAGAAACACTTGATCCCATTCTTGCCGTCACATCCTGTCATCCCACCAGAGAGTACTGTTGCTGAAGGTGCTCATCCCTTTGGAGTCATTTCAGGAGCTCCTTATGGCTCCAGTGTTATTCTGCCCATCTCCTGGTCCTACATCAAACTTATGGGCCCCAAGGGACTTGCCCATGCAACAAAGGTGAGTACACAGTGAAAAGGACTCATACGTACAGGGTCATTTTAGGGGTTTCTTATGGTTCCAGCACTATTCTGCCCATTTCCTAGTCCTACATCAAAGTTATGGGCCCCGAGGGACTTGCCCATGCAACGGAGGTGAGTACACAGTGATAAGGGCTCATCCGTTCAGGGTCATTGTAGGTGTTCCATATGGCTCCAGCGCTATTCTGCCCATTTCCTGGTCCTGCATCAAACTTTGGGCCATAATGGGACAGTGAAACTCAAAATCATGAATACGTTAAGGTTTTGCATTGCTCTGCTTTATGATTAGCTAAAATATCTTGCGCCACTTTCTCAACCAATCAGAAGAGAAACCAAAACTAATCATGAATTGCTCGCCCTCACGCATTTTCCCGCGTTTGGCGCCGGCTACATGTTCATGTATTTGCCTTGAACTGTGTTTGGTGTGAAGTAATCAAAGTCATTTGATGGCCAAATGGACTGAACTCTTGGCAACTCCCAGCTTCTCCTGTTCTTTTTCATCTTGGCTTTTGTCACAAACCCACTAATTGTCATGTACTTTTTCATAGATCGCCATTTTGTATATGTAATCGCATGGGTCCATTGTTGAGATAATACGCGGCCGTGATAAGCCGAAAACCATTTAGGTCAAAACAGAAACGAGAGTTTACAAGAGTTCCAATTTTCGCTCATGTTTAGCGTGAAACTCTCATGCACTCTCAGCGACTCTCGTCCGCTCTCGATAAAAATCTCGTCAACTCTCATTTTTGTTGGGCCAGAGCTTTATGCCTTCAGTCGCACGGGTTTTAGTTTGTCAAAGTTTCACGAAAATTAAAAGATAATGTGTAACTAAAAACTGCAAACTGATCCTTACGACAAAGAGAAGAGATTAAGACAAAAATATCTGGGTTTTTTTAAATCTCATTTCTGTTTTAATCTCTTCTCCTTGCCGTAAGGATCAGTTTACCGTTTTTCATTTCCCCCGTGTTTTCGTATCTACTTTTGTGCATCGCGTTAGATCTGGGTACGTAAATACGCACACATGCACTGCGAGAAAATTTTGAGCCCACAAATTTGGGTTTTGTTTGTTGCTGTTTACTCGTACCGGATACGGCAACGAGGTAAGGTTTGCCCTTCGTTTTTCTTTTTATTCTTCGTGTTTTCGTCTCTCGTTTGTGCATCGCATTAAATCTGGGTACGAGAATACGCACGCATGCAAGCAGAAGCGAAACTAATTTTGGTTTTATTTGCCTGTTGCTGTTTTACGTCCCCGCGAGTAACGTACACTACCGGCAAAAGTATAGGCTACGCGTAGCCTCTTGTTACGTATTATCTAAAGATTTGTACTGATGTAGGTCTACAAAAGATCCGGCACTCACCATTGGTTTGTCGTTTTGGCTTTATTAGAGTTTTGAATACGGACATTAATCCCGGTTTGTTATTTTCTCTCAGAAAATCCGATGGAACAGGCTGTAAACGGAAACAACTAATCGCTAACGATTGGATTTGAAACTCCAAGGCAAGTCTGTGATTCATGTATATGTTGTGGTTCAGTTTTATCCTTGGTTCAAATTTAATTTTCTTTTGTTTAAAACTCATTATCATACATTACCATAGCCAAAAACAAAGGAAAATAAAATTTGAACCAAGGATAAAATTGAGCCACAACATATACGAGAATACTAAGAACACTTCTGTGATTAATCGAAAGCAATTTACTATAGCTATATGAAAACAAGATCAATAGAAAAGCTACCTTAATTGTTTTTCCTATTAAGTTATGGCAGCGTTAGTGAAAGTTTGAAGAACACAAAGCATCTCTAGAAAAGAGAACTCAAAACATCTCTACACTCAAAACACTCGCTTTCGGCATTACTTTCTTCCAAACTTCTACTCATGTAACTATAGCAACTTCGCTTCTATTTACAACTGTTGAACTCTAAAAATATATTACAGCGATTTAAAAATTCCTGTCATCGTGTTGCTTTTATGAAAATTAAAAGAACAAGAATAGTTCTTTTACTGGTGTATTTGAAACATCTCATCGTGTTTAAATAAATGCTGTTATTATTATTAGTATTGAAACGACAGTCGTGCGACACCAACGTCTGGACGACGCAACATGAAAGCACGCAGAAGTAGGCTATTCCCATTTTCTCTTTTCAAATTCTAACTGAAAATTTCGAAATAATACAAAGCTCTTCGCTTGGATTAACAAACAATCGGCATCAAAAATAGTTGATACACTTTGAAAAAACTACTTTTTCACTAATTTTCTTACTTCTAATAGGAATATATGTTGGAAACGTCACCCCCTCTCCGCCCTCCCTGTTGAATGTTGCACCGATGGTAAGGTAGTCGATATATGTTGAACACTTCACCTCCCTCCCCTCCCCTACTGAATGTTGCACCGATGGTAGGGTAATCTGCATATGTTGAAAACTTCACCTCCCTCCCCTCCCCTATTGAATGTTGCACCGATGGTAAGGTAGTCAATATATGTTGAAAACTTCACCTACCTCCCCTCAACTATTGAATGTTGCACCGATGGTAACGTAGTCTGCATCTGTTGAAAACTTCACCTCCCTCCCCTCCCCTATTGAATGTTGCACCAATGGGGAGGTAGTCTGCATATGTTAAAAACTTCACCTCCCTACCCTCCCCTACTGAATGTTGCACCGATGGTAAGTTACTCTGCATATGTTGAAAACTTCACCTCCCTACCCTCCCCTACTGAATGTTGCACCGATGGTAAGATACTCTGCATATGTTGAAAACTTCACCTCCCTAACCTCCCCTACTGAATGTTGCACCGATGGTAAGATACTCTGCATATGTTGAAAACTTCACCTCCCTCCCGTCCGCTATTGCATGTTGCACCGACTGTAAGGTGCTACTCATATAATACAGAGCCATGAATAAGTGTATCACTAAGACACAGACCATCCATAGTTATTCGTGTCCTCCCAGTAATACAATCCCTGCACATAACTACAAATTATCTTATTTGTAGCAATCCTAAGGGCACCTAAAAACGACTGTCGGGTCGTGTAGGAGTCCGACGGCTGTGCCATGCTGATGAGTCCTAACAAAGACGAAACAGCTGTCCATTGCTGCCACTGCCGGGGTGATATGGCTGTGCACATGCGTAAGGTATTCGCCATACCGCGGAGATGTGTCGTGCGACCCATTGCATTCAGATGGTGTAATTGTTTCCTGTTGTACATTTGTGAAAGATCCTGTCCATTGTGGGCTCCATCCGCGTGTCGTCAACAAGTTTGTGCAAGATGTAACGCTGACAATGTTGGAGAAACTAGCCAACAGTTTTCGACAGGTAATCACAGGTCTACGTACAGGGTCTCACGTCTTCAAATATTGGCAGAAACTAGAGGAATGTTGTAATTTGTTTGTGTTCCGCAGACTGTTTTCAACTGCTAGTGTCGATTACGCCGCCACTACGTTTAAAGTTAAGATAAAAGAAGTGTTGCATAATAGCTGGGAAAAGCCCATTTTAAACCAAAAGCTGCATCATGTTAATTAATGCAACTGCCTCTTTTTGATTTAATATTTTTGTTCTTTTCTGTTTTGTTGTTCATCGCATCTGTTTCGCCTTATTGTTTTCAATCTATTGTGGATTTTATTTTTTCAATTGGTAAATACTTTCTGTTGGTATTTCTGTAACAGCCATATTCTGTATATCTTCACATGATGGATTTTCGAAACAGAATAAAAATCAAATGCGTTGTCCTTTTTATTAAAAACTCATTTTCTTCAAACACGTAACTACGCATTTTGCGTGGCAATATTGTTCCAGTAAGTTACACGAGATAATGAACAGTGTATGATTGATAATGATAGATACCGTACCCAAAATTATAAAATAAGATGGTACTATATGCACACTTGGGAAAGAGCTTCATTTTGTTGAATATTTACAAGCTTACAGTCTCTTTTACAAATGATGAAGAGGCCCCTGTCTTGTGAAGATCTTTCCATCAAACGATCAAGAGCAAATAGATACCTAGTTCAATTGCAAAGAGTGACGTCCTCTTCCACTGTATGCAGTTTCTTGCTATAAAAGAAAAAACAACAAAGGTGAACAGTCACTGTAACGTTATTATAGTCGAGATCTGGCGTTAATTTAGAACGTACTCGTGCAAATAATCATTTTTTGATCAGTAATTGTACGATATGCAAATGAACAACCAGCTAACATCAGTTCAAATTATGGTGTTGAAGAACGTTTATTTACTTTCGGCACTATTCAGTATTATCGTTTTCGTTTCTGTGTGACGTTTATTGCAAGCAAATACGTTTTAGATCATTGCTGTATTCTTGTTTCAGTTTTGGTTAATCAAACTTTTGTAATTTCCTGAGCTTCAACTGCTTTAAGTAGCAAAATCCGAAAGTGCTCAAAAATAACTTTGTTTGATCTCAAGCATATTAAGGCCCGAGTATGAACATAGCCCTATTTACCTTGCTGGCTAGATGGTTACATCAAACTCCAGTGTGACATCATCACCAATGAGTACAAACGGAGCCCAGTGCTTCACTGCACTAAACTTGTCTGATTCTCTCATACATTTCATGGCCTGGTTCAGAGCTTCACTGGCGCTTCTTCCTTTCACTAGGTGTCGGTAGAAATTTTTCATAAACTCCAGAGTAGCCTCGTCATCAATTGCCCACAGTGACACCAGAACAGAACGAGCGCCAGCACCCAAAAATGCCCGTGCAATGCCAACAACACCCTCAGCCTTAATTTCCCCACGCGCACTATGGCAACAACTAAGCACAACCAGTCTTGCCCGTATCTGAACATTTAAAACGTCTTTCATGGTTAAAAGAAAGTCCGGGGTTTGTGCGGAGTTTAGATTTGAGGATGACTTTGGGGAGTTTGGTGCTAGGGCAATTTCTCCTGTCTCCATACTACCATGAGCAGCAATGTGCACCAATGCAACCGAGGAGAGACGTTTCAACACTTCATCTTTTGTTGCCTGTCTCCCAATAAGAGGTGCAGTGCAAAGTATTCGCGCAATCATCTCTACTTCCTCTCTGGCGTATGGCAGCTCCTGTAACTCGGTCACTCCTTGTACCCACGGATCACCCACTAGAAGGGCACCGGTCTTTCTGTGGTAGTTGTCTGCACAATCTGTGATTAATTTCAAACTAGTCAGGGATGGAAGCACTCGGATTCTGAAAGCTTCACAAAGGTACTTCGAAGTCGGGTCCATAAATGCAGCATAAGGAGCCAAACACAGTGGACCTTCAGGAACGAATATTACTTCATTCCCTTGGAACAAGTCTGCAATCGGGCCAAACAGGTCATCATATAAAGTTCGTAAAGCATTTGTATCGAAGTGCGAGGAAAGACATCTGGGCCTGCTTGATCTTTCCTCTGCTCGCGTTTCATCTTTCACTCTCTCCAATGACCGATCTTCGCATCTTACATCAGCTGCCACACCAATTTCCAGGTACACATTCTCTATTAGAGACTGCAAATATGTCAAGGCATTGTTCGTCCTACTGTCATCGTTGATTTGTCTTCTTCTCAATTCAACATCTTGTCCTTCTCCAATAACCCAGAAAATTATTTCTTCTCTGTCGATTCCTATAAAAACTACTGTATTCGATAAAAGGCAACTAAATATGTCCCATGTAGTTACATTCACTCTTCCTGATTCTGCATTGGTTGTTTGTAATCCATATTTGAGTTCCATAAGATCTATTAGAGCCTGTGCACGTCCTTGCTCAGCGGAAGACAGTGCCTCAACAGTCTTGCCTTGCATTAAAAACAAACGCCACAAACTAGAGTACGTATCGTTGTGCATATTTCGAAAACTAACTTTCCACTCATCGTTATAATCAAGTTTATACCTAATATGATTGTACGTTGAAATACTGCGCTGATAACAATCTATGGCTTTTTTGTAATCTCCAAGACTGTCATGGGCGCTGCCAAGATTACCATACGCGCGTCCTTCTCCTGCCCTGTCTCCCACTTCTTTGGCAATCTGGAGATCACGTTCATAGTAGTCTATGGCTTTTTTGTAATCTCCTTGACGGAAATGGGCGTTGCCAAGATTACCATACGTGTTTCCTTCTCCTGCCCTGTCTCCTACTTCTTTGGCAATCTGGAGATCACGTTCGTAGTACTGTATGGCTTTTTTGTAATCTCCAAGACGGAAATGGGCGTTGCCAAGATTACCGTACGTGCTTCCTTCTCCTGCCCTGTCTCCTACTTTTTTGGCAATCTGGAGACGACGTTCGTGGTAGTCTATGGCTTTTTTGTAATCTCCAAGACTGTGATGGGCGTTGCCAAGATTACCATACGCGCGTCCTTCTCCTGCCCTGTCTCCAACTTCTTTGGAAATCTGGAGATGACGTTTATGGTAGTCTATGGCTTTTTTGTAATCTCCAAGACTGTCATGGTCGTTGCCAAGATTACCATACGCTTCTGCTTCTCCTGCCCTGTCTCCCACTTCTTTGGCAATCTGGAGATCACGTTCATGGTAGTCTATGGCTTTTTTGTAATCTCCAAGACTGAGATGGGCGTTGCCAAGATTACCATACGCGCGTCCTTTTCCTGCCCTGTCTCCCACTTCTTTGGCAATCTGGAGATGACGTTCATAGTAGTCTAAGGCTTTTTCGTAATCTCCAAGACGGAAGTGGGCGTTGCCAAAATTACAATATGCAGCTGCTTCTCCTGCCCTGTCTCCCACTTCTTTGGCAATCTGGAGAAGACGTTCATGGTAGTCCATGGCTTTTTTGTAATCTCCAAGACTGTCATGGGCGTTGCCAAGATTACCATACGCGCGTCCTTCTCCTGCCCTGTCTCCCACTTCTTTGGCAATCTGGAGATGACGTTCATAGTAGACTATGGCTTTTTTGTAATCTCCAAGACGGAAATGGACATTGCCAAAATTACCATACGCAGCTGCTTCTCCTGCTCTGTCTCCCGCTTCTTTGGCAATCTGGAGATGACGTTCATGGTAGTCTATGGCTATTTTGTAATCTCCAAGACTGTTATGGGCCTTGCCAAGATTACCATACGCGCGTCCTTCTCCTGCCCTGTCTCCTACTTTTTTGGCAATCTGGAGACGACGTTCGTGGTAGTCTATGGCTTTTTTGTAATCTCCAAGACTGTGATGGGCGTTGCCAAAATTACCATACGCGCGTCCTTCTCCTGCCCTGTCTCCAACTTCTTTGGAAATCTGGAGATGACGTTTATGGTAGTCTATGGCTTTTTTGTAATCTCCAAGACTGTCATGGTCGTTGCCAAGATTACCATACGCTTCTGCTTCTCCTGCCCTGTCTCCCACTTCTTTGGCAATCTGGAGATCACGTTCATGGTAGTCTATGGCTTTTTTGTAATCTCCAAGACTGAGATGGGCGTTGCCAAGATTACCATACGCGCGTCCTTCTCCTGCCCTGTCTCCCACTTCTTTGGCAATCTGGAGATGACGTTCATAGTAGTCTATGGCTTTTTTGTAATCTCCTTGACGGAAGTGGGCGTTGCCAAAATTACCATACGTGTTTCCTTCTCCTGCCCTGTCTCCTACTTCTTTGGCAATCTGGAGATCACGTTCGTAGTACTGTATGGCTTTTTTGTAATCTCCAAGACGGAAATGGGCGTTGCCAAGATTACCATACGCGCGTCCTTCTCCTGCCATGTCTCCCACTTCTTTGGCAATCTGGAGATGACGTTCATAGTAGACTATGGCTTTTTTGTAATCTCCAAGACGGAAATGGGCATTGCCAAAATTACCATACGCAGCTGCTTCTCCTGCTCTGTCTCCCGCTTCTTTGGCAATCTGGAGATGACGTTCATGGTAGTCTATGGCTATTTTGTAATCTCCAAGACTGTTATGGGCCTTGCCAAGATTTCCATACGCGCGTCCTTCTCCTGCCCTGTCTCCCACTTCTTTGGCAATCTGGAGATCACGTTCGTGGTATTCCATGGCCTTTTTGTAATCTCCAAGACGGAAATGGGCGTTGCCAAGATTACAATACGCCTGTCCTTCTTTTGCCCTGTCTCCCACTTTTTTGGCAATCTGGAGAAGGCGTTCATGGTAGTCTATGTAATTTTTGTAATGCCTCTTTTCGCCTTGTCCTTTTTTCATAGCTGTTATTTAAGTAAGAGAGAGAGAGAATACTCTTGTTAGCGTGTTTGCACGCTTTTATTTATCATATTTCTCACACGTGCTAATTTCTATGTATATATTTGTCACACATTTTTCGTATAAGTTTCAGTTTGTTATTTACATGTGGTCAGTACAGTTTTCCTTTCCGTCAGTACAGCGTTCCTTGCCGTCGACGATTTGATTTATATTTTTTGAAAAATTCACCGATTAGGTATGTTTGTGTCACTTTCATTTTCTTTGGCAACATTATTTCATAGCTCACTTCTTGTATTATTCGTTTTTGGGTAACTTTGTAATTTATTTTTTCTCCAGAACCGTTCTGCGTTCTGGCACGACAGACGTGTATCTAGTGGTATTTTTCACTTCAATGAATGATAGTTCGTAGAGCGCACAGTTTATTTCCTGCGGCTACAACTCTTGATGGTTCCAATGAGAAAAGTAATTATAAGAAAAATATTACCGTAAAAATTGCAAAAGAAAAATGGGGACTTGATTTTTGGAGATCCCGAAGGTTTAAGGTGCCTTCACACAACAAACTAAAGTTGGCATACTCGTGTTGGCGAAACTCCAAACACGTATTGTGTGCATGAGCTATTTAGAAAATTACGTTATCCCCTGAACGATATGAAATCGTGTAAAACAACAAAACAGCGGAAATTTAAGTTGCACGAAAAACCGCTTGCAGATGTACTTTTTTCAAATCCTCCCCCGCCCCCTACCAAGATAAAAAATACTGAGATCACGCACTCGGCCCAAAGCTCTATTTCGGTTGAAAAATGTCAAGTCTGGAACGGATTCTTTTTTTTTAAATGCAGCCTAGAGGGATAGATATGAAAGTAGGTGGGGAAAAATCACAAATTTTGGTCAGCATTTTTTACGGGATTTCCAGAGTTAATGTCACAACCATAGCCCAGGTCAAATGAACACGTTTTTGGGGAGGCTAACATTTTGAGCCACCTGTTGGTTGTTTCCAAGTAAATTGCAACGAATATTATTTAAACAGCTGTTTTTATTCTCCACAAAAGATCGTGTAAATAGAAACACAAACTAATTAAATTAAATTGTTTTCAATTCCAAACCACAAGTTAATTGAACTAGTATTTATCTAACATTAACATTTGGAACCACCTTAATCAGAATAGGGCTTTCCGATTTAGCGGAAAATGCGGCCAAGTTTTCGCACTCTTAAGTGAGAATGCGTGTACCCTCTAGTTAATACCTATTCGGAGGCAATTTATTTTGAAAGAGACATTGACCCGCTAGATTATATATGAAACCAGGAGAATGTGAAATAATCCTGCGCAGCCGTTATATTGGTCGTGACGACTCTAATAACGGCTGCGTAGGAGACTAAGAAGACCTCTTAGAATGTGGTAAATACACCTAATTCAAGAAAGGTTGCGTTTTAAAAAACATAAAACATGGGTCTCCTTGACAAATGAAACCAATACACGATGTGCAGAAGTGTTTTATCAGATTTAAAAAACTCGAGGCGAAGCCGAGAGCTTTTACACCTCATAAAACACGTGCTGCGGATTTTTTGAACGACTTCAAAAACATTCCTCACAAAGCGTGTCCCAAGGAAATTAAAGAAGTACGCTTTTATTCAAAGAGTAAATTAGCATACAAGAAAAACAAGTGGATCACTGTGATCTTTATGTAAATATCACGGCGATGATGAAAAATCATTTTCATTAAAAACTTAGCGATAATTGCATTGTTTAGACATTTAACCCTGCTTTCCACCCAAGACAGATATCAAATCCGTCTCCGGGCTTTTCAGAATGACGGTAGAATTCCAGGTTTTAAGGTTCATGCACGCGATTTGCCTCGAGTGATAGGCTTATATGCTTATGAATTATTAATGAGTTTTAGAAAGTATTTTAAAGCACCAAACTGACTTCACAACATTGCACGAGAAGCTGTAACTTCCACTTCCGCGAATTTTCCGCTAAATCGGAAAGCCTTATTTATAGGTGATCTAGCAACAGGAGAAAATAGACTAATTACTAAAGGTGATTTAATTGATTTATAAGTGGCTTTAAACACAAAATCACACGAATTTCAGTACAGAGTATTAAACAGATATTTAGTGACGAACAGCCTTCTAAAGAAATGGTTAAAAATAATTCTTCAGTTTGTTCCTTTTGTGGAATTACGGACGAATCCCTTCAACATCTGTTTCTATGTTACCAGTTTACCACAACCCTTTGGACAGATTTGTGGTTTGGTGCAACAATGTAAATATCAACTGGATTAAAGTGGCTTTGTCTAAACTGAGTTAGTGGCGTTTGTTTTCAAGTCCCAACACGAGTCGCACCCGCAGGAGGTGATCGATCTCAAACTTGGAAATGCGCTTCATTGTGCCTTGTTTATGGTATGTTGGTATGTTTTGCACATGATTTGATCACCGCCGGCGTTATCAAGATTAATGTTAAAGAATTTTCTTAACGTAATTTTGGCGCAATGTTTTCGATATTTAAATTTTGAAATTGCATTTATTGTTGTCCTCTATAAGAGAATGCTGTTAATAGCTCGTACTTTTTGAGCGCTTTTTCGTACAGAGTCTCTGCTATAACGTATTAAGTTGCATATCCTTAGTAGAGTGTTCCGGTAGATTAAAGTGTTCTGATATAGGAGTAGGGCAGCTGAGATGATGTGGATTCTCTACAGAGCGGCGATGTTCAACAAAGCGTTCATTATTAAGGCAAATAGACTATTTACACGTGTGAACAATTTGAGGCATATCGGAGTACATAGCACCCCACGATTGAATGGATTGTGCCTGATTTCCGCTCTTTAGAACTTCTTATTTCCGTCCATCAGCAGTAAACTTTTTGTCACGTAATGTTAGTGTGTGTTGTTTTAAATTAGTTTTGTTACGAATGAGTTGCGTAACAAGAACAACGTGAATCCAACGATAACAATAGAGGTTTTGCACGGCAGCCACGTTGCATGGCAGGAACAATGAAAATGTTTTGCATTAGAAAGAACATTCTTTCCCATAGGGAAAAGAATCTATTGTTCCTGCCATGCAACATGGCTGCCGTGCAAAACCTTTATAACTTATTTATTGTAAACGAATATGAACAACAATAAGCTTAAATAAAATATTTGCTTGCGAATAGGATTTTTATGTTTTGTCCCACTGGGCTTATTGCTAGTTTTGTTACAGTCACGTAATAATGCGTGACACGGGAAAAGGGGTGGAGGAGATGGTCAATGCATTGCATCCCCTCTAGACAAAGTACTTGCTTGGTAACCTCGCGAATGTGGTTGTGCATTCACTCAAAATTTTTCATTGAGTGAGGACATTTACTTGAACTGCGAAAGTAAGGTAAGCAATATTTTTTCTGCTTTTGATCCCCCTTTCTCCTCTTTTGGGGTATTATTTTAGTAAGATTGTCTTCGGACCCTGTTTTCGTTACGGTTGCGGTTAAGAGCGCATAATTCTTTCGCGAGTTGAATTTCACACGTGTTTGTCCACATAGCAAGCATGTCAAGCGCTGTTCCGAAAGACCTTATTTTGGGCCATTCATTCGTGAAACGGCTTCGATGGGACTTGAAAGCTGGTTTCGACGCTCGTGCGGATAGCAATTTCAACCTTGAGGGCACTGCTACGACGCATCTGTTCGGCGTTGGCGGTCGTACCGTTCAAAAGCTTCGTCTCTATGACCTCCACGTGGTTAAGCATCTGGCTCCTGATATAGTCATTCTGGAGGTCGGTACGAACGATCTTTCGGATTTAGGACCGGAGGTTGTTGGTTCTTCCATAGAAGAACTTGTCGGTTCGCTTTTGGACGAATTTTCGGTGAGTGTGGTCGGAGTTTGCCATGTCATACCACGTGGGGTTTCCTTCTCACATTCGGCGGTTTTTCTTCAACGCGCTAAGATTTTGAACAATTATGTCCGTGTCGTATTAGAGCCCTTTCGCAATGTTTTCTGTTGGTCTCATAAGGATTTTTCTATTCCCCATAAGGATTTATATTTAGCGGATGGCGTCCATGTTAATTCTTTAGGGCAGTATTTCCTATATCGTAGCTACCGGGGTGCCATCTTAAAGGCTTTAGGTCTTCTTAGGTCTTAGGCTATTTCATCACACCCCCTTTCATGGCTAGTTCCTGTTTTCATTTTTCTTTTAAGATTTATATACCTATCACGTATTTCCAATGAATGATGCATGCCATGTAGCATCCTTCAGTGACACTGCAGTTGTGTTTTCTTGTCAGTGATGGGTCTTGATATCTATTACTTTTTAGTTTTATTTTGTTGCTCTTAAGGCTTCTCCTTCATCGTTATTTTGATAACATTCAATGTTTTGCCTTCTAGGTTATTATTATTACCTCCGAGGTTTTGCCCTCAAGGTTGTTATATTTACCTTCGAGGTTTCGCCCTCAAGGTTGTTATATTTACCTTCGAGGTTTCGCCCTCAAGGTTGTTATTTTTACCTTCGAGGTTTCGCCCTCAAGGTTGTTATTTTTACCTTTGAGGCTTCGCCCTCAGGGTTTTTGGGCATTTATAGGGCTTGCTGGTGCGTCGACTTTTGTCTGACATGGCTTGTCCCTGCCCGTTGAGTTTATTTTTTACTTATCTAATCGTTCAAATCTAAATTTTATTGTTTATAAGAGCTTCAGTTTCTGCCTTTATTTAATTTTTCTTTGCAGGTATGCCTCCTAAACGTTCAGCCAGGATTGCAGCCTCTTCTTCTAAGCTGCCAGCTGCCAAAAAACAGAAGAGAGGCAGCAAAACATCTGCAACTGCCACAGGAACTGGGGCGGCCAATTTGGCTTCTGAGTCTACCGCAGTACCTCCAGTGTCAAGTGTACCACAAACCACACTTCCCCCTGAGTTGATTGACCAACTCGTCAACAGGGTGGCAGATGAAGTTTCGCGTCGAATGTCCAGTACCAGTGGTCTCCTTTCCAGTGGCCATGCCTTAGCAGAGGTTCCATTTACGAACATAGACCGCCCTCCAGCCACTGGCAGTTCTCTGGTTCAAGGCTCAATAGCAGATGTCCAGCAGACCTTGACAGGTGAGACCATCAGACCGAGACAAGCCATCCCTGACCAATTATTTGTCTCGTCAAGTTTACCACTTGATGCCCGTATCTCTGATAAGATCAGGGCCAAGATATGGAATCATGAATATATTGATTTTGGAACCCTTATAGCAAACCCAGTGTTAGAAAATAAATTTAGCATAACAGTAGGTAACGCTGAGAGTGGTGCCGCTCCCTCTCTCTGCCTTGAGCCGGTATCAAAACCAAAACAGATAACAAGCATTGAAATGTGGAATAGCTGTTTTTTAATTTTTGTAGGGGTTTACACCTCTAAGTACCCAACTGAGGCCCCCGCCCTCATGAAATACGGGGAGATTATTCAGGACTTGGCAGCCAGGGGTCATAATTGGAGATATTATGATCAAAACTTTCGTTTTCTGCGCCAAAAACAGGCCTCTGCTTTTCCCTGGGGTGTTTTGCACGGAGAATTGTGGCTTCGTGCTCAGTCTCCTCTAACCAGGAAATCACAGCCTGAAAATGTTGCTAAGCCCCGGGCGCGGTCAGATTTACCAAAAGTTCCCCAGGGTTTTTGCTTTAAGTATCACCGGGGCCTTGCTTGTTCAGGCTGTTCTTTTAAGCATTCATGTTTTAAATGTTCAGGGGAACATAGGGCGACTCAGTGTAATTTTCGTGCCTCCAGTAAGCCCTCCAATAATATCCCCCAGTCTGCCAAGTCCAAATCTCCCAACACCCATAAAAGTTGATAGGTTGATTTCTATGCTGTCTGGCTATAACCATTCCACTGCAGAATTTCTTTACTCTGGTTTCAGTTTTGGTTTTCCGATTCATTTTGAAGGCATAAGAGTGTCTTCAGCCGCCAAAAACCTTATTTCGGCTTCTCAACATCCCACAGTTGTAGATACGAAAATTAGGAAAGAGCTTGATTCCCAAAGGTTGGCCGGTCCTTTTCAGTTTCCTCCACTGCATCCATTTCGAATTTCCCCTCTAGGAGTTGTTCCTAAAAAGACCCCCGGCGAGGTCCGTTTGATACACCACCTGTCTTATCCTAGGGGTTCCTCAGTTAATGACGGTATTGACTCTGAGCATACCAGGGTTTGCTATGCTACTGTTGATGATGCAATTCAATTTATAAAGCTGGCAGGCCCAGGCTGCTTTTTGGCAAAAACTGATATAAAGAATGCCTTTAGGATCATACCAATTAGTCCTGATGATTATAATCTGCTTGGGATGCAGTGGCGAGGCCTGTATTACTATGACCGGTGTATGCCTATGGGATGCTCGAGTTCCTGTCTCACTTTCGAGACCTTCAGTACTGCAGTTGAATGGATTGCCAGAAAGAAATTAAACATTGCCCACATTCTGCATCTTCTGGATGATTTTTTGATTGTAGCCTCATCGGCTAAACTATGTCAAGACCAATTGGATCTATTTTTGAATCTCTGTTCTTACTTAGGCATTCCCATGGCACCTGAAAAAACTTGTGGCCCTGCCACTACTTTGTCATTTGCTGGCATTGAATTAGATTCCATCTGCTCAGAGGCTTGCTTACCACTTGACAAAATTCACAAAAGCACACAGCTGATCTCTGCATTTTTGGGGCGTAAGAAGGTATCTCTAAAGGAAGTCCAGTCATTGACTGGCCTGTTGAATTTTGCCTGCTCAGTTATCAAGCCAGGTAGAGCCTTTTTAAGGAGACTGATTGACCTAACGATAGGGGTTTGGTCACCTCATCATCTCATTCGACTTAATAAAGAGGTCAAAGAGGATCTTAAAGTTTGGCTTTCATTCCTAACAGAATTCAATGGCCGGTCTTTTTTCATTGATGAGGCCTGGCAAAGTTCTTCTAAATTGAACCTGTACACAGATGCCTCGGGTGCTCTTGGTTTTGGTGCAATTTTTGGCAGTAAATGGTGCTATGGGAAATGGCCTTCAGATTGGGCTCACTGCAATATTGCCATTCTAGAGTTCTATCCAATTGTTTTAAGTCTGTACCTGTGGGGACATGAAATGAGTAATCAATGTGTTTTGTTTTTCACTGACAATGAGGCACTTGTTCATGTTATCAACAAACAATCATGCAAAGACAAACCCTTGATGAATTTTGTTAGGAAGCTGGTGTCTATTTGTTTACGACATAACATTGTTTTCAAGGCAAAACATATTCCGGGAATCAACAATAATTTAGCAGACTCTTTGTCTCGGTTACAGGTACAGACTTTCAGACGGTTGGCTCCAACTCACATGGACCAATGCCCCACAGAGATTCCTCTGTATCTGCAGCCTCAGAACTGGCAGCCATAGTCTCAACCCTTATGAAATCGAGCCTGCAGCCATCATCCCTTCCTACCTACAAAAGGGCTTGGAAGCTATTTAATCAACTTTTCATGGGGTATCTGCGGCACTTCCTATTTCACCTCCCAATTTAGCTCTTTTTATTGCATATCTGTTTGATAATCACTATGCTCCATCGACAGTTAATACGTATGTTTCAGCATTAGGGTATTCCCATAAGCTGTCTGAATTTCCAGACCCGTCTAGAACCTTTTTTATTATGCAAATGCTAAAAGGCTATGGTAAGATTGGAGCCCGTTTGGATAGTCGGCTGCCAATTACTCTTCCAATTTTACATAAAATCCTCGAAGCTGCTTCCAGATTTTCATGTTCAAAGTATCAAATTTGTCAATTTCAAGCTGTGTGCTCGATTGCATTTTATGCCTTTCTTAGAGTCGGTGAAATGACTTGCACAACTGGCCTTGGTCCTCAGCCTTTACAAATACATCAAGTAGTGAAGCTGGTGAATGACTCCAATAGCATAGTTTCTTTAAAAATTACTTTCCATGATTTTAAACACAGTTACAACCAGTCACCTTTTTCCTTGGTCATCAATCGTGCACCCGTTTTTTGCCCAGTTCAGTTGATGTCGGATTATTTAGCTCAACGGGGTAACAAACCCGGCCCCCTTTTCATGACATTACATGGTCATCCAGTTTCTCGAACGAACTTCACCGATCAACTGTCCCTAGCAATTAAGTTCTGTGGGCTCAACCCTGCACGATATAAGGGACACAGTTTTAGGATTGGGGCCGCTTCTCATGCTGCAGATAGGGGATTGTCTGATGCCCAGATACGGGTTTTGGGCCGGTGGAAATCCAATGCCTTTCATAGATATATCCGCATTCCTTGTGTTTCAACCTAGTTATTTGGGCAAGACCTACAGCTCGCGGGGGGAGCTGTGTCTTTTTTACTCTCAGGAATATGAAACTGATTAGCACGGGCAGCAGTTCTCATATTTCTTGGGTTTATTAGTTTTACAAAATTAATTAGGATACTCCAATTTTTTGGTATTCCAAGGAATTAATGGGCTGTTGTTTTTAACGGCCTTTAATTGTTGTTGTTTGTTGATATGTTAATTTATGGCACAGGTAGCCATTTTAATCATTTAAAATTGCCCACTATTTATGGAACTGATTAGCAAGGGCAGCAGTTCCATATCTCTTGTTGAGGTTTTTATCAACTTGCATTGTTCACAATCCAGTAATTCAAGGTTTATATTGAAATGATTAGCAAGGGCAGCAGTCTCAATATTTTCCTTTATTTTATTGAGTACAGTATCTATAATTTTTGTGAGTGCTGCATTTCCTGGGGTGGGGCAGCATCATAATTTTCATTATTATGCTTTTGGCGTTTTGGTGGCCCTCACCTTTACTGGTCCAAAATATTTCTAGCAGATTGTAAATATTTCATATGAATAACAAACTGGTTATTTTAATAAAAGCGGCTTTGGGCTTTCCCTCAGCCATTTTACTCCAAACCTTTGAGTGAGAGTAAAAATATTGTTGGCCAGTAAACAAGCTCAGTCAATACAGCACTCAGTTTATTATGTTTACAAAAACATAAATAAAATATTTGCTTGCGAATAGGATTTTTATGTTTTGTCCCACTGGGCTTATTGCTAGTTTTGTTACAGTCACGTAATAATGCGTGACACGGGAAAAGGGGTGGAGGAGATGGTCAATGCATTGCATCCCCTCTAAACAAAGTACTTGCTTGGTAACCTCGCGAATGTGGTTGTGCATTCACTCAAAATTTTTCATCGAGTGAGGACATTTACTTGAACTCCCACCTCCTCCCCTGAACCTGTCCACATTGTTTATATTTATGAAGATTGTAAGCCATATGGCATTGCGTTTTGGTGGCCCTCACCTTTACTGGTCCAAAATATTTCTAGCAGATTGTAAATATTTCATATGAATAACAAACTGGTTATTTTAATAAAAGCGGCTTTGGGCTTTCCCTCAGCCATTTTACTCCAAACCTTTGAGTGAGAGTAAAATATTGTTGGCCAGTAAACAAGCTCAGTCAATACAGCACTTAGTTTATTATGTTTATAAGAGAAGCCCAGAGGGAAAAACATAAAGATATTTTGCATTTGGAGTCTTTTGATGAAAAAAAAACTAAATTTATGTCTTTCGTGTCTTAGTGTGACAGTACAAATAAACGGTTATGCGCTAAAGATCAACTTTCATATGTCGTCAGTGGATCTGTTCTTCAAGTGAAAATATATCCTTGCGTTTTTCTACTGAACAGAATATGTAAGCCTTAAATATCACACATCATATCGCGGATTACGGTATGTTAAAAGATATCGAGCCATACATTGTGATAAGTGTTAATTGACGCAATAAAGCTTCCACGAACTCGAGTGTCTCCTCAACCAAATCGACTAAGCACATGTCTAAATTCAAAATTTATATTTAACTACATTTCGACACCTTTTCGTAAGGAAGGGTCGCTCAAATATGAGCCAGCGATGTGCAGAAAATTTCTTATTCACGGGTTGGCTCACAGGAGCCTTTGATCTTATTTGTAAACTGAATACGCGTTTTTGTAAACATTAAGAAAATCTAAAATTAACATTAAGTTGTTTCGTATTCACGAGATGGCTCTTAGAGCCCCTTTGATTTAGAAATCCGGTTAAAATTCCAAAATAAAATAACTCGGTGAAAAGGCGTTTGTAATGAAATAACTTCAGAAGGTTGAACTTTGAACGTGAGAGATCATGTTATCATTTGCTGTATTCTTTATTCTTTTTTGTGTCATTGTTAAGTTTCTATTCATGTGATGGGAACGAGAAACGAAATAAGCCTGCCAAAGCATCCGCCGGGCAGCAACCACTAGGACGTCGATAAAACCAGGAACACCGAACATTCCGGAACAGCCCGGAACAGCCCAGAACAGCCCGGAACATGAAAAGTTATAACAATTATTATAAATAAAATAAAATAAGTAAGTGATAATGCCCGAGCTCCGAGGCCTTCTTTACGCGCTCGGTCATTATTTTTATGAAGGGCGAGGAGCGAGGGCATTATCCGTTTTAATGCACCTTTTCATTGTTTTAGAACAAGCAAACCAACGAGTTGCTGTGAAATTTTGCTCATTAGTGACAGTAGTGATTGTCTAAATCCCGTAAGGATTATGCAAGCATTTTAATCATTGCACAGGGCCCGTGGAGCAGTTTTTCAAGTGGGTGGGGGGGCTCCACCTCGTCAATTGAAGGGAGGGGCAGACTCTAGAAATGGTTAAAATGTATCTAACTTTACTTCACAGTAATCTTAACATATCTTATTAACCCAAAGAATCAAGACATATTTTAGAAATAAAATGCAGTGGTGCCGACTTTGTACTATTTATTAATACTTAAAGTGCACCTAAACCCCATTTTTTGTTCTTTTAATCAACCCAATTACACAATGAACCAAGGCAAAAATTAGAAAGGTTTGTATGGAGTCATCAGAGCATAACGGTGCCAATATCTCACCCCCAAATTGTAATAAGATGCTGATTTTTGGCAAGCGGGCATTTTTCGTCATGCCCTTTCCGAATATCTAATTAAATCCCATAATTTCACAAATTTAAGTTTTGTTACGTCATCACTTCGGTACTCTATTACCTTATTTTTATTTATTTATTTATTTTCACAGAAAGTAGGGGGGCTTGCCCCCCCCCCCCGGCCCCTCCCTCTGCGCAGGCCCTGTAAGCCTTGCTTTCCACGTTAATATTGAGTGAATGGTACCTTGAGCTAGAATTTTAAAGAGAATTCATGTAAATTTAAAAACTCGTTTTCGTGGTTTAATAGGTCACGCAGGAAGACGATCCCGGAATTAAACCAATGTCGGAAAAATACAGGTTTTTTGTCTATTAGTATATAACTGTTGTTACAGAGAATCTCGTTTTTAAAATTCAGATTTGTGTCACAAGTTGAGTCTTTGAAGTTGCACCAATAGTTTAGAATGGCTCGATACAATGAGGGTAGGTTTTTAAGATTGAGATTTTTGGTCCTATAGTTGCATTTTGTTAAGAAAGCGATATTTTAATCTGATCAGGAATAATTTTTCCTTTTTTTGCGGAGAATAAAAACACTTGTTTAAATAATATTAGTTGCAATTTACAAGGGAACTACTAATATTCATTTTGCATGCGTTCATTTTCTGTGACACACTTTTCTGGTTAACATTTCAGAAACAGGTGGTTCAAAATGTTAGTCTAAAGAATGTTTGTGTCACTAATTCAATTTGATTTACAGTGCGGACACTCGAACCGGGCCACTTGGAAGAAATTTCGCCAATCAGAACGTGTTTTGAGAACAAAGGATGCTAAAGTTTTTGGTAAACAGACCAATACCGTTGCAGCATTTAGACAATACAACTGAAAATAGATTTGAAACTACTTGAACTTGCGGACCTCTCAGAAAACTGTCCGATTTTTCGATCCAAAATATTTGCATAAACCTTTGATGTTACTCACCGTCTTTTTTTTTCTAGTTTGCATACTGTTTCAATATAATGGCTCTTTTGGATAATATTCAACTTAGAGTGAACCGAAACGGTTGTATTTACGACAATGGTCGCCGACACTCCCAACTTTTGCGAGAACGTGTGTTAGATTTACACCACATTGGACTGAGTCCGCAACTGATCGCTACTGAAGTAAAAACTAGTCGGCACTTTGTGCGAAACGTTTTGGCGGATTATGATCTCAATAACTCCTCCATCCCAAGAACGAGGCAAGTTTAAGGGAAGAAGAAGAAGACGAGAGTAGCGCCGCCACGAACAAAATTGTGGTAGATGTAATTGAATTTCTAGAAATGGAAAAACTATGCAAACCCAGTGTCACCTGTTACACGTAACAGAAGGTTGGAAATATAATTCATATTTATTCATGTTTATATTCAGTTGAAACAGTTGTGTTACGGCTGCTAGTTTGGATCTTCCGAACACTCCACGGCCAAAGTTCTACAGATTTCTGGCACTATACATGTAAAGAAGAGGTTAATAAAATTGTTTTTTGTTTTCTTTAACTTGAAATTGTGTAGTTGTAACTTCCCTATATGACAGATTCCGTGTCATCCTCGTCTATGCAAATATTTTGGATCGAAAAATCAGACAGTTTTCTGAGAGGTCCGCAAGTTCAAGTACCTTGTAGTTTCAAATTTATTTTCAGATGTATTGTCTAAATGCTGCAACGGTATTAGACTTTCAATTAAGTCCTTCGTCTTATATTTATAGCCCGCCGGACGAAGGACTTTTCTCACTTGATTGGCGCCATTTTTAGCGACCCAAAAACGGGTCGCTGCGCTTAGACCAATCAGAGTAGCCGAGAGTAGCCCTTGGGGACAGAACTGTCAATCACAAGGTATTAGGCGCAATGAAACGTGACTTGCGGTAACGGTTTTTTTTGTTTCGGTTTCGAAACAATAATCGATGACATTGACAAGTCACGCCACTCCCCATTTTTGGCGCGAAACGCAAATGAAAACCTTTCAAGCGAGACAAGTCGACCTCTCGCGACTTCGTCGCTCGCTCGGCCGCTTCGCGGCCTCAAAAGCTCGCTTCGCTCGCTTCAGACTGTGAAACACTCGTGAGGTCGACTTGTGGCAAGTCTACAACGGTATTGGTCTGTTTACCAAAAACTTTAGCATCCTTTGTTCTCAAAACACGTTCTGATTGGCGAATTTTCTTCCAAGTGGCCCGGTTCGAGTGTCCGCACTGTAATTAGTTTGCGTCTTCCAGGCCAAGGGAACCTTTTCCACGTTTCTTTTGTGAATAATAAAAGAAATTGTTAAAAAAGATCAGATGCAAATTTCCAGGAAATAATAAGGAGGGGAGCATTGGGGCCTATTAGAAACCGGAAAACCGCTCAAAATGCCCGTGAAAACCGAAAAACCGCAATACAAAATGCTGAAAACCGAAAAAATGCTTTTCATAAAAACCGAAAACCGGATGTTAAAGAAAGAAAAAAACGAAAACCGCAACGGTTACCAAAACCGAAAAACCGGAAATTTTGAAAGAAAAAAACCGAAAACCCGATCTCAAAAATGACAAAAATCGTAAACCCCAATGCCCCCTCCAGACACAGCTTTGTATTATTGAAAACAACAAAAAAGGGCGCAACTTTGTAAAGTGATACACTCCAATCAAATCACTTAGACGATGGCGGAAAAATAATGGCTTTCTGTGATGTGCAAAATGTCCTTCCAAACACTTGTTTTCAAAGAACTTTTTCAAGTGATGCTCTTAAGTTGTCAAGTGTTTAAATAACTGTTTTATTGACCGTAAACTGCGAACTGCTACAAGAAACTGAACGAACTAGAACTAACATGGCCGCTCCATGTGTTCTCTACTTGCAGAGACCTCCGCTGACCCGAAACATCTTTGTTCCCAGACCATTTTACAACATCAAGAGTCCAATATTCCGGCCTCATGATTTGTCCCGCTTGAGTTAACTCTAACTCTTTAAAACATTACAGTACATCATCTAGTCATATCTAGTACTCTCTCTTATTTCAAACAATGCGTATTTGTGTCACACTTAGACATGTTTTTAATTCATCGAAACAAAATTGGGTTTATTTGAACTTTCGAAATTTCCGTACTGTAGCGTTTTCCTAAGTCTGGAAAAAAAAAACAAGTGAAGTACTCCAGAGCTCGAAGCCTTATGCACTGGTCAGTGGAATTACTAAGAGAAGTCTACAGGCGATCGAGCGAGGGATCAAATTAAAATTACCCCCGTCTGCTACATATCGTTCAACGCTTCGCGTATTCATGCTCTCTATACGCCCTGTCTTATAGTTTCATATAACCATTGAAATAGAAATTCGACAAATACACACTATAGGACACTAAACCCATTGTTTTCTTTCGTTTACTGTCGACTATTTAACAATGACCGTTTCATTTTGTTTCAAGAGTTGTCTGAAATCACTCTAGTCGCTAAGAATCCCTGTGTAAGTGATAGTAATTAAAATTATGTATTAACGTATCACAACGATTACAGGTACGTCGCTGGATAACTGTAAAAGTACGCACCTTTGATTACTCTTGGGTAGTTTCTTGACGCAAAATAAAGCGGGGTCAATCAAAAGTCCTTCAGTTAAAATGATTTGCAGAACGCCTTGTTTTCAAACCAACAGATGAATGACACACTATATTGCACAATGTTCGTTGCGAGTCCTTTTATTAAGCACAGGCGCACTTTTTATAAATAGAACACTGTAATATTTCACGTTACAAAGTCATGACGCACTTTTTGGCTCAAGTGTTTCCTTCTTTGTTTATTTCACTTTCATAAGAATGAAATCTCCACTAACATGATCTTTTGGTTTCATTCTTCAGCGTTATTTCTAGAACATTTGACTTGTGTGTCAAGTAAAATCATGGCTCCCTTCTAGGCTCTCAGTGTTTCCTTCTTTGCCTATGTTTTTCACGAGATTTAAATCTCTACTAAAGATAATCTTTTGGTTTCATTCTCCAGCGTTATTTCTAGAACACTTGTGTTTACGTGATATTTCACCTGTTGTCACGACTGCCTTCTAGGCTCTCAGTGTTTCCTTTTTTGCTTATTTTACTTTCACGAGAATAAATCTCTAGCGATAATTTTTTGGTTTTAAGGTGATGTTACACGGGACGACTCTTAACGCAACGTTGTCCCGTTTAAAGTTGACACCGTGTAACAGCGCGCGGACGATGATTTATGACGCAATATTTTCTTCTGGCTGCCGCAAGAAATTGTTGCTATAAAAATCACCCCATGCAACATTCCTTTATTCTCTATCGTTATTTCTAGAACACTTGCGTATCACGTGATAGTTATGTGCTAAAGTCATGGCCTGCTGTCTTGGCTCTCAATGTTTCCTTTTTTAACATTTATGAGAATTAAAACCTCGAGCGCTAATATTATAAAATGCTCCAAAACCTGCCCAAATCTCCAATGCTGCGTTTTCCATCATTTTTTGAAAATTATGCAGCAGTTTGGTGTCAAACTCCTTCCACATGAATTTCAAGGTACTCCAATACTTTTGCAAAGACTTTTTTCTACTCAGAAGGGCTTTCAAATGGGAAATAGTTGTTGGGATTATAAGCTACTCCGCATCTGAGCACAGGCTTCGCTGACAAGCAGTTTTCTGAGTTTTGTTTATGAATACGAAATTAGCACGTGTGGAATTTATTCTAAGAATTCGCACCTTTGTAAGGGGGGAGAGCATAATATGCGCACCAGTTACCCCAGGAGGGAAGGGAGGATGTACGCTGCATTAGAAGTTTCCAACGTTGACTACACGCACGCATATCACGTACGCCCCCCTTAGAAACCGGGAAATCGCTCAAAATTTCCGTGAAAACCAAAAAACCGCACTGGGGATAAAAATTGCTCCAAACCGAAAAACCGGCTTTTTTTTCATAAAAACCGAAAACCGGATGTTAAAGAAAGAAAGAAAAAAAAAAAAGAAAACCGCAACGGTTATCAAAACCGGAAATGTTTAGTGCAAAAAACGAAAAACTCATTTCAAAAATGAAAAAAACCGAAAAACCGAAAACCGCAATGACCTCTCCAATTAGTCCAATTCTGGTTGAATATTGATTACTGAAACAGGTTACTCATTTCACTGGGGCCGTAGTTTTGTCATTAACTCCGGAAATCCCGTAAAAAATTAAAAGCTGCCGGGCCAAAACTTGTAATTTTGTTACTACTTATTTTCATACTTAACCCTCTAGGATAGAATCATGGCAAAAAATTGGATGACATTTGCCTCTAATATTTTAACTCGTCCCCAGACCCCCAATTTGACACCAATTTCTACAACTTGCGCGCGACAAAAATTGCATCGACAAGTGCGACAAAAATTGTACAAGAAAAATGGCCTGTGTAAACGGGCAATTTTTGTTGCACGTGTCGATGCAATTTTTGTCG
This sequence comes from Cladopsammia gracilis, assembly GCA_022457155.1. Taxonomy (NCBI): domain Eukaryota; kingdom Metazoa; phylum Cnidaria; class Anthozoa; order Scleractinia; family Dendrophylliidae; genus Cladopsammia; species Cladopsammia gracilis. Next base: position 702,638 of record JAJGOT010000090.1, on the reverse strand, counting down.
CGCGCAAGTTGCATCTTCAAATTGCATGTGTAAACGGGCGGCGATTTCAGTGCGATTTGGGCGCGATTTGTCGCGCGATGTCGCAGAGGTTTCGAACATGTTCGAAACCTGATGCAACTTGACGGCGATTTTTGGGAAATCACAGAAAATCAAAGCAAATGTCGCACTCGAATGGCACGGGAAATCGCCGCTAGTTTACACTTGCGACAAAAGTTGCATTGGAGAGCGCGACAAAAATCGCATCAAAACTCGCATGTGTAAACGGGCCTTTAAACTGCGCACACTGGCTGTGTTTTTACGAGGCGGTTTTCCTCGCTTAAAGGCACGTTTACACATGCGATTTTTGTCGCGCTCACCAATGCAACTTTTATCGCAGGTGTAACCTAGGGGCGATTTCCTGTGCGATTCGGTTGCGACATTTGCTTTGATTTGCTGTGATTTCCCAAAAATCGCCGCCAAGTTGCATCAGGTTTCGTGCGACATCGCGCGACAAATCGCTCCCAAATCGCACTGAAATCGCCGCTAGTTTACACACGCGATTTGAAGATGCAACTTGCGCGCGACAAAAATTGCACCGAAAAGTGCGACAAAAATTGCACAAAAAATCGCCTGTGTAACCGGGCCTTGACACTCCTTGAGGTGATTTGTTTACCGTTAAGCAGCTTAAAAAATTTATGCGTTTTCACGGACAGAGTTTTATTTATTTTTCTTGATGTTTATCCCTTACTTATTTTCGGAATAACAAGAAAGATAGCGGTAAACAGAGACGCTTGCAAATATATGAATCTTATGTGTATTGGCGTGCTATCTCGCTTGTTCCAGGATCGAAGGAGGAGAAGGTTTCAGCAAAGGCTCGAGTTGCTTGCTATTCGAATAGGAGAAGAAGAATGGAAGCCTGTTTCTTTCAGCAGAGAAGGTGGAAAATTGAAATTGGCCGAAATTAATTGCCGAAAAGCTTAAGGTGGCTCCCAACAGTTTCCAGCACATTTCAAGACTTAGAATTTGATGGGTCATTATAACCACTCTTTATCAGTTGATGCTACAATCATGATATCAAACGAATGCCCAATGATTGGTGAACACGTTGTTATCATTTTTGTGATACAATATGTTACTATAGCAACAGTATAACGTGCTGAAAACACGCTTAATTTTAGCTTTAAGTGTTCATAACTCAAAAATGACTCGGTGAACCCCATTTCTTATTGTCGAATTTTGATCAGTAGGATAAGATGCAACTTTTGGCAAAGTTTAAAAAAATTCTGTAGGTGGGGTTCAGAGCGACCTTAAATTTTCCCATATAAAAGGTACGGTGATGCTCGTCAGAAATTTTGAATTAAAACCCTAAAGGAGACCAATCTGGGAGTGACTCAAGCTTTATTTCATCCCTAAAAGATACCATTCTAAAATTAAAAAGACAGACAAACAAGAGTTATAGTGAATTTAATGACGATGAAGACTTCGTCATCGAATGCTTTAATCTATTAATAGATTTAAAAAAATAGATTTTAAAAGCATTGTCATAAATCTTTAGTTATTCTTCACGCTACCCTAACGGATACCTTGATAGCTAAAAATATCGGCGTTCCCTCCTGCAACACCCTAAGTGATACCAAAATACGTAATTTCAGTAGGGTAATAGAGCAGTTTTCAATTGAGTGCCGTAAAACCAAAACCAAAGTAATTACTCTGACCAATCACAGCAGTCGTAAACAATCCAATGAACCAATCAGAGCTCGAAGCAATTACATGTCCGCGGCGCCAAGCGCGGGAAAACTCGTGCGAGCAAGTCATGATTGGTTTTGGTTTTACTTCTGATTGGTCGAGAAAGTGGCGCGAGATTTTTTAGCCAATCACAAAGCGTAACAATGCAAAACCAAAGCAATTGTGTAATTACTTTTCACACTCAACTGAAAACTGCTCTAAGCTCCTGGTAATTGACACCCCTAAACGAGACGACGAGCATTAGTCCCCCCGGGACTGGCCGTTTCCTATGATAACTATAGCCCATAGATTTGACTAGTCAATTCATTTTCAGTTATCTTGAGCTTAAAGAGTTTGAACTCTTCAAAAATAATTTTTTTATAGATTTAATCAGTGGGAATGGCTTTGCATTTTCATTAGTATTCCTGCTGCTGGTTTCTTCAAAATGGTGACCAAGGAAATTAGATTGGAGTTGTTAACGGCTGCATTTCGCTGGAACTGATCTCCGAAAACACCATGTCATTGTGTTATGGGAACGAGGTGATGATTTGGTCCTTTCTTTTCGTGGCTACGAAGGCACTGTTACTGCAGCAGGCCACAAATAAATGACTAATTTTTTACGTGTTCAACCCTATTCAGACCGGCCTTTTTTTGGTCTTTGTTTGGTCTACGGCCACCCTCCGTAACTTCAAGAACATTAAAGCTATGGCTGTGAAACTTGGAGACCTTAGTTGCTTTAAACATTCGTAATTAATTGGACAGATTAAGGCATTAATCATGCTATGGTCAATGGGTATAATCACTATAATGTATAATGCGTTGGACAAAAATGTGAAAAAGGATCTCGGAAACGAGTGCATTCAAGTTATATTTTAAACAGCTCAGTTCTGATGATGTTTATAGAGAGTCAAGGATATTATTTCAAGGGATTTTAAATAATAAATCAGTGGGGTTTCTTTTCCCGCCACTACAGTCGAACCTGTATATAACGGCCACCCTCGGGACTTGAGGATCTGGCCGCTTAATAGTCTTAATACAGATCACTAAAAATACTCACTGGGCATGGTCTAATGTCAATTTTAATGGCGTATCATACAAAAACACTTTATGCAAGGAAACAATAGGACAATCAACACTCTTTTAAGCGATCAATGCTTTAAACAAAGTTCAGCAATTGTTCAGTGCCAACTAACGTAACATTGTGTAAAAGTACTGTGCAATAAATTGTACTGTGCAATAAATTGTTCTTGTTTGTTCCAAAAGAAATACACCTCTTCACTTAAACCAAGTATCCACGGTAATTACTTCTTTTTCCACCAATAAACATGTCCTTATGTTATTATTTTATCAATTCATTATTTGTCGTATTTCACACACAATAAAACACACCGAATAGGTTACCTTCTTGCCCTTCTTGCCAATCCAGTTGGATTTCTTGACTTGTCGCAGTAGCCTGGAGGAATAGTATTCCACAAAGAGTGTCTAGGATATCGGGCTTATATTTCCAGAGAAAGCTAATTGTGCTACACGAGGGGGGCATTGGGGTTTTCGGTTTTTCGATTTTAGTCATTTTCTAGATCGGTTTTTCGGTTTTTGCACTCAAAATTTCCGGTTTTTCGGTTTTTGTATCCGTTGTGGTTTTTCGGTTTTTATGAAAAAGAAATGCAGTTTTTCGGTTTTGGTTTTTCGCTTCCCAGTTTCCAGACCTTTTTATTTAACCTCGATCAACCCGTGAAAGTTCACTTGATGCGCCATCTAAGTGACGTCGCCGGTGAAAGTGGCCTACATATACAACGGGCAATAGAAGATGAGCTTATAGAAATCGCTTACAGAGTGTGAGGGCCGTTATGTACAGGTTCGACTGTAGTTATATTTCGCTTTGCTATCAAGGGTCATGGGTTTAAGGTTTGTGAATTTGCTATTTTGATCATTATGTTCGGCGGTTTTTCGGTTTTGATCGATTTTTATTGCGGTTTTTCGGTTTTCACGGAAATTTTGAACGGTTTTCCGGTTTCTTATAGGCCCCAGTGCCCCCCCTCTACACTGTATGCCTTCTCAATAATCGGAGTTGATTTTTTTGTAGCCGGCTCGATTAGAGAATGAGGCGCATATGCTTATGAGGAAATAATTGTGAACAAAGATTCGCCTATATATTGATGCCTTGACTCAGTCTTTGCATTTTGTCAATTTTTGGTTACGAGCCGTTTTTAAGGACAAACCATCTGAAAAGTCTAAGCTGCACTGCTATTGTGTTCGATAATTATTGAGTTATGCCAAGTAACAAACAAAAACAGTTTATTGCAGCCAAACGTCTATTAAGCGGCTTTTTACATTTGTTGATTATGAAGCTGTCACTTGGCAAAAATTCCCAGAAATCGTTCCCGGCCATACTTACTATAAACTTCACCTTTATTAAGCGGACGCGGTCACCATTTAGACTTCTCTTATTACTCGTGGCGAAGCACACGAGTTATAAATCCGGCGTTGACTTTTCTTGTTTTTTTTTCGTGTCACATTAGCGCATGCAAATTTATGCACGCATATTTAAGTCTATATAGACGACTATATGGCCTTTCGGCCATGAAATACATACCGTAAAATCTCTCCGTTTGTGTACTCGAGAAGCAAGATAAAGAACTACTGCGTACAACTGCACACTTTCAAGACAATTCAAGGCGTTCATGGATGGATAGGACCGTTTGATATTGTGTTCGACGCTTATTCCTGTGGGATTTTTGCTCTGGCAAGTTCTGTGTTTTATATATTAAACTTGCCATTTGCTTAGCGATCGAGCTCCGGGTCGAGCTTAAGTGTCAGCTACTGAATCTAGTGAATGCAGTGTAGTCTTACTTTTAAACCCGTGTATACGTGAAAGCATGATGAACAGGTTATCGGCAAGGGTGTTTAAATAAAATTCATTCTCTCACTCACTCACTCACTCACTCACTCGCTCCTTCCATCAGCTGTAAACTTAGTGAGCAAATGCTTTGTTACGAACACGTTTCGTAACAGGAATTCAACGTGAATCCAACGATAACAATAATTAATTTGATGTAAACGAATATAGACAACAATAAGCTTACAGATGTTTCGCATTTGGAGTTTTTAGTGCAACATTAAAATCGATCTAAAAGGATTTTGCAACCTAAACACGCGTTCTGATGCGTATCTAGCTTAAAATAATAAAATTTAGCTTGTAGATAGTATGTGCTCTTGGACAGCGCAGTGATTGAGTTTGTGGCTTAGTCCCGGACGGCCCGAGTTCGAATCTCTATGAAGTCCTTTTTTTTTTTTTCTTTTTTTTTTCTTTTTTCGAACTGGACATTATGAAAGTGATGTACTTTTTTTTTTCGTTCGTCAAAAATCCTTGCGTTTAATTTAAAAAAATATATATATCGAACTGTGTCAGTGTGAAAACGTATTAAAGCTTACGGCAATATTGCGTTACGCGTTACGCTTTAGCATTTCTTCTTCTCGGGTTGGCTCTTACGAGCCTTTGATTAGATATAATTTTACGCTTATGTTTCTCTGTAAAAGCACTCAAATCACTTGGGAATCAATGCTGCAATGAGTTAAAGGCGCCACGAGTTCAAGCTGTGTACAGCTTCTTGTTTTATTGTAATTCACCTCTATTAAACGGTCACCTAGTTTTATGGCCACGAAGAACCGACTTTTATTGGCGGTAAGCAAAGTGGGTGACTTGCAACACAAAATTAACTTCGGGCGCCTACTTGGCCCTAAATCCGCAGACAGCCATAACTGATTTTTTCGTTTCATGTTGAATGTAATGACAAAACTGTTGATGATGCTGTTTACAACAAAGACGCTTGCCTTTTATTAACAACATTATAAAATCTGATAGCCAGGCATGAACTTCAGCTAACTTCCTTGAACATGCAATTACTTGATTTTTACTCATATTTTGTCAGTGTTACCGCTGTTGTTTTTAAAAAAATCTATGTTATGTGATCAACTTCGCATTCTAGTTCAGTTTTTTTGCCATATATATGCTGGATTTAAGAACACCTCTATAATTCAAATGGGACAGACTCAAAATAAATGTCGCTTCTAAACATATCTGAATCAGGTAACTGTTCATCAGTAGGATGCCTAAAATGTGTGCAATTCCACAACTGGTTTCGGCTCCATCAAATCCTATACCAATTGCATAACATTTTAGGAGGAGCTACCCACAGTGTGAGCACAGTTACTGACAAGACTATAAAGCGGTCATCCTCTATTATGTGGTTAGTTGGCTATTTCCCGAGGGCGACCGCTTAAGGTGGCTCCATATAGTTATTGGCCAGTCTTGCAAATAAAATATACACGATCTTATTGCTGTCTTTCCAGAGTTTTATTTCACGATACTAGGCATAATATACACATACACCTAGTTTTTAAAGTTTATGTTATGGTGCAATTTTGTCCATGGTGCAAATTTTATTTTCCTTTATTTTAGGGTATGGAAATGTATGATAATGTATGATAATAACTTTTAAACAAACGAAAATAAAATTTGCACCAAGGACAAAATTGCACCACACAAGAGAGGATCTCTTGCACCGCAACATTTGCATCTGAGTGATGAAACGAGCGAGCGAGCGAGCGAGCGAGTGAGTGAGTGAGTGAATTAGCCGCCGTTACCGATAACCCGTTCATTACGCTTGCTCAGATAAGGACTGAGTCTCATTTTGGACCAAGCTGCCTTTAATGTGTACAGTTGTTGCGTTTTCTACTTTCAATTTTGATTTCATTCAATTTTTTGTATGGATGACATTACGTCTCAGCATTTGCCTTTTAGAGAATGGTCATAACAAGTGTACAGTGTACTGGATGAGGAGCCACCTTGTGAAAGGTGGGGAGGAGGGGGCTAGTAAAACGGCACAGGAAGATTTGAATTTTTTCTTTTCCTGATAGATTGGGGGCTGTCTTACAAGACATCATCTTTTTAGGTGGGGGAAAAGGGTACATAAAGAGACCACCATTCTTTTTGTAACGCGGTGGATCCTGTCCGAATACAATAGTTTTGACCATGTCTCTCAGCAGTTTTAATTACCATTGTAATAGGAGCACCCAACGATTCAGGCAGTACGCAGCTCTTACAAGGTCTTCTGTGATTGGTTGAGAAAATAATAGAATAAACAACACAACAATGGACCGTAGCCCTGTAAACAATAGATCTGAGTGATCCCAGGTCCAATGAAATCAGAGGTTGTAAAGAGCTGCGTGGTATCCAACGAATAGTCCATTTTACAGTTGTGTGCTTGGTGACCTTGCCCTCTAGTGGAAGCGAGATTAGAGGTGGCCTTGCTTTGATACAATCCTTTCTGCCTTTCACGTATTAGTAATGCTTTTCTCATGCTAACTATGCAAATTTAAATCTGAAAAGCTCCAAGGTCTGTATCATAACAAGGTCAACATCAGCCTCATTTCCACTCAAAGGCCAGGATACTAAGAAGACAACTGTAAAATGCTCTATCGTTTCGGTGGGAAAATGTTCAGAAGGCCTTGGTCGTCTTAAGAATTGGTAAGTAACATCGGAAAATTTAACGCATTTTGTTTTCAAAAGGATAAAAAATATCACTTACCACTTACCATTTATCACTTACCACTTATCACTTACGACTTACCACTCTTATCACATACCACTTATCACTTATCACATACCACTTATCACTTACCACTCTTATCACTTACCACTCTTATCACATACCACTTATCACTTACCACTCTTATCACTTACCACTCTTATCACTTACCACTCTTATCACTTACCACTTATCACTTACCACTCTTATCACATACCACTTATCACTTACCACTCTTATCACATACCACTTATCACTTACCACTCTTATCACTTACCACTTATCACTTACCACTCTTATCACTTACCACTCTTATCACTTACCACTCTTATTACTTACCACTCTTATCACTTACCACTCTTATCACTTACCACTTATCACTTACCACTCTTATCACTTACCACTTATCACTTACCACTCTTATCACATACCACTTATCACTTACCACTCTTATCACTTACCACTCTTATCACTTACCACTTATCACTTACCACTCTTATCACATACCACTCTTATCTCTTACCACTTATCACTTACCACTCTTATCACATACCACTTATCACTTATCACATACCACTTACCACTTACCACTCTGCAGAACCAATATCAGAAAATTTTCGGGTTTTTTTTCAAGGTCCAAAGTTTTTCATTTCACTTAATCCCGAAATAACTAGCTCCTCCTCCCCTGCTTTAAGAATTTCTTATTGATAAATATTACACTCTGTAACCTTGATCAATTAGTTCGTCCATATTGCTCTATTTTATTTGGCTAATCTACCTCTAGTCCTGTGAGGAAACCTGATCTATACAAGCCCTATGGTTTCTTTCAGGTTTCCTCACCATTTTCCCCTGTTAGAGTAGTTTTCAAATGAGTGTCGAAAGTAATTACACAATTGCTTTGCTTTTGCAAATCTCGCGCCACTTTCTCGACCAATCAGAAGTAAAACCAAAACCAATCGTGTCTTGCTCGCACGCGTTTTCCCGCGCTTGGCGCCGTCGAAATGTAATTGCTTCGAGCTCTGATTGGTTCATTGGATTGTTTACGACTGCTGTGATTGGTCAGAGTAATTACTTTGGTTTTGGTTTTACGACACTCGATTAAAAACTGCTCTAATTTGTAATTCTACTATGTCATGTAATTGTGTGAAATGGCGAAATAAATAAATTATCAAATTATCAATTATCAGGCTACTAGTAATTTCCTGCGATAAGATTCCTTTTCCTCAAAGTTTTCTTTTCTAACTTTTATTAACATAATAATCATTACTAGATTATAGTTTAGAATATATATTAAAAATAGCTAGGAAGTAAAGAAAGAAAAAGCAAAAACAGTGCTTTGTGTGTAACAAACAAAAGGCAAAAAAAATAAACGTTACAACAAAAGTCTTTAGAACAATACTGTGTTTACGGAAAACTGCAAGAACTCTGGTCAGCAAGGCTTGTGATGATGCTACATAAGCAAAGTTACCAAGGGTTTACAGGTTTATGAATATCTTTAAAACATTGCGGCAATGAGATTCCATTTCTTTGGTGGAACAGCGGACGTGGATTCAATCGGGCTATCATAAACTGATTTAAGGTATTTCATAAAGCTTTCTATGTTGGGGTGAATTCTCCTTATGTAGTATCTCGCAAGCAGGCAGCAGAAATTTATCCGGTGTCGATTTTTTTTTCTGTCACCGAAGTATTTAGCTAAAAGAACCGAAAATCTCAAGCTGTATTTTAGCTTTCACATTAAGTTTCCTTTAAAGACACTAAAATTATATGGGAAAACAATACAGCGGAAGCTCGCTCTACGGACACCGGCTTTATTCGGACACCCCATTCTTACATACGGACAGTTTTCAGTCTTTTCTCGCCAAAAACCGTTAAAGTCGGTAAACAAAATTTAATTTCAGTATATACTAAAACAACTATTCACCTTAGTGTAGGTGGGTAGTGTTGGATATTTACCGAGCCGCAATATCCACCACTACCCACCTCCACTTCGGTGAATAGTTGTTAAATATACCGTTTTTAAAAGAATAGGTAACCCTTTCATATACCTACAAAAGAAACACTGCATCTCTTTATTATGCGGCTGTGACGTCATTTTTCCTTATAAGAGAAAGAGAACATTAAAAGCAAAATATCCCAGCGTATTACACAGTATATTGCCGTATTACACCTTAGTATCCTGGTATAAAACGAATTTCAGTCGAATAATAAATTCCTTATTCGATGGTTTAACAGATAATACGTGCGGGCATTTTATTCATTCCTCGCATTTTCTCTCGCCTCTGCGGGGCTCGAAAAAATACTACGCAACTCAAATAAGGTGTATTTACTATACCCTTGAACTAAACCCAAGGAACGATATCCACGAAAACTAACGTCAAGCGTTACCACCATGAGTAGAACCACTAGCGTCTGTTTGAGATATATTGAAAGGCCCTTTTTTATGTATCTTGATGGTAGTTTTCCTTACCATTTTCTATACTTCAACTTGTGAAATCACTACCCTTTTATATACCTCCAGCCTAAAAAGAGTACCCTTTTCCGTGGGTTGGAGTCGTTAGCGGAGATTGAACAATGTTTAACAGGACTTTTACGCCTGGTTAACCAAAATAAATCAGGTGAACATGTACAGGTCAACAGAAAAAAGGTTTTCAAGATGAATCGCAACATAGCTGAAGTTTATTTCTTTCATACGAACGTTACAATAATAGATTAAGATGAAGGCGCGGTTTATAGATCAACATATATCTTCACCGTCGGGGAAATGATGGACAATATCCGCTATTTGATTCTTTTTGCTTGAGGGTACCTTGCAGATGCGGTCATCTGGTCCTGTGGGATACTGGTCTGTCCAGTAAAAGAATTGGGTCCATACGTTCATCCTGGTGAACTTAGTTAGCTATAAGAAAAAACATTCTCTCAATAACACATTATTTGGGTTTCAGCAAGAGTGGTTAAATGCTAGTACATGAGATGTGCTGTAAGGACGCAAACTATTAGAAGTCGTGGTTGACTACTTTACTACTTCTGAGCATATCCTGCTGGTGAGGGAACCAGGGTTAGCCTATACTAAACTACGCAGTATCTCATACCCTTTACTGCTGCCGGTCCCTAAACATATCTTGCTGGGGAAGAGAAACTGGGGGACTTTAAACTTTTCATTTCCCATATCCTTTACTACTGCCGGTCCTTAAACATATCCTGCTGGTGAGGGAACCAGGGGTTATCTAAACTTCGCACTATCCCATACCCTTTATAATTACTGCTGCCAGTCCTTAAACATATGGTACGCTGCTAGTGAGGGAGACACGGGTAATCTAAACATCTCGCTCCGTAATACATTGTACTGCTACTGGTCCTTAAACGAATCCTGCTTGTGAAGGAGACTGGGGGATGTGGTGACTTCTAAACAGGCGAACTTGTAACCCAATGCCACCTTAGTTTAGCATCTACCTTTCCTGATCGTAATACTAGCGCTACTTTTAAGAGCGATTCGCCAGGAACCCGGGGGGGAGGGGGTACTCTGCAAATTTTTGGGTGGGGGTGTGCCGCTGGGACTCTGAGACCCTAAACCTATACTAGACCATTTTAGCTGCATTTTGCAACCCTATTCTAGGCTAAACACCGAAAAACCCTATCCTATCCTAGACCTATTCCAGACTCGCTATTTTCCAGAAAATCGTTCACTATCACAGTTATTAGTTAACAGGAGTCAGTAAAAATGCTGTACTGCCTGCCGTACCGATTTTTAAATGTCATTTGCCAGTAAACCTTGTCCAGAATAAATTCTTCACGCAACTGATCAGTTTCGCGGAAAATGATATCCTATTCAAGACCAAAAATCTCTGATTACTATACCCTATCCTAGACTAAACTGCCTGAAAACCATACCCTTCACAGCGGCACATACCTATATAGCTCATATATGGGAGTACCCCCCCCAGGCTTTGCAACTTACATCAAGATCTTTGCAGTTGGTGCTTGTGATCTTGTTGTTACCACACCTCAGGTTTTCATCCACAGGAATCTTAAGCTCATAAATACCAAATGGACTTTTGCATTCCTCCATTCCCAGCAATCGATCCTGGTTGGAACTTCCACCCTCGGTCAGTTGGTTATTACACATTGGCTGCCAACGAGAATCGTCCTTGGTAAGGCAAAACAAGGAACATTCTAAATAGGGGGGAGAGAGAGAGAGAGAAGCTAAAAGGTGTGATGGTTCCGGGGAGGTTTCCCATATAAAAGAAACGGGGTTGGTCCTCTTACCATTTTTTGGTACCACCAAGGGTGTGTAAATCCTGGGGGGGGGGACTCCCATATAAAAATGATGACGGGGGTGCTCGTCGTACCGATTAGGGGTCAAAATTTGTAGATTGGAACCGCTTAGGGTACTAAAATCTAAAATGACTACCGTTAGAATAATCGCGGTACCTTTAAAGGTATGAGCCGAAAAAATATGACAGAATATGACATGTGTTGTTTTGGAATTGGTTCCTCTGAGGGGTAAAAATTCTTATGAGCCACGCCTATCAAACGAGATTCCAGTACCTTTTAGGGTGTTTTTCGAACATTTTCGACGAGCACTCCCGTCATTTTTATATGGGAGTCCCCCACAGCCCCCCCCCCCCCCCCCCCGGGTGTGAATCGACAATAACCTCTATCTGGTACCTTTAATGGTGTTATTTAGCCAGAAAAAATATGCTGGTACGAACAATTTTTCAGAAAGAATTGAGTAAAAATAAATTTTAGCCACAAAAAATTTTGAATTTTGGCACTCTTGAAAGTGAAATTAACAATGCACGTTGACAACGCGAAGAAAATTTACGTTACACTAAATTAACGCGAATTTTTCAAAAGTTAGGTTAACATGCATTAAATTAACGCGAATTTTTCGATAAACATCTTGCTTTATTTACGCGATTTTCATAATTCTGCAAACTCGCACTTTACATTTCTGAACGCCAAACTGCGTTTTGGCTTCCAAGACAAGTGCACGGATGTTTCTAAGTTTTTTTTTAAAGCCGAAAATTTGGTTTTGAAGCCTAACTAGACCCTATCAATTCAAAAGATCTTTCAAAGCCTCCGTGAAAGCCAATAGAGGAGTCATAAACTAATAAGGTTTTGTAATGAAATAAAGGTGCTTTAAAATAACAATGTTGTAAAATAGCATGCATTAAATTTACATCGACATTAATTAAGATACATTAAATTAACGCGAATTTTGTAAAATCGCGTTAATAAAGTGCATTGTTAATTTCCTATAATAAGGTAATATGGGTGTTTCTTGGTGTTGCGGAAGCCATTGTTAGTTAGCTTTTGTGTTGTGGTGTGGGTATTGTTCAGTGTGTTTTGAATCTTTTGTTTTACGTCATTTGGTGATCACACCATCCGCAACACCAAGAAACTACCGGTAATATACATATTTTTATCATTGTAAAAAAAGAGGCCATTCACAAGCTACTCACTTCCTTTTGCCTTGTCTTTTTTACACTTCGTATTCTTAGTAACAGAAAACCGGTCAAACTCGATGTTCCTGTATGAGCCAACAGGTTGACGGTATTGCTTGATGGTGTTGTCGCCAGCGCGGAAATAAGACGCGCTCAGATGACGTACTTGAAGACGAACCGTGGCAGGGACAGCAGTGGGCTGCTTTTTTGCGCCAGCAAGTTCAATAAATATCTGAGAAAAGTTAACAAAAATTATGTTTTTTACAAAGCCTAACATAAAGAGGCGAAGCCACAGGCGTATTTGATTTAATAAAATGTTCTTTTTATTGAACTAAAAAATAGAGTCTGTTTCATTTCTTCCCTTTCTTACTTTCAGTAACCGTAGATTGTAACAACTTTCACAGCTGCGATCAATATTGAGGCTGAATCTTGTATACCCTTCAGCGAGTTGTTGAAACATCTGAAATTTAAGTAACGAAACAAGAAAAGCAGATTAATATTCACACAGAAAGGAGCTATTTTTATGATCGCGAGTCAAGAGGGGGAAATTCTTTGTAGAATGTCCTGGTAAACATTCCACGGAAAATAATCGTTGCTTTATAGCATTTGCCTAAAATTCCTGAGACGTCTCGAAGGACTCAAATGTTATTCTTAAAGAAGCTATGTTATGGAGATTGTGACGTTTTTGAGTCAAAACTGACCCAGGGGTGGTGTAGTGGGGAGCAGGGGTGGTATAGTGGTGAGAGTACTCGCCTCCCACCAATGTGGCCTGGGTTCGATTCCCGGCCCTGCGTCATATGTGGATTGACTTTGTTGTTGGTTCTCTCCTTGCTCAGAGAGGTTTTTCTCCGGATACTCCGGTTTTCCCCTCTCCTCAAAAACCAACACTTCCAAATAGACGATATTCGTATTCTCGGTATTGAACTGAAACTAGCTTGCAGACGAGGCTCATGCGGGGAATTCTTTTCACATGCAAATATTTTTAATGATATTCCCCCGCATGAGCCTCCATTGCAAGCTAGTTCCAGTTCAATACCGAGAATACGAATATTGTCTATTCCAATTGGATCGGGAAAGTGTCCCTAATTAGCACTGCGCGCTAAATACCTTTGAAACTTAAATAATAAACACTTAATCACTGGTCCCGAGGGAAACAGTGAATTTTGTTTCCCAAAATTCAAGGGAAACAAAATTCACTGTTTCCCGAGGGATCAGTCATTAAGTGATTTATTATATAGCAACACAAAAAACATAACACCGTTTGAAAAACGCGCCGAGCACTCGAGGAAAACATCAATCGCATCATGATCATGCCACCTTTTGTCACGGTCTGATTACGTGCGCTAGCGGGTAACAATGCAATTAATGTTACCCTCTGACGCCAAAATTGTTGCTCGCTTTCGCAAATGTTGTCCGCTTACTCTTAGAACCCTAGTTAGTTAGTTAGTTAGTTAGTTAGTTAGTTAACTAGAGTTCTAGAGGAATTAAAAAAACTGAATCACTATTGTTGGATTTCCATCGATAAAATTACCGTAAAATTAACCGTGTGGCTTATAAGCGTGGCGGGGGGGGGGGGGGGAAGGGGGCGAATAACCGGCATTTTACAGTATGTCTTTTAGGATTTTAAAGTAACTCTAATAATAGTAACATAGCCCAAAAGATGCTTTTTATACTGGCAGTCTTTATTTCAGAGCTGTTACGTCAAGAAGTGCTCGTTTCACCAAATTTATGCCAAAACAGTGGTAGCACAATAGACTAATTTACAGTTGTCTACTTAGTAATCTGGCCTTTGTGTGGAAGTGAGGCTGAGGTTGAAGTTGTTTTGATAGAAACCTTCCTTTTTTCATATGTAAATCATGTTGTTCTTATGCTAACATGATTTACATATGAAAAGAGGAAGGTTTCTATCAAAACAAAGTCAACTCCAGCCTCACTTTCACACAAAGGCCAGGGTACTAAGCACAAAACTGTAAAATGATCAAAAGGCCTTTATCACGCCCCGCTATTTTGTATAAAAACAAGAGATTTATTCCCGCCCAACCTCGTTTTCAACTTTTTCACTGCGAGGCTGGACGGGCACAAACAAAGTATTTTATTCTCCCGGGGAGTCAACTAGCCGCCGCGTGATAAAGGCCTATTGCTAAAAGCATAGCTAATACTTACCATCTTATCTCTCTCGAGGTTAAAAGACCATTTCTTTATGCCAGTGGCGTAAATGTTGTTGGTAAAACACTTCACGGCTTTATCTTGAATTCGTTTCATGTTTTGTAGCACTCCTGTAAGCTGAACAGCTCCATTAAGTCGCCCAGTCCCCAATGCACTCTCACTGGCCACACGTTGAAACGAGGCCAGCGGATTGTTTCCTTCCCACAGTGTACGAAATACGAAAGCTTTGTGAAGCTCGCAGAGGTTTCTCATAAATGATCGCTCTAGTGCTCTGTATGTACTGAGTAGATAATCCAGGAAGTTCTGCCGAAGGGCTGTGCTTAGAGGAGTGTCTTAAACAAAATATAGAAAAGGCCATTAGACAAATAGAGTATAGTTCAGTTCACACCAGACGTTTTTGCAATATCTTAGACATTAATTAAAAGTAGACGGGGTTGGTAAAGGAAACCGTCTAGAGGAGAGAGGATCCAAACGTTTGTATTCACGAGAAAGCTTTTGGCTTACTTTTCGGTATCAGACGGTAGTGGATTATCATCAAATTTCAGTGAGTGACAAGCGATCGAGATATAGAAATTACCATTATTGTAAACGTTTTTCAGCCGTTATTTTTTCTCTTTAGTTATGATTTCTATGCTTTTAACACTTTTGGCCTTTTTGTTTCTTTCTTTAATTTCAAGGCAATTAAGCAAGCTTGAAGCAATCGACCCTTTAATTGTGTGATTTTCGCGATTCACTCCTTCGTTTTCCTCAGATTTTGCTGTGTTTCGGTCAAAATTCACCAAAAAGTTGACAAAGTACCTTTGCTCAAACATTAAATTGCTCTCGAAACACCAAGAAGAAAATAACAAGTCATTTCTTTAAGGAAGAACAAAGCAAAGTTTTTCTGCGATTTTTCCACGACACTTTACAGGAACTTGAGAAAATTGGCCAATTATCTCAAGTTGCAATCCATTTCCATCCTGGCCATCTACTGCCAAAGATAACGAATACTAGTTTCTGTGCACTGGTAGAGTGTTTGTTAACAAAACTGGACCATTAGTTATAGGTTTTCGTCAAAACAAATATGTTTTTTGGCTTTTCAAATTGATACTAAGAATAGGTGACATAGCCCCTTTAACTGTTAGCTTGATAAAACTCGAGAGAGTGCTTCTTCAGGTTTTCAAACGCCACAAATTTACTAGAAAAATCGATAAATCAACCACATATTACTTATGTCCAGGATTGCAGATAATTAAATGCATGACAAATTTTGATCTCCAACACGAAGTGTCCCATTAAGTCTAAGTGTTAACTATCTTTTTTGAAATGTAAGGTAAGCATTAGTGTTAGTGTTGTTTTTAAGTTAGGGTAAACGCACCTGTTTATCTTTACTTAAAAAGCAGAATTTAGGGGACACTTCATGACGTTTATTATCTGAAGTCAGCGCCGTAGCTAGTATGAGGCCAACCGAGGCACTCGCCTCGGTAAAATTTTGACGAAATTCGCCGATCCTTTTTATTTTACATAATATATATTTTTAACGCATCATGATATTACAAAGAATTCAGCAATTCAGTCAGTATACTATGAAAAAATTACCATATCATCGATCTCAAGGGGCTACGTACGTTAACTCAAATTTTTTTTGAACAAATACTGATCAAAACCATTGGCGAGGTTAGCGGTCACCCAGATTATGTAGCTTGTTTCGGAATATTGGTTTTTAAATTCCACTTAAATTTACTCGAAAAAAAGTTACCGAAAGGCCCAGAAAACGCTGCAAATCGCATTTCCGAGAGACTAAATTTCAAAATTTCTCGGGGGGGGGGAGCATGCCCCCGAACCCCCCTAGCAACTCCCGCCTTCGGCGGTCGGCTGCCTCAGTTGGCCGTTTGGTCTGGCTACGGCACTGGAAGTGATGTTGGAGTTGAATAGAAGAGCAAGAGGACACTTTGTGACGCTTATTAAATTTGTCATGCATCTAATTATTATTAGCAATCCTGGACATAACTGCCATATACGGTAGTGTAGCAGCTCTCAGAAACCTTTATTTTCATTGGCCTTGTAAAAAACAGCTGCTATTGTTTTTAGGGCTAGGGTCCATTGTTGTGTTGTTTGTTCTATTGTTCTCTCGAAGGGTATCGAACCAATGGTGTGAGACCTTACGAGAGCTGCTAGATTGCCCGCCCTATATACACGTAGATCCGCACCTTCTGAGTTTCCAACCTCATTTATTGCATTCTTGGTTTCTTCAAGAAGCGGAATATCAAACAAATATCCCCCGATATCATTATCCAGGTCCATAACTTTTCCTATCAGGTCAATACGAGCCGCTCCTGCGATGAAAAATGACTCCACCTCTGCTTTAAAGGCTGCTATGTCAGTAGGCAATGAAGCTTCTTCCAACAGGCACACCAATTCCTTGGTAAACTCTTCCTTGTTAATCTCAAGATTTGCCTTGACGTGGAATAAGCAAAGGAAATGTAATTTAATTGTTTGAACATGTTTCATTTTGCCATGCACGTTTTCAAGCAGGGGGCGTATTTTTTTTAACCCCAATACGGGAGGGTATTGGAAAACTATAGAACACAATAGGAACACAACACCATGTCCGCAAATATGATACTTTGCAATAATAAGAAAGTGACCCAGGTTACGAAAGAGAGTTGATTCATTTTAATTTCATTTTAATTTCACTGTCACATGACTTTCAATGTCAATGCGAAATAGTTTAATTAATTTGTTTGTCGAGTAGAGATGGTATTGTGTTGCTCTTTGGCATCTATGAATTTTCTTAAAGATCAAACGTGTTTTCTGTGAACATGATGAAACTTTATTCTCACGTCCTCGTGAAATTTGGGTTATGAAGTTTGTACCATCTCTTCGTTATCTCTACAAATTTGAACAACCTTAAAGGCCTATTTACACCCTGCGATTTGTCGTGCCGATTTGTCGGCCCCGAGAAATCGTGAAGCAAATCGGCGCGTGTAAATGGCGACCCAATGCGCGCGCGATTTCAGTCGACATGTCGGCCGATTCGGAAAAAATCTGTGATCGCTTCACAGATTTTCGCGTGTCGGGCCCGATTTTAAGAACGAAAACGCAATCTGGACAAGAAATCACGCAAAACAAATTATATCTGCAGTATTTAAACTAATAACAACCTAAATAACCTATTGGATATCATTTGTTTTTCAAGAAGTTCTTAGCAGAAAAGTTTTAAAATAAAAAAAAATTCATGTACAATGCTTGCACTGTACAAAGAGCGCGCGCACGATTTGTCGTGGCCGACAAATCGGCCCGACAAATCGCAGCGTGTAAATAGGCCTTAACAGTTAAAACCTAAAGGGGAAACTGAATTGTTCAATGGTATCAGTGGAAATCCTAGACGGCCGAACGCCGCGAGAGGTCGGCCGCGAGGGATCTTCATCGTTATAGAAAATGTTCATGCCAGTTGGTTTACTTTTCTTTTGTTTATTGTGTTGTTAAGATGTTTCTTAAGTCACTGAGTACGACCACTTAAAGTGCATAAGAAGTAAAAAAAGAATTTCCATGGTTTGATAGTGCTTTACTTTCTTTTAGTTATCTAAATTTGTGGGTTTCATCGAAAACATCCTTCCCATTGTAAAATTATTCGGCTTGAAAGTTTTGAATTTTCCGCAAGTAAGTGCCTCTATCGAGCGTGCGGCTAAACAAGGCTGTGACGTGGAAAATACTTCAAATGGCGAGAAATCTTCTGCCTCGGCCTCGGCCGGCGACTTTCTGTCTGTTTGTCTGACAGAGACTCTGTACAAGACATAACTTCATCACAGTCTGACATTCTTTTGAAGAAATGGAACAAAACACACTGTGAGCATACAAAAGAATGAATCTCAAGTATTTTCTACGTCATCAACGCCATGGATATCGACAACTCGTTCCCAGTCTCCGGGACACTGATTTCTGCAAATTGTGCTACTTTGGACGGCAAGAAAGAGGCCTTAATTTTTTTTTCTGACAAGTTTCTTTTATCATTTCGTAATAAAGACATAATAGTCTCCAAAAAAGACAAAATAAAAAATTACTTCATATGTACTTTAAATGAAAGATATCATCTTCCCCAGGCTTGTTATAACTACTCGGTCTACACAACAAATTAAGAATTCTACCGTCATAATTTCTGGAATTGATGAAACGTCGAGTTGATCAAAGTCCAATTGGCTGGAATCTTCAAGGGGTTGGTAATTCTCTCCGAAAGTGAGCCATTTTTTGATACTGTCCCGATATGAAGAAAGCTTTTTGAGACATTTTTTCCCGCGCTGTGAATCAGCAAGACTGAGGGCCTGGTCAATAAAATCTGACGGGCTTTGGTCTCTTATGGCTTTGTAAAATCCTACTACTCCCTGAAGCACCGCCAAAAAGTCCGCTTTATTAAATTGTCCCGCTTCATATGCATCACCAAGCGTTACATCAAGACTTTCAAGGATGCTCGTCATCTTTTCCTCTTCAAATTTAATTCCCTAAACACAAACAAACGTAGCTCAAACGTTAACTAAATTTTAAAACAAGTGGGGAAACTACAGTCAAGCCTGTATATAACTGCCCTGTATATGGCGGTCACCCTGTATATTAACGGTCACCTAGCCATTTCCCAAGGGTGACCGTTATATACAGGTTTGACTGTACTTCTTATCATCTTTTTATATTGTGTTCACACTAGGGCGAAACATGTTTAGTCTGATTATGAATGAAACATGTTTCACTAAGACATTTATTCACTTCAGGCGGCACATTGCGCGAATAATGATCGAAAAATGTTTATTCTGAGCATAAAACAACCTCACGAGGTAGTATCGATCTAGGCCAGACGAAACACGAGGTACCTCACGAAGTAGTGTCGATCTAAGCCAGACGAAACACGAGGTACCTTACGAAGTAGTATCGATCTAAGCCAGACGAAACACAAGGTACCTCACGAAGTAGTATCGATCTAAGCCAGACGAAACACGAGGTACCTCACGAAGTAGTATCGATCTAAGCCAGACGAAACACGAGGTACCTTACGAAGTAGTATCGATCTAAGCCAGACGAAACACGAGGTACATCACAAAGTAGTATCGATCTAAGCCAGACGAAACACGTTAGCGCAAATGTTGTCTCTTTGTTGAACGCTGCAATGCCCCTCGTTCCTGAAGGGATTGAGAGGTAAAATAAATTAAACGACAATTCATGCATGCAACAGTGAGTTTTACCCCTTTTTTATTTCGGTTCATGTGTAAATTATAAATATTTTACGCGAGTGTTATTATAATATGCTTGTTTTGTAAAACAGCATAAATTATACAAGCGGCGTGAAACGTGTTTTTAAATTAACAACAAATGTGAACAAAGAAATTGCTAGCATGTTTACGGGAAACGTGTTTTGTTTGGGTGTTGATGTGAACACAGCATAATCTGGTCATACTCGCTCATGAAACACGCTATATACCAACCTGGATTTTATCCCTTTAAGAATAGGTCTCTCCTTCCGTAGGATATGCGCTCTTAATAACACAACTAAAGCCTGGTTTCCATATATATCGTTTTTCGGCGATCGTTTCGATCGCAGCGATCGTAGCGATCATATGGAAACCAGGCTTTAGATTAAAGAATACCTTGATATACAGGTTTTTTTCAGTTTCAGCGATGTACTTGTCCTGCTCAAGACGTTCTTTTTCTGTATTCACTTGTGTTGATGCTACTTCAGATATTTTAGAACCCATCTTTGGAGATAAAACAAGAAGTTAACAAAAGTCGGCAGCTTATTTTAATAATAATAATACAATTCGTATTGCGCAAATATAATTTTATAAAAATATTCAAATGCGCATAACAATGATTAGATATAAATAAATAAATAAATAAATAAATAGAAATCCTATTACTTATCTATTACTGATGAAATTAATAAAAATACCACATTAAAAAGATAGAAACCTACAAAATATAAAGCTATAATAAAAATGCTAAGCGAAAAAGGTACGTCTTTAACGTTGTTTCCAAAACATCAACAGTCTCGGCGCTTCTAACATCATGTGGTAGCGCATTCCAGAGCTTTGGCGCAGCGCAAATAAAGGACCTGTCTCCAAGTGATGCCTGGATTTAAAACTAGGATGACTAAGTAAACGTTTATCATTTGAATTCCTAAGATTATAACACGCGGGAGGCTTAAGAGAAATGAGAGAGGATAAATAAGAAGGTGCTAAAATAATGAAGAATCTTAAATGTGATTAAAAGGATTTTAAACTCGATTCTAAATCTAATTGACAACCACTGTAACTTTAAAATAAGTGGTGCTATTTCATTCCCAATTTAACAAAAGAAAATAATGACAATTAATTTGCATTAGACAATTTAATAATCCTGGTTACAATATTATTGCAATCAAATGGTCCTTTGAGATCTAAATAACGGTAACGTAATTTGGATTGCATATTGCAATTCTATCAAAAAATCTATTTATTTTTTTTAAAAACACACAATCAAGCTTGAAGTCAAAAACTCCAAAACTAACTCTGGAAAAACTAAGACCAGATAGAAAAAACATCCTATATTTCATCTTCATTCTTTTTAGTTAATCTGATTTCAGTCCCATTGGGTTACCTGTTAAATATTTTTTTCAACGTCACGAATTTAATTAGCTGATCCCAAAATTATTCCGACGCCAAGGGTACGGGTATAGCCATTACGCAACTCAAGACTAGTTGCGTACATCGTAAACAGTGAACCACCAACGTTAGCCCTTTTGTACGACTGACTCTTATGCAACCTATCTCACGAGAGGTTGCTTGGCTTATCAGGTTTAACAAGAATACCCTGATTACTCATGCGCGAAGCGGCATGAGGTAAGGTTTCGGCTCCGTTTTTCTTGTTATTATTTTTATTATTATTTTTATTTTTTGTGTCACGATTTTGCATGCAAATTTATGCACACATATTTTAAATTGTGCGCTTCCAGTTGACGTCTTTGCCATTTACACTTCCTGTTTAGAGACTTCCGGCTGTTCTCACTTCCGGTAAAAGAACGTTACTTAGGTGTCACACTGGCTTCATTGTGGTACAGCCTTCATGTCCACAACATTGAATAGTAAACAATGTGGTTAGTGGTTTGCAGGAACGATGACTGAATGAAAGGAGTAACTCTTCTCCATGTCGGACATCTTCTTATCATGTTTAAAATATATCATAAAATTTTCTTACGCGTGCGCTTAAGTAAAGGCTGCTTGGAGCCTCTTGTTAAAATTTACAATCAGAGGTGATAAACCTGGTAAACCAACGCATTTTTGTAATAAACTTGACGTTTTGTATGCTAAGCATAAAGCATAAAGATTGTTTTTTCTTAATCTTGGCTCCAGACTCTTATTTTGAGCTATATAAACAGTTTCAAACACTGTAACGGTTACTTTTGAAAATGTATGCTGCTCAGCATACGAAACGTCAAGTTTGTTATCAAAATGCGTTGTTTAATTTGCCATGTTTATCACCGCTGTTTGTGTTTTATTTTTAATCAAGTTACGATTGCCTAAGAACAAGAGTTTATAAGAATACCCTAGTGAACCAGGCTTTTTACACATTGGGTTCAAACCTGGTAAAACTGATTTGAGAAACAAGAAAGCCAAGTTGATAAAAACAGGCTTGGACCCAAGCTCACCCTGCGTTATCAGGATTGGGGTACAAGGTTTACGTTTCTAGCTCCGCAGACACAATAGCTCTGAAACTTTAGACCATTTTTTTAATTGGTTAAGGAATCAATCACCTCTTCAAAGTTTTCGGTGTCCGTCACAGTGGAGATAATATCGTTGAAAGCATTTTCATATTTTTCCGCTGCATCCTTGATATCTTCCACGGTACCTTCAAGAGCTCCCCATGTGATGCGAGGGGCAAACAATTTGTTGTTTCCAAATATGTCATAGCCCTCTTTACCCAAGAAAGCAAGCTTTCGTGTTACGTCTGAAAGAAAGAAATTGTTATTATTATTATTATTATTATTATTATTATTATTATTATTATTATTATTATTATTATTATTACAAATGAGACTGATGATGTAGATGAAAATTTATCCTGTGGCTTTCCAAGTGATCGATTATGTTTCCTTAATTACTTTTTAATGTTCCACTGCTCGAATTAGAAATTACCTCCCAAAACGTCTTACTTGCCCACTACACAGAATAAAAACAGAGCAACCAAGCTTATATCAATAACAATAACACTAACTGAAAGATAAAATAATACCACAATCAGGTGATACATGCAGTACAAATACGTAATGCAGATCACACAAATTTTTCAATATTCTTCACTTGGACAAGGAAATCCTCATAAACCTACATTTCTTAATCCTCTCCACTTTTTCATCTCTACTGATTTCATTTGCTACACTAAGTATAAACTGTAACGCTTCTCGGCCTTTCTGGTTGTTGCTGTTGCTTAGCAACATGTCCTCCGCTTGTCTTCGCATTATGACCAGCAGTTCCACGGGATAGCTTTGTTTACTATCTGCGTCTAGTGTCCCAGAACTAACCACAGGTCCACTAATAGAGCCATCATTTCCTCGGTTTCCAGGAGCTGCGAATAATAAACATAAATTATTCACCTAATGTTGATTGGCTTGGGTTTAGAACAAATAACACAGCAAGGAATAAGCACAACAATATTTAATATAGCATGGAGGCTACTACAAAGATAAAGCACATTGTAAGCGAGAGTCGCACCGAATTGCATCATGGGAGCAAACTAGGCACGCACTGCGGGCACTATAGATTACATCATTCTATTTCATCAACACCTAACATGGCATACGGAGTGGGGGGTGATGTTGTGGGGGGTGATGTTGCAGCTCTCGTAAGGTCTCACACCATTGGTTTGCAACCATTAGAGCTAACAATAGAACAAACAACACAACAATGCACCCTAACCCTAAAAACAGTAGCAGCTGTGTTTTACCGGGCCAATGAAAATAAACGTTTCGAAGAGCTGCAACCCTACTGAACCCTTGGACGTGGAATGGGGGATTGGTGCCCCTCCCCAAGGTATTATGATTTGACCAAGGGCATTTGTATGTCAGGACATGCTGTTTTTAGTAGCTGTTTATTGATCTCTGGGACACATTTTGGCAAAGTGTGGAGAACATCGGTTGCCATGATAACAAGATATGACGACAGAAGTGGCACGAGATCAAGCCATATTCGTTATCAAAATGCAAGTTTTCACATTTTTGGTGCCAAAAATAAATAAAATGCGACAAAAGCAGACAAATGTTTAATTATATCATATTTTACAACGAAAAATTTAAATGAATGAAAATAGTAACCTCGTTTCGGATCAATAAATCTCACTTACTAGATCCCGGGGCTCCGTTATTGCCAACATCACCTGTCTGACCCCGTAAGCTTGGACCTCCAGGTCCATCATCCTGGCAAAAATAGGTAGCGTCTATATATTGTGGACATTCCCCCCAAGGTTTTCTCACTTTTGTCCTCCTCTTTTCTCTCGTGTGCCCTACACTTCCTACACAGAAACATATTAAGCAATTCATTACTGCGCCTTTCAATAACATGCGGAATTTGAAATTCAAATTTCCACCAGCGGTTGCGTTTTACACTGCCGTCAATCATCTTAGCTTACCTCTCAGGAAACAGATCTTCACTTCAATGAGTTCAAAAGGTCACGTCCGTGCATTATGATTGGTAGATTTCGATCCATTTTGTTTATTTTCTTTTTTACATGGTCCGTTGGCTTTCCTGTTAATTATGATTGACGGCAGGAAATAACGCAACGGTTGGTGGAGATTTGAATTTCAAATTCCGCGTGTTATTGAAAGGCGCAGTAAGAATAAGATCATACATTTCTTATAAACCAGATTGTTTGTTGGAAAAGCACGAGAATAGATTGTAACTCACGAATCACAGGCGAGTGCTTTACCGGCTTTTTAAGTGTTATTACAACATTCCAAGTGGTTTATTGCATTAATAAACCATGGCAACATGTCGTCTATTGCGTGTATAAAATAATGACATTTTCCATGTGGTTTTAACTGATATAATAATAGTCGAAGCTATGGACCAATGAGGGCACACGGATTATCTTCAGTTATTGTATAATAACAAATGCATTTTGGGTTCGATTACACGTTTTATTTCCCTTTTATTAACGCTTGTGTTTATTAAGGTATTTGAAATTAACGCAACTTAAATTTACACGAATTGAAGGAGAAAATAGAAAATAAAAGCAGCCACTCCCTCAGGTCCTTAGAAAGCAATGCCGGATTTATCCTGGAAAATAACGTTTTTACGCCGTTATAATAGAGCCGTTGTTTTCTTTTACAATTGACTTTTCTTTTCTGTTCGTTAATCACAGCGCTGTGTTAAAATAAGGCAAAAAAATTTAGAAAAAAAAATCAAACTTTTATTTTGTTTGAACATAGTTAATAGAACAAACTATTCTATTAACTATGGTTTGAAACAGCCATTGTTGCCATTCCTTTAAAACTCGGACACGTTTACTCGGATCATTGTTTTTGTTTCTTACGAAGGTTCTCCGCACTATGCGAAATTCCTTCAAAAATTTGCTTCCCATTTTCGAAACTTAGAACAAACTGGTTTCGCTTATTGTGAAATTTCGTTTATCTAAAATACACGACAGACTACTTGCCTTGATAACTCGGCGGTCCTCGCGGCATTTTGTGAGTTTTGTCGTCAACCCAATCTATAATATTAGCATCGCATCTTCTCCCTTCACCTCCTGCTCCACCTGAACCACCTGCGGAAGGGAAAAACTCCTTCTTTTATTACTTTTGTTCTTCATCTGATCAGTGCTAATAAAACTACGGTGTTGTGATTATAGAAAATCGTACATTACATAGTTAAAATAAAAGGATCCTTTGAGCCAACTCGTGAATACGAAACAATCATCGGACCCTCCCCTCTCCTCTCCTGCGCGTTTTGATACACCCCCCTACACCCCAGCCTATACGTCCAGCTCCCCACCCTCCCCTCTCCTAGGCGTTTTGCTCCATCGATGGGTAGGAAGATCTTCCACTCAGTCACTTATCCTTTGTGACATCGTGATACTCTAAGGTTCTTTTCTCGGAAATTGTTTAATATTTCATGTTTAAAGAGTGCTAAGTTTGCAAAGCTCTTTTTGATTTATTCCATTGTATGCTAATGCGGCAAGAAACGTAAAAAACGATCCTCCTCCTCGATTCTCTTCTTTGCGGTCTGAACACTGTTGAGATCCAGACAGACGCAAATTTGATGTTTACAGCAAATTATAAACATTGTCTAGAGCTGAAGGGGAACGGATTTCTAAGTTATATTTTATAAATGACATAAACTGCCGGCATTCTTCGGTTACCTACCAAAATATTCTTTAAAACGTGGTGTCCTTAAACCACTTGGCTGGTATTGCAGCTCAAACGGACATAGTAACAGCAAGTTTGGATTTTTTTTGTGTGTAGTTAATGTCCTTGTTCTTTTGTTCTTACCCTGTCCACCGGCGCCATTTGTGGCTGCTGGGGCTCCGCTTCCTCTGCAAGACTTTAACTTCACTTGTCCGTTTAACGTTGTATAGCGAACTTTAACATTGCCTGCACTACCACCGTTTCCTAGATTAAAGATGGATACAGGCCGACAGAGTTGAATTTGTTTCTTAGAGACTAGTCAAACAGGTTTAAAAACGGTCGCTATTTATTTGCATGACCAAGAGACACATTTTGTTATAGACCATAATTAACTCAAGGTCACTATACATCATATTATTACACGACTAAGACAGTCAGAGGGCCAATAACTAAAATCAACCAATCAGAATGCTCGATTGCCGGTCCAAT
Source organism: Cladopsammia gracilis (assembly GCA_022457155.1). Lineage (NCBI taxonomy): Eukaryota > Metazoa > Cnidaria > Anthozoa > Scleractinia > Dendrophylliidae > Cladopsammia > Cladopsammia gracilis. The sequence continues at coordinate 675,909 of JAJGOT010000090.1, read as the reverse complement.
ATTCTTTAAGTATTGGACCGCGCATTGTCCCGAATGATCCCGCGCGATCCTCCCGCCGGCAGGAGTCGAGTAATAAATCCCTGCTCGGGACCGTACTGGGAGAATATCGGCCCTCGGTCTTTTCTGTACGGACCTCGCTGCGTTCGGTCCGTACTGTCAAGACCTCGGGCCGATATTCTCCCAGTACGGCCCTCGCGCTTGGTCAATAAGATATATGTATACAGTGCTTAATCACCAACAACAATTAGTTTTACGGGATACTCTTCCACGGACGAGTAAGAGACGAGAAGGAAAGATTACTGAACATATGAAAGTGTTTGCATAGGATCTGTGTAATGATCTGTTACATCAAAAGAACAAAGAGCAAGTAAACGAATAAAAGAATGGTATAACAAACTAAGTGAAAATATCATGTTCCATCTGCTTACAAGGCATACGTGATCACCAATGTACTACACCAACGGCCAAACGGACAAAGATAGTGGGTGGGAGCGTGGTCGAGTGGTTAGGGCGTCGGACTTGTAATCCGGAGGTCCCGGGTTCAAGTCCCGCTCTGACCACTTGCTGGAGTTGTTCACGGCAGACCCGAGTTCAACTCCTCGACCACGCTTGTAAAATAGCCAACTGGTTTGCCTCCTGCCAGTTGGGATTTTTAAAAATGTTATGTTCTATTTGAATATTTGTTTCTTTATTTAGTGTCCCCAATTAGTGCTCGCGCGCTAAATACCTTGACACTTAAATAAAGTGATTATTATTATTATTATTATTATTATTATTATTATTATTATTATAGACAGAATATTTATTAAATTTACTAATTTTTTTTGTAATAAGTACATAGTTTGCCTACTATCTCTGCAAGTTTGTGTGTGGTGTAGTAGTGATCACGTCTGTCTTGAAAGCAGTAGACCAGGGTTCGACTTTTCGCAGGTGAACCATATTTTAAGATGGTATTCTACATCGTGTCTTTACTTTTATTAAGAAAGATTAACCTAGACAGACAGCCAATGACAAACCGTACCAGGCGTCCCTGCATTTCCTCCTTTTCCTCCGGTCGGTCCCTTAATTCCTTTCGCTCCTCGGATGTCATTACAGGTACAGTAATCCGTTTGATCCCTGCAGACCCCAGCATCCTTGGCTCGTTGCTTATTATAATAAAAAAAACACAATAAGGTTAAAAATATAATATAACATAACATAACATAACATAACATTTTGCTACGAATATTTTATCTCACATCTAAAAAAACAATAGCGATGAAGCTTATTGGCATTCCTATAGTATTCTCTGCTAGTGTTACAATACAGCTGTCCTGTATCTGGATTAATGAACCTTCATTAAATGTTTATTTATTTTTTATTTTCGTTATGAATTATTAACGAATTTTAGAATACATTTTACTTTATCGTCACAAAACGGGCAAAGTACCTTTTAAATTACATTGCGCACCACTGATGCAATTTGGTGTAGATACGCAAACAGAACTGTTTACTCATTATATTTTTGCCTAAAGACTCAAAAAAATTAAAACTGATTCCTAAGAATACTGAACCGTATAGCCCAACTAGAATAGAAGAATTTGAAGTTAAAAATACGGAGAAAATAATGTTAGAGACTGTCAAGGAATAATAAAAAATGAAGAAAAAGAAATATTCGGAAAATGCTTTGTTAGATCCCGAGCATCCTACACTGGAGGGAATAACTATTTCCATCGCGCATGCACCACACAGCCTGCACACATTTCAATGTGAACCTCGGTCCCAGGGCCTTCTCCGCATTGAAAATGGCGGGCGGAGAAACTCTGGACAAAGCTCTGGTAAGATAGTCCAAAGATCCTGTCGTATTTCGTCGTGTAAAACATGATGGAGGGTTCTGATGCGTCCCATGATAGTTTTTATTATGAAAGGGTTTAGGAGAGAAGGCCAACAACTTCATGTTTGCTGACCAATGGTTTGAACATATAAGGTCAGACAGAGAGCACGATCTTAATTAACAGCTTTTTGAAGACTTTCGTTTGTCGCTTGACTGAAAATAACAGAGCAGACCAATGATCAACCAACTAAAAAAGTAGTACAGTGGAAGTCCGTTAATACGGTCACCAACGGGCCAGCTTATAGAGAGTCGAAATAACGTGACACCAGTAATTCTGAGACAATAAGTTGAACCTATGCATGCACAATGAATACATGTTTGTTTTAACATGGGCGGATCCAGGCATTTCAGAAAGGGGGGATCCGGATGCATGTCCCCGGGAAGATAAGATGGTAAAGGTTGGTTTGAATATTTTTCTCAGTTTCTACTCCTGATAGAATGGGGGCCATAGCAACAAGACACCATCTTTTTTGGTGGGGGAGGGGTGGTATATAAAGAGACCACCAGTCGTTTTGTAAAATGGTGGATCCTGGTTAGACCTGCCACAAGTCGACCTCACGAGTTTCACAGTCTGAAGCGAGCGAAGCGAGCTTTTGAGGCCGCTTGAGGTCGCTTGAAGGGTTCTGATTTGCATTTCCGCCAAAAATGGGGAGTGGCGTGACTTGTCAATGTCATCGATTATTGTTTCGAAACCGAAACAAAAAAAAAAACCGTTACCGCAAGTCACGTTTCATTGCACCTAATACCTTGTGATTGACAGTTCTGTCCCCAAGGGCTACTCTCGGCTACTCTGATTGGTCTAAGCGCAGCGACCCATTTTTGGGTCGCTAAAAATGGCGCCAATCAAGTGTGAAAAGTCCTTCGTCCGGCGGGCTATAAATATAAAACGAAGGACTTTATTGAAAGTCTAGGTCCTGTTCGAGTATAATAGTTTTGACCATTTCCCTAAAACGCCATTTCCGGCATTCCTAAGAGTCGAAAAGCGTTTTTTAAGTCAAAAGCTTGACAATCAGCCAATTGGTGGAAGTGAAACAACTACGTATAAAACAATTTTAATTTTATTCTATTATTTTTATGAACCACATGGGAGACACAAGTCTGATAGGGGGATCTGGTCCATTAAGAGAGAGTTGACTGTAAACATGTATTAAAACGTGTTTCAAACCTTATGACCACTGGCCGCTCCTCTAGCACCAGTACCGCCGTCTTGTCCTCTGTGTCCATCTCCGGCATTAGAAGTGACGTCAACGACACCGTTGATGACGTCACAAAATATGTCCACTGAAAATTATTGAAACGCTTTATGTAACAGCTCGGCTCCCACTATTTTCCAACTTATGGAAGCCCTTCATATTGAATGAGAACGACCCGCGCTCAACAAACAAGTTAAACATGTTAATTTAACACTCTTATTTTAATTTTTCATCCTCAAGTGTCATCACTACGTTTTGTTTTTCATAGAAGTATCACATATTTCGTTGTATCCCTTTAGTATTATGCAATATTTTCACAGATTTGTAATTAGCTAACATTTCTTTGTTATTAACTTTATATATGCAGTTATTAATTTTGTAAGCTTCCTGAACTGATGATGGATAGCTAGTATTCGTAACACAGAAGTATCCCTAACATGTTTTCCAAACTTAAACATCGTGTCATGTTTTTGAAATGTGTAATATCTATTATGTAATAACATAAAATTCAGCACTCAAAACACTCGGGAATTAATAGTGGAATGATTTCACGAGTTCAAGCAGTGTGTACAGCTTCTTTTCTGTACTAATTTACGTGAATAGCCCTTAAGCACATTTACGTTAGACTAGCCATCATAGGAGCAAAATGAAAGTGTGCAAGGAATTTTGTACAAATTCAGTAGGCTTTGTGGTGAATTTTGAGCTTGTGACGTAAAATGCATACGGCCAATTTCAACCAGGGTAACCATCAAAACCTGTCAAAACCAGGCTAATCAGCTTTTTTCTTCGCAAAACCCTGGTATGTCTGGTTGAATCCGGATTTACCAGGCTTTTGATGCAAGAGGCCTTGTCTAGTTTTGAATATATGTTGTGGGTCAAAATTTGCCTTGGTTCAAATTTTATTTTCTGTTGTTTAAAACTCATTATTATATATTATCATACATTACCATAGCCAAAAACAAAGGAAAATAAAATTTGAACCAAGGCAAATTTTGACCCACAACATATACATTGAATGTTTCTCACCCCGAGGTCCGTCTTCACCGTTGTTACCGTTATCACCGTCTCTTCCGGTTTGTGGTGTTGGTGTAGAAAACGTTTGATCCCAGTTTGGTGCAGTTGCGACGATCTTACTTCCTGCTGCACCAAAAATCTCCCGCGCATATATCTTAACATTTCTGATTCCTCGAAGTTCGACGGTATTCTGTGAAATAAATAGAGGTTATTCGGCGTGAAGCTGTGTAATACGCGCGGTCAGGAGAGTGGAATAACACACTATGTTCTGACGCTGTGTCGAATAATAATTCCTCATATTATTGTTTTGTAAAACAATTTAAACAAGGATTTGTCCGTCTTTAAAGGAGGACGTTTTCTCGGACGGATAATCTGCCTTAGACAGGTAACTCTAAATTGACCACTAAAGGACTTGCTATCTAGCCCCAATTCCATGCGAAATTATCTGGTACGTTGGAATTTTGGTTCTCTATTTTGTTCTTTCAACAACTGATGATGATATTTTTTTCATTCATCAACGGTTTTAATTTTCAAACCTTTAAAAGATGTATATTTCATGATTGTTTTTCGCGCTGAAAATGATAACATTGTTCAATATGATTTTGAAAATGCAGGTGAAATTACAAATGAAATGTAAATTCAGTTTTCATTTTAAATTAAACTTGAAATGAAATAATAAACTTAAAATGAAATTTATTATGAAAGCGAAATATCACAAATTTCATTGTTATATAGCTGTATTTTCTCTCAATACAACGCGCGCGTTGATTGGTTGATTCATGGTCACATGACATCTAACAAACAAACTGTTTCCCGCCAATTGTTCTAAGCGGGCAACAATTTTGACGCCAGAAGGTAACATTGCACTGTTGCCTGCTAACGCACGTGATCAGAACGTGACAAAAGGTGGCATGATTATGATGCGATTGATATTTACATCGAGTGCTCGGCGCGTTTTTCAAACTGTTTTGTTGTTGTGATTTTTTGTGCTGCTATATAACAAATCAGTTTATGACTGATCCCTAGGGAAACAGTAAATTTTGTTTCCCTCGGAACTCGATTTTTCCCTCGACTTCGTCTCGGGGAACATCGAGATTCTGGGGAAACAAAATTCACTTGTTACCCTTAAGACCATAATAGAGTAAAAGTGATGGGCCATCACGGTAGAGTAACAGACATATTTTGACAGTAGTTACAATGTAGGTAACTATCTAACCTAAACTTATCACGTGATCAGTCTTCTACTTGAACACGTTTAATTTCACTCTCAGAGTCAATTTTGGAGTGTAATTCTAATTTTTGAGTCTGTTGACGAAATGCTATAATGGTGTGACCATTCAAATTAAACCTCTGTTGCAGTACCTTTGCATGGTACCATTTTTGCCAATATTTTCTAAATTGAATTTAGAATTCTTTTTGAACGTTTTAAGAAGGGATAAGGCCAAACAATCAAAACACTGGAGAAAAGAAATAATTAAAAGGTCTTTTACAAATAAGAGTAATTTTCGACTAAACCGTCAAAATTCAAATGGTTAGAATTTCGATGTTACGATCATTGTTTTTGAACTGCAACTTTCGAAGCCCGAAAATGAATCTATCCAAAAACTTAACCTGAATGTATAGAGTATCTGCCAGGATTTCTAGTTGCTGAACGAGATTCATACTCTCCCTTGTAGGAGCAAAGTTGAACTCTTTCTGTGTCACCAACTGCTCCCGCAAGTTCTCCATATGAATGACACGTCCTAACGCTTGATAATGACCTAAAATAAAACAACAACACGACAGATGAAGTAATATCATGAAATTAAAGACCCTTCGGCCTGTATGCTTATATTTATGGAGGTGAAGTCGTACACGAAATTTGTTTAAAATGTCACGTTTGCGAAAGAATACTAGTAAATATCATTAACAAAAAGGTAATTTAATAACTCCTATTTGTTATTTTGTATCTTTTATGACAACTTTACCGCAATATTAACCGCGGTCAAACGAGAGAAATTTAAGCAAAGTACTTAAAAGTAAAGGTTGTCATTTTCACTGTTTAAAGTTTAACATATTGCCAATACACTGTCAATTTACCAAACGTTTTGAAAGTTTACCAAAAAAGTTTTAAGCGTTTAAAAACTGTGAACTGCAGAATTGTCGGCGCCATTTGCCAACATAATTTTGATCAGGAGCAACGAGTTTTGGTTTCGCAGAGAACCAACGATCAGCATTCTTCGACGTGAGGGTTTTTCACCCTAATGCTGACTCGTATAGGGACCTAGAGCTCCAACAGATATACCGCAATCACGAGAATGAGAAGAAGCGTCTATATTAGAGGAGGGTTTTGGACATTGAACAAGGAACTTTCACACCTCTTATTTTCACATCAACGGGCGGTATGGGAAAGGAGTGCTTGCAATACCAGAGCAGACTAGCGCAGCTGATCTCCATCAAGAAAGGAGAAGACTATGCCAAAACAATCTCTTGGATAAGAGCAAGGACATCCTTTGCTCTATTAAGATCCGCATTAATCTGCCTTAGAGGATCGAGAGTTAGAAGAAAAGCCTTTTGTGATTTCAAGAACATAGATATTCACATTGAAACCCAAGAAGGAGTATTGTAATGTTAAGAATACTTTATTGCAGTCACCTTGTAAATACAAACGTCTTACATAAATTTAATTTTTAATGAAGTTTTTTTAGCAATACTTTTACGATATTTATACGGATTGTAATTATGAATCATGATTTTTAGCATTCTATTAGATTAATAATTGTAAACGTAAAATTGTTTGAGAATTTGTTAATAAAGGTTATTTAATTAAAAATTATTATTATTATTATTATTATTATTATTATTATGATTATTATTATTATTACTGTTATTACTGTTATTACCATTTGTGATTTTCACAATGGATGGAGTTTCAGTCCACTTTGGTTGACGAATTGTGACAGCCGGTATATTCTCTAGGTCGGCTGGATTATTCACAACAAGCAAGGAACATTCTCCAGTACTGTCCACTTGGCCTGTGAGTAAAAACAAAATAAAGTGAGTTTAAATCTGTTCTATATTTTTAAAGCTAGAATGTATACTGAAATGTAATTAAAATGCAATGAAACGTTATTTATATATAGCGAATACCGGAAGCGTGTGTGTAAATTGTAAATTTCCATACAGTTTTGCTGCGAATATTTTATCTATTTTATAAAATAACACGTATTTAGAGTTTGTTGCTGTATCAAGCTTCTTGTGGCATAGTGAAGAATTTTGTTAAACAAGAATTTACCAATGTTTTCATGTAAAAAGGTAAATTAGCTTTCGAGACACAGGTGGACCATGAAGCAACAAGAGGTATTGCGATCCATGCCACCCCGGGTGGGATGCTGGTCCATCACAGGGTTATCCCAGCATTTTGTTAGGTTTGTATGTCATGAAGCAACTAAAAGTATTACTACTCCCCCCTGTATGGGATGCTAGTCCATCACAGGGTTACCCCAGTATTTTGTTAGGTTTCTGTAGCATAACACAACCAGGAGTATTACTACTCCCCCTGGATGGGATGCAAGTCCATTACATGGTTACCTCAGTATTTTGTTAGGTTTCTGTAGCATAAAGCAATTAGGAGTATTACTACTCCCCCCTGGATGGGATGCTAGTCCATCACAGGGTGACCTGGTTTATATACTATGAAGTGGCTAGGAGTATTACTCCTCTTCCCTGGATGAGATGGTGGTCCATCACAGGGTGACCTGGTTTATATACTATGAAGTGACTAGGAGTATTACTACTCCCCCCTGGATGGGATGCTAGTCCATCACAGGGTGACCTGGTTTATATACTATGAAGTGACTACTACTACTACTACTCAGCCGGCTGCAAGGCAGTCGGCCACGATCCTTCCCCACTGTTTCCTATCCTGCGCCATCCGTCTAATTTCCTCTGGTAGTGGTGGGTGCTCGCTGTTTATGACCTTGGCAATAACATTTTTTAGGTTTCTGTAACATTAAGCAACTAGGAGTATTACTTCTCCTCCCTTGGATGGGATGCTAGTCCATAATAGGGTTATCCCAGCATTTCATTAGGTTTCTGTGGCATAACGCAACTAGGGGTATTGCTACTCCCGCCTGGATGGGATGCTAGTCCATTACATGGTGACCTCAGCATTTTGTTAGGTTTATATAGCACGAAGCAACTAGGTGTATGCTATTCCCCCCCAACCTGGATGGGATGCTAGTCCATCACAGGGCTACCTCAGCATTTTGTTAGGTTTATATGGCTGCTAGTCCATCAGAAGGTTACCCCCAGCAGTTTTGTCATCAGTACCCATTTATAAACCTGGGTGGAGAGAGACAACGTGGAGCAAAGTTTCTTGTCTAAGGAAACAAAATGAGAGCTGAGATCGGGCCTTGAACGACAAACCTTCAGATCTGAATTATAACGCACTCACCACTGCACAACAGCGCCTCCCAATTTATGTGTAACGCGTTTCTGTTTTTTTTTTTCAATACATACCTTGTGTAGTTACCGGTGTTTCAGGAGAAGATGTTGATGGACCTGTGAAAAAATGAACAATTGATGTTTGTTATTTTTAGCATTACTTTGAAAATTTAAACTCCAAAAGGTTCCACTTTAATGGTCCAGTTTTGTTGAAATTGACTACATTGGTAGATTGGTCGCTGATGAAAACTGCATGAAACATTCAGCCATTTTTATTGAAGAAACATTGAAGAAATAAAACTGACAAAACAGTTATGACATACGATTTGATATAAAACAACCATGAATTTTTGGCAAAGACTTTTACTAAGATTGATTCCTTTTCGAGGTCAGTGGGGTCGAATCAGTGGGGGTCGAGGGTCCGGAGTGGGGGATTTATTCATCAAGCTCAAGGAACTTTAAAAATTCAAATTCAATCCCGGACCTGAGTTACGCGAGACTGTAAATGGAAAATGCTGACAAATCAATAATTATAAACTAAAAAAATAAATGTAAATATGTACTAAATAATGTAAAACGGATGCTCTTTTACCTTGCCTCTTTATTTTGCTTTCATTGGCGTGTGTTGCTGGGGAAGACAAAATCACCACATACAACAGCAAAACAACACCGGGTCCTTTTAACATCACGTAACCTAAAAATAATACATATTAAAAGACACTAGTTTTGCTGGTTCTGGGGCCCGTTTCTCGAAGACCCGATAACTTTCCGGGCACGGAGCTAAATTTTAAAATCAGAATCTATAGTAAAGAAATAAAAAACGCGCCGAGTGCATTATTGAGTTATATAAGCACGCGGTAATTTTTAAGAACACGAGAGAAGTGCAGAGAAGCACGAGTGTTCTTAAAAATTCCCAAGTGCTTATATAACTCAACAATGCACGAGGAACAAGTTTTTTTATTTCTTTTATAAAATAAAAACGGTTATATAACGGTTATAATGGGCTAATGGGGATGTGCCGCTGGATAGGGTCGCATTTTCACGATAATGGGGTTGCAGTTTCAATACAGTTACTAGAATGGGGGCACAAACTGTCGGGATTTTTTGGGGTAAGAAAATTCGATCTGGCAAGTATATTTTGGGTAGTTTTATTTTAGCAGAGATTACAGAAAATGGAAAGATTCGCGGTGAAAAAAGTTGGGATTTCGAAATTTACATTTACTCAAAAGTTACTAAGATGGGGTCTATAAGTGGCCACAGAGTACACTATAATGGGGTAGGGGCTCTGAGAGACCAGCCGCACAAACTCAGCAAAAGTTGACCCCAGTAACCCCTCCCCCCCCCGGGCAGCGACATCAGCTTGTCACAGCTGACGTTAACATTTAAAGAAGGCTGTAGTTCTTGAATGAGCAAAGTCTGAAGTCTGAAGTCTAAAGTACCTTGCGCAGATAAACAGGTACATTCGTTTGTAGAAAATCAGAAAACGGCAAACTGATCCTTACGGCAAGACGATGAAGGAGTAAACAAAAGAATAAAACAAAATATATATATTCAAACAAATTTGCCCAATATTTCGGTTTGACATTCCTTTGGCTGGTCACACGACATAATTTCAACCAAAGACTAAGAAGTTTGGACCAGCTTATACCACACCAGGTTGACTCTCGGCAGTTAAAGACATAAGAATTGAACAAAAAAAAACGAATCTTCACTAATGCCTTGGTAAGTTGCGATACCCGCACCCAATACGGGTGCTTAACCTTTGAACTCCCTAGGGTGCCAAATATTGAAATTCAAGAAAAATCCCAAATTTCATTTTGTAAACAATTAAAAAATAAATGGCACCTTGCAAAAGTACTGCCAACGAGGTTTCATTTGAATGGTCACACCATAGGATTTAGTGAACAGATTCAAACACTATGCCAGAAATAAAAAGAGAGACTGATGTAACATTTTGTGATTTCAGGGTGTAGAATTACGTAAAAATCTATCATTTCGTAATTTCAGGGTGTGTGCGATGTACATTTTAACGTACAATAAAATTTTTTTAGACGTCTTGAAGTCATGGTGATCAAGTTGTTGACTCGATAGTTCTTTGAACTAAATATGTTTCGAAATGTCGTTAAACTTAAATTTCATTTCTACAAAAGAAAGGCATTAGTTAACTCTTTTAAATTTTAGACGTACTAGCAGAAAATTAACGCCGGAATTTCATTACTAATCTGGTTTGGGCCTAGTTGTAGTCAGTTTTGTCTGTCAGAATAGAGCGACGTTCGGTTATCCCCTTAAGCGGGGACACTGTCAGGCCAGGATAACAAAATTTCGCTAACCTTATTTCCATGTCATATCGCAAAATATAAAACTTAACTGGATAAAAAAGATTTTATTGGGTAAAACAGAAGCGGTAGATTGGAGATAAAGTGCAGCATTACAAGGATGGAAGCGGATTACAGTTCATCAGATTTGATTTCGTGTCGACAGGCGGTCAAGAAATCAAACATGATTGCCATTCCTGTGGAATTTTCACACTTTTAGCCGTTAGGTAATATTTCTTTGCTTAATTTCATCACTTTTGGCGATTTTGTCTTCTTTTTCAAGATAATAAAGCAAACTTAAGCAAGCTCCCAAGAATGCCAAACAGCAAACTTTAAGAAAAATCCCAAATTTCATTTTGTAAAATATTGAAAAAAAAAAATAGTACCACGCAAAAGTGCTGGCGAAGAGGTTTCATTTGAATGGTCACACCATAGGATTTCATCAACAGACTCAAAAGTTAGAACAAATGTTACCATGCAAAAGTACTGCTGAAGAGGTTTCATTTGAATGGTCACACCACAGGATTTCATCAACAGACTCAAAAGTTAGAACAAATGGTACCATGCAAAAGTACTGCTGAAGAGGTTTCATTTGAATGGTCACACCATAGGATTTTGTCCACAGACTCAAACGTTAGAACTACACTACATGTCTCCATAATTGACTCTGGGAGTGAAAGGGTTAATCATGAAAATACGATAAAAATAGGGCCCAGTACAAAACAATATCGTCGTCAAAAACAACATGGTGCAGTAAGTGGCAAATTTGATTTTAAAGTCCTGCATGTAAACATTATAAAGAACACTATCGGCTCCTGATACCACATAACGATGACGATACAGCTCGCATATTATCCCATGCCAATTTTAATCATAAAAACATGTTGAAATTAAAAGAAAATACGAATCGAGGAGGGGAATTAATGAAACTCTTGTTGCCTTAAGGAACCGTCCAAAAACGTGCGGGAAAATAACTCATACGGTTAAGCCGTACGCGGTTCGGTTTCTACGAACATAAAAAGTTTGAATATTTGGAAAATGAACCTTTAAGTAAATTCTCATCTTTTTAAATGAAAGCCTATATTATGCTTAGTCGCGTTTTCTTTTTTTTTAGAGAAAGGCAGTTTGCAGATAACATTAAAAAGCAAAAAATCAAGTTACCCCACTCTGGAACTCTTGACTGCAGCGACTTCAGGGCAAACTAAATACTATTTCACCTATTTCAGATGAGTTTATCTTGGCATAAACAGAAACAATACATTCTACAAAAATGTTCCACCTTCAAAGGGGCGGACTGAGTAAGACAATGTAAACACCAGCTTTCTGTCAGTTGCCTCAACTGATCCGTAACTTACGTGTGCAAGTAAGAGTAAGTAATTAACGTTTTCACTGTCAATAAAAATATGAACAAAAATATGAAAGTAAATCTTTTTTTTTGGAATTTTTTTTGGGGGCAAAACATTGAAAACCAAACAGCACTGCAGAAAAATGCAATTGAATATCTTTAACTTGAATGTAAAAAGGTTTATTCACAGACACGCATTGATTGCTGACTCGCACACTCTTTTCTTCGCAACGAAAAAACCACGACTGCTTTTGCGAAATGATTGTTTATTTAACACGAATACGATAATTCGCTTAATGTCAACATGGAAAGTGCTGTTAAAGAACTTTCATGTGAATGTCCACACTTACAGGTTTTAATTTGGAAATGAATTTAAGGAGTTAAGGTCAACAAGTCCAGTAAGCCAAGCCGGGTATGTTGTGGTTGGTTCGCTTTTCTTTCCCCTAATTTGGCCCATAGCACACATTAAAAATAATTTTTGTCTTCTTCGCGCTAAATCATCACCGTTAAATCAGGTCGCTTTGTAACCATATATCATGACTACTGGTAATTCTAGTTTGTCGACTTTTATATAAGTTGTTTTATCGCCTTTTATTTATGTTGGAACAAACAAACGACTGCAAGCACAACTTTATGACATTTGGGTAAAATTGTATCAACGTCAAACGGCAAAATGTGTATACTATACGAGATTTAGGGGTAACACTTATTCTTTTGTTAAAACAATAGAATATTAGAACACAAAAGAACGACAATACAATAGAATACAATGCCATAGAATATATTAGAATACACAATTTTACCTAATACAATGGAAGTGTACAATGTACAATGGAGCTGATACCCTAAATCGAGCATCATGAAAATGTGATCTTGCCTTTTGAGGCAGTCGGCCCCAAAGTACGTGCAAATCTTTATTGATCGGTGGTGAGCTGGCCTTTTTTGTTTCACCTGTGACTGACACGAGGTAATGCACCAGTAGCCGCAATTGATAGAAAGTTGGTATTTAAATTGTCTTACAGGGAACGCCTCTCGGGAGGTCCACTATTGTGAATTATATATTGTCTGCGTTTATCACCGTGATTCTGGGCGAGTCTGACACCGGACGTAGCGACGAAGTGACGTCGGTATGCAGTCATTCAAGTTATGGTTGGCTAAACTGTACTGAGTAAGACAATGTAAACACCAGCTTTCTGTCAATTGTCCCAACTGACCCGTAAACTTACGTGTTCAAGAAAGAGTAAGTAATTAACATTTTCACCCGAGGGGGTACTCCCTATAATGGGCTATACGGTGATGCTCCGCCTGAAAGGGGTACCTTTTTGAGGCTGGAGGTATATGAAAGGGTCGGGATTTCACGAGTTGAAGTATATGAAAGGGTCGGGATTTCACGAGTTGAGGTATATGAAAGGGTAGGGATTTCACGAAGAATACGAAAGGGTAGCAGAAACACGCCGTTGAAGCATAAAAAAGGTAGGGAAAACTGCCATTTAAGGGCCTCGTCGCACTACAGTCAAAAACAAAAATTAGCCCGTTTAAAATGACATAAAAACAAAAACATTCCACACAAAGCGTGTCACACCGGAGCGGTTTCTTTTGTTTTCCTCTATTTTTGCACGGCCGGAGTTTTCTTTTTGACTGCAGTGCGACCAGGCCCTAAGTATTATAAAAAGGGTCTTTCAAAATATATCAAACAGACGCACGGAAAGGCTATATGAAAGGGGTACCATTTTCACTTAAAGGTATATGAAAAGGGTACCATTTTCAATGAAAGGTATAAGAAAGTGATACCTTTATCTGTTACAAACGGTATATGAAAGGGTAAGGGTTTGGACCTCGGGGCGGAGCATCCCCGTACAAAACTTTGTTGAGTACCCCCGGGCATTTTCACCGTCAATAAAAATATGAGACATAAAAATATGAAAGTCAATTTTTTTATGGAAGTTTTTTTGGGGGACAAAACATTGAAAACCAAACAGCACTGCAGAAAAAAAACTGAATACCTTTAACTTGAATGTAAGGTTTATTCACAGACACGCATTGATTGCTGACTCCACACTCTTTTCTTCGTAACGAAAGACCCACGGATGCTTTTGTAAAGCGATTGTTCATTTAACACGAATACGAGAATTCGCATATGTCAACATGGAAAGTGCCGTTAAAGAACTTTCATGTGAATGTCTACACTTTAGGGTTTTATTTACAGGTTTTAATTTGGAAATGAATTAAGGAGTTAAAGTCAACGAGTCCTGTAAGCCAAGCCAGGTGTGTTGCGGTTCGCGTTTTCAAAATAACGATTTTTTTCCTAATTTGGCCTACAACACACGTTAAAAAGAACTGTACAGGCTTCGTTCTCTTCGCGCTAAATCTCTTAAATCGGCATCTCCTAAATTAAATTGTAACATTATATCATGACTACTGGTAATTCTAGTTTGTCGACTTTTTGTTTTATCGCCTTTTATTTATGTTGCAACAAGCGAGCACAACATTATGACATTTGGGTGTGATTGTATCAACGTCAAACGGCAAAATGTGATCTTGCCTTTTGAGGCAGTCGGTCCCAAAAGTACGTGCAAATCTTTATTGATCGGCGGTGAGCAGGAATTTTTGTTTTACTTGTAACTTGCACGAGGTTATGCACCAGTAGCTGCAATTGATAGAAAGTTGGTGTTTAAATTGTCTTACAAGGAACGCTTCTCGGGAGGTCCACTATTGTAAATTGTTATATAGCTGGAGTTTTTTCTCAATACAACGCGCGCGTTCATTGGTTGATTCATGGTCACATGACATCTAACAAACGAACTGTTTCCCGCCAAACGTCCATGAGCGGGCATCATCGAAAGCAGGCAACATTTTTTAGGTCAGATGGTAACAGTACACTGTTGCGCGCTAGTGTACGTGATCAGACCGAAAATTAAAAATTAAAAAAAAAATCCAGCTACATGCAAAATCACTTAATGACTGATCCCTCGGATCAGATCAAATCTAAATACGGATTTTAAGATCGTGATCTGAGCGTTTTTTACTCGTGCCGGTACGGTTACGAGTTAAGATTTGCCCTACGTTTTTCTTTTAGTTTTCCTTCGTGTTTTCGTATCTACTTTTGTACATCGTGTTAGATCTGGGTACGAGAATACGCACGCTTGCACTGCGAGAAAATTTTGAGCCCACGATACTTGGGATTCGGTGTAATCGGTGTCGTTTTGCAAGCAAAAGCGAAACAAATTTCGGGTTTATTGTTTGATGCTGTTTACTCGTGACGGATGCGGCAACGAGGTAAAGTTTTCCCTCCGTTTTTTGTTTTCATTCTTCGTATTTTCGTCTCTTATTTGTGCATCGCATTACATGTGGCCGGTACGAGAATACGCACGCATGCAAACAGAAGCGAAACTAATTTTCGTTGTATTTGCCTGTTGTTGTGTTAGGTGTTTGAAAACTCTTTAAAAATTCTGGAAAAAGAAGATAATTATATTAGAATTTCTGATATTAGAGTGCAACTGTGAAAACCATAACATTGTGTACTTCCGGTTTTATCTACAGTCTGCCTTCCTGTCTCACTCTGACTATAAACCACACGACAAACTAGATTGCTTAGGATTGTTCGTTTTATACAAGATATTTATTATAAAATTTTCTTTTTCTCCTGTGCCCGCCTCGAATAGCCCTTGCTCATTGCGGGCAAAAGCTTTGTGAACTTATAATTCAACTTGAAATAAAACTTGTTGTCGTTGTTGACGTTAGTACGTACATTACCGGTACGAGTATATGCTACGCGTTGCCCCCCCCCCCCCCCCCCGGGGGGACTCCCTATAATGGGTTGTACGGGGATACTCCGCCCGAAAGGGGTACCTTTTTGACGTTGGAGGTATATCAAAGGGTAGGGATTTCACGAGTTGAAATATATTGAATGTCGAGCTTGAAATCACGTGAGCTCTCCATGCAATTTTATTGGCTAATCGATTATAATTTGGCTCAGCCAGATTCTCGCGGCTCCCGCACACGGTGAGGAATTTGTCTCACGAGGTCAAAAATATCTAAACACAACAGATGTTTGCCTCACGACCTCGCGAGGCGAATAACTCACAAAAACTTGAGGCAACAGCTGATCTAACTAACTCGCGAGAAATTTTGCTCAGCACTTTCCTCAAGCGTGCGGCAGGCTTTAGAATCTTTTAGTCGTGATGAAGAAACACTATATCACAAGTTATGCTAACCGCAGACGTTTGCGCTCACATTAAATCACGGACTGAGAAATGAACTGATCCTAAGCAGCGAATAATTCCTACTTAAGCGGCTACTACTGATCCTGCAACTCTTTCAAATTGAGCCAAATAAACTCCATTGTTATACCAAGAGCTAGCAAACAAACGACGGCGTAACTAAATATTCTTAACGGCTCTGGAAAGCGTAAATTCCTCCTGTCAGTATCAAAGCTAGAGATTTTTTCCTAAGATCAAAGAAACGACAACATTTACGGAACAACAGGCCTGTTATATCTTAATTTTGATCTGAAAGGAAAAATCTCTCAGGCACGTACTTCGGGTAGACTTAAATGCGCGTCATGGTACGGTGGCACAGTGACAAGATATAACATATTGTCAGTGGCAGTGGTCTCCCAGCTTGTGATTTATAGGAATTGTTTGTTTCCTGGCCATCTCCTCCTGGATATAAAATATTGTTCTAAAAATACAAAACTTTGCACGGATTGTTTTCTGGGGTTTTTTGTTTTGCACGATATTTTTTTCGCAGTTCAAGGCTATGCTCGATTTTTTTTTTGGTATTTGCCCAACTCCCCCCTCAAAAATCTAATGGTCCGTCCCTAAACGGCTGGTAGCCGTTGCGTTAACTTTACTTAGATTTTACTCGCTTGGATGGTCGGTGAGACCTACTTTTTTTGAGGGTCCACAATAGGGTTCTCAGATCCCGCCTTCCCACCCATTTTTTCCTGTTAATCCCGCCATCCCGCCCTTTTTTTGCCTGGAAATCCCGATCCCGCCCATTTTTCAAAGACGCTTCTGCGTTAATTATTAATTTACTAAGTTAATAATTAACACAGAAACTTAAGATAAACATCACATAAAAAATCTAGACTACGAGCAGTCTCTCTTTCCCAGCTTAGTCCGTTGAACGAGAAACGAAAAGACATCAGCGAGCGGATAATGGCCACGCGAAACTGGGGGCGAGCCTATCCCTGCCCTATACTCCCTATCATCAAACCGTGAAATAACGTGCATGCAGATTCCCGCGAGACATTTATTTTCCACTGAATATGTCTAAATATGCGTACAACGACGCCCAAGTATACGCTTCCACAGCGTCTTGTTACTGTGTACCGGCTTCGAATCTGTAATTTGATGTGACTCACACACCATGGTTGGGCTCACAATAGGACTCACAGACCTCACACGGTCTAACACTATCGCAGACTACCGCAGGATAAGCGATAATGGATACGTTTGACAGGACCTGACAAGGTTCTGGGGTTCCTGTGGGAAAACGCTTTTTGATGAGCTTGAAAGAGGCCTTCCAAGGGGTTTCACCGACAGGCGACATGACCTCAAAATGTGGCGACAATCTTTTTTCCAAAACACCAACAGCCGACAGGAACTGACAGAAAAAGAGCGACATTTTATGAATTTTCACTTTTAGCTAGAGAAGGCGACAAAATACGACAGCGACATTTTCCCTAACGAAACAGGCGACAGGCTGGCTCGAAAACAAGCGACAAAGCGACACCAGAACCTCCCTTGGAAGGCCTCTTGAAAAGATACACGTGCGCGCTGCGAAGATTATTTATAACTTGGATTGGTACATAACAAGTAATGAGGTCCTAACACGTACAAAATGGAGAACATTTAAATCCTCATACGAGCAAAAGTTATTATTACTGGCCCATAATTGCTTTTACGACCTTTCTCCCATTCCAATCTTGAACCTTTTTACAAAATACGACTGTAAATATAATCAAGAAAAATGTCATTCGCAATTTCTAAGCCCAACACTGACTTTTTTCGTAAATCTGTATACTACCAAGCAGCATCTCTATGGAACTCTCTCGACAACACAACTAGAGCCACAGCTGACAAGTTCCTTTTTAAAAAATCGCGTAATTAATTTCTAATTTTATTTATTAATGTACATAGTATAAGTAGCTTAGTTAACTTGTATTTGTATTCATTATTCAATATATATTGATGTAAATAGTATCTATCTTAATTCTTAGTATTTTAATATACGACCACATCAGCTCCGCTGTAATTTTTATCGTGTTTAAATAAATGCTATTATTATTATTATTATTATTATTATTATTTGCTATTCATTACTTGAAACCTGACACAGCTAGCGCACAAAAGGTTCCTTTGTACCAGTTTGCGGTTTTTGCGCTGGTCAATTTGTGAAGTCACGTAAAAATTGAAATCCCATATCCCGCCCTGTTCTCCTTGAGAATCTCGCATCCCGACCCCATAAAAACACGAAATACCGCTCCCGCTCGTAATTAAAATTCCCGCTTCCCGTCCCTGTTTTCAGCTCGCATCCCGAATATCACCGCGAAAAAAAGCCAAATCCCGCGTCCCGCCAAACCTATTGTGGACCCTCTTTTTTGACTAGATAATTTTCTTTTCTAATTCTCGACAAACTGTGAAAAAAATGAACAAAAAAATCAATGTAGGAAGTTTAAAATTTTCCCATTTTCCTACCTGCGCAGCATCGAAACCCGCCAACTTTCGGCTGTCATGGTTTGCAAACTGCTTTCGTTTAAAAATAAGATGGGACGTCACCAGTTGATTTAACTGATTTGCTCCGCCAATAGTCCCACTCGTATAAAATTTGGCATACAAAGTTTCATTCTAGAGATTCATTTGCAATATTTATTTAGACTAACAGACATTGGAGCCATATCGAGTAAGGAAGATCGATTTTTCAAAATAAAGGTGGCCTTTCAGATATCTTATCTACGAAACGAACTCGGTGACCCTCTAATTTTTTTGTTTTAATGACACGAGTAACTCGTCACCTAGTTGTAGCAAAAGTATTAGAAAAATATCAATGTTAGAAGATTTTCGCGCAAACTTCCTTAAATCAAAAGCGAATTGAACAAAAGACACCACATCTTAGCTAATGCCTTGGTAAATTGTGATACCCGCACCTATTACGGGTGCCTAAACCTTTAACTCCGAAGGGTGCCAAATATTGAAATTCAAGAAAAATCCCAAATTTCATTTTGTAAACCCCCAATTCAAAAATAAACAGTATCCTGCTAAAGTACTGCCGAAGAGGTTTCATTTGAATGGTCACACTATAAGATTTTATCAACATACTCAAACGTTAGAACTACACTACATGTCTCCCGGCATCATTGACTCTGGGAGAACAAGGCGTCTTCCCATTGTTAAGCTGACCTGAATTTAAACAATATACCATAAATAAAGGTGGAGGGGACTGATGTAACATTTTACTACTTGGAAGTGTAGAATTTCGCGATTTTAGGGGGTGTGGAATGTACGTTAATTGATTAAGACGTCTTGGTTCGATCAAGGTATCAAGTTGCTGGCTCGCCAGTTCTGCTAACTAAATATGTTTCGAAATGTCATTAAATTTTCATTTCAAATTTCATTTCAACATAAAGAAAGGCAAATCAGTTAACTCTTAAAAGTGGACATTCTAGCAGAAAATTAATGAACATCATCGGCTTGTTTGGATTTACTTTGGCATTTATATAGCATTTATATGGCATTTTTGTGGTGCACGTCAAACTGAAAAAATGGACTGTCTTAACAAGCGTATTCTTAGATTCATACTAAAGGACCATAATTCACCCTACAGCACTTTATTGGATAAAATCAATTCTAAAACTCTATATATTAGGCGTCTTCAGAATTTCTTAGTTATATTATATAAGAGTCTGTTTTTCAGTAACTATCCAGGATATTTAAGTAATATGTTTACTCTACGGTCTACAAGCTATAGTTTACGTGGTAATTATATTGTCTCTTCCTAATCCGAAAACAACAACTTACGGCCTGCATTCTTTTTCATATTTAGCAGCTAAATTATGGAACTCTCTTCCGGATTTGTTTCGAACATCTACTTTTACGGACTTTAAGCGTAGAATATTAAATTATGACTTATTTTAGTAGCATCATGGTAACTAGTTTTATAATGTATAGTTTTAAATAGTTTTAGAATTTGTAGTTTTATTATGTATATAGTCTAGTATATTTGTAGCATTTTATTGTATTTTTATTGTGCTCGAATACATTGGCACATATTTGCTACTCTAAATTTTCGAGTTGAAATAAAGTATATGTATGTATGTATGTCAGAATAGAGAGACGTTTAGTTACCCCTTAAAATCGGGCCCAATAGGAAACAATTGTTGTTTAAAACAAAAAAGATTGATTTCATTGAAATACATTTTGCTTTACATCAGAGTCACGATTTTCTTTTTGGGTTGAAGTCTAAAAATTTTGATTTTAATTTATCATCATTTGTGTTCGTTAATATAATGTGTGACAGAGGTGTTTCGCATTTCGTGTCATAGATCGCCATTTGCAGCTCTTTGCTTTAAGGTTAGCAAACTTGGTTTTAAAGACAGGTATGTAAACTTTATAAAGAACACTAAATGTCACATAATGATGACGATACAGCTCATATATTAACTCATGCCAATTGCAATCATAAAAACATGTTGTAACATGATTAAAAGAAAATACGAATCGAGGAGGGGAATTAAACTCTTGTTGCCTGATGCCAGTACTGAAGGAACCGAGCATAAAAAGATGAATTTTTGGAAAATGAAGCTTTAAGTAAATTCTCATCTTTCTTAATTGAAGCCTAATACTATGCTTAGTCGTGTTTTCTTTTTTCAAAAAAAAAAAAGAGCAATTTGCAGATAACATTACAAAGCAAAAAAAACAAGTTACCCCACTCTGGAACTCTTGACTGTATCGACTTCAGGTCAAACTAAATACTATTTCACCTATTTCAGATGAGTTAATCTTGGCATAAACGGAAACAATAGACTCTACATAAATGCTCCACCTCCAAAGAGGCGTACTGAGTAAGACAATTGAAACACCAGCTTTCTGTCGGTTACCTCTACTGAAGCGTAAACTTGCGTGTGCAAATAAGAGTAAAAAATTAACAGTTTTACTGTCAATAAAAATATGAAACATAAAAAGATGAAAGTAAATTTTTTTTGGATTTTTTTTTTTTTTTTTTGGGTGGGGGGGGGGGCAAAATATAGAAAACCAAATAGCACTGCAGAAAAATACAATTGAATATCTTTAATTTGAAGGTAAGATTTTATTCGCAGACACGCAAGAATGAACTCATACAATCTTTTCTTCGTAACGAAAGAACCACGGCTGCTTATGCAAAGCGCCGTTTGTTCATTTAAACACGTGTACCAGAATTCGTGGAAAGTGCTGTTAAAGAACTTTTTTTGTGAATGTCTAAACTTTTGGGTTTTATTTACAGGTTTTAATTTGTAAGCCAAGCCGGGTATGTTGTGTTAAGATTTTTCAAAATAACAATTTATTTTCTAGTTTGACCCACAGCACACATTCAAAAAACTCCACAGGCTTCGTCTTCTTCGCGCTAAATCATCACCGTTAAATCAAGTTAGGGGTGGCGAATGGTAAATCCGAGACTCGCCGAGACGCCGAGACCCTTGTTTCAAAATCTGAGACCGAGACCGCAGCAACGTTACAAAATCCGAGCCCGAGACTCAATGTGGGAAAAAACCGAGCCCGAGACTTAGTGCCAAAATTTCCGATTCACCTATCAAACAACAAACAAGGATGAAGAATGACAATGCTTGTCAAAAGTATCCGAGACTCCGAGACCTCGAGGAAAAAAATTCGAGACTCCGAGACAGAAAAAGCACCAGCCAAACGAGACTTTGAGAATTAAAACAAAAACTGCCGAGATTTCGAGACCGGACCAAAATTTTCCGAGACCCACGATTTTGAAGGTACCATTCGCCACCCCTCAAGTTGCTTTGTAATCATATATTATGACTACTGAAAATTCTAGTTTGTCGATTTTTATATAAGTTGTTTTGTCGCCTTATATTTACGATGCAGCAAACAAGCGAGCACAACTTTATGACATTTGGGTAAAATTGCCGATTAACGTCAAACGGCAAAATGTGATCTTGCCTTTTGAGGCAGTCAGCCCCAAAATACGTGCAAATCTTTGTCATCTTTATTGATCGATGGTGAGCAGGATTTTTCTTTTTACTTGTAACTTGCACGAGGTTATGCACCAGTAGCTGCAATTGATAGAAAGTTGGTGTTTAAATTGTCTTACAGGGAACGCTTCTCGGGAGGTCCACTATTGTAAATTGTTATATTAATAGCTGGATTTTTTCTCAATACAACGCGCGCGTTCATTGGTTGATTCATGGTCACATGACATCTAACAAACAAACTGTTTCCCGCCAAACGTCCATGAGCGGGCATCACCGAAAGCAGGCAACATTTTTTACGTCAGATGGTAACAGTACACTGTTGTCCGCTAGTGTAGTACGTGATCAGACCGAAAAAAAATTCACAAAAATCCAGCTACATAAAAGATTGCTTAATGACTGATCCCTCGAGTCAGATCAAATCTAAATTCGGATTTTAAGATTCGTGATCTGACCGTTTTTGGGGGGAATGGATTCGAAAAAATATTGGCGAGCGGAAAATGGCCTTCGAGCTAGTGGCGAGCGTAAACTGGGGGCGAGACGGGCGCGCCCGTTTTCGCTCGGTTTTCGCGTGGCCAAGCCTTCACCGCGGTGAAATTCGTTTTACTTAATGGGATTTTATTTATAATGGTAATTGAACTGAGTGGAGTGCAATTTGGTCTGAAATCATACGCGTGATTTTAAAATCGAACGAGCGCGCAGCGCGAGTTTGATTATTTTTGAAATCACAAGTATGATTTTTGACCAAAATTGCACGACACGAAGTTCAATTGTCACTTTATTACATCCACTTTAAAATCGTACAATTTAAGTTCCCAAATACAGGATTTTAGTCAGTACCAATATTTTATTGACCCAATAGCCGGTTTGTAAAAAAGCGGAACCAGAAACGCCTTTACATCTCATTTTGTATGTAAAACAGAAAGACTTAGATGCCATGTGTCAAGATAAAATAATTAATTAATGGTCTAATTAATCGTAATTTATTAGACCATTAAAGTTAGGTTTACATGCATTAAATTAACGCGAATTTTTCGATAAGCATCTTGCTTTATTTACTGCGATTTTCATAATTCTGCAAACTCGCACTTTACATTTCTGAACGCCAAACTGCGTTTTGGCTTCCGGCTTCCTTCCAAGACAAGTGCACGGATGTTTCTAAATTTGGTTTTGAAGCCTAACTAGACCCTGTCAATTCAAAATGTCTTTCAAAGCCTCCGTGAAATCACCAAGAGCTGCTCACTCGTTCTGTAATGAAATAAAGGTGCTTTAAAATAACGATGTTGTAAAATAGCGTGCATTAAATTTACATCGACATTAATTAAGATACATTAAATTAACGCGAATTTTGTAAAATCGCGTTAATAAAGTGCATTGTTAATTTCCTATAATAAGGTAATGTATAATGCGTTGGACAAAACTGTGGACAAGGATCTCGGAAACGAGTTCATTCAAGTTATATTTTAAACTGCTCAGTTTAATCTTTAATCTTTAATCACAGTTCGTAACCATACATAACTGATACAAATGAACTAATACTAACATATAATCGAACAAAAATACAAAAATGGTTAACAGGACGGTAGTAGGTGGAAACCAAATTCCCAGACGTCTTCCCATGCTAAGACATACCCTCCAAAAAAGAAAAAACATCATCAGTTCTGATGATGTTTATAGAGAGTCAAGGATATTATTATTGCAAGGGATTTTTAAGATAATTTCGCGAAGAAAAAAATGCCTAGGGTTTCTTTTCCCGCCACTAGTAACAATAGCATCCCATCCCTACCCTACTGCGTAAACAGATTGTACTCAAAGCGCCAGATTACAAACAAAGCGTCATGTTTCATGTTCTTTTTTGTTGAACTTGTGCCGTCATGTAGCTTAGAATGAGGATCTCCGCTCGGGTGAGGCGTTCTCTTAAGTGTTTTTCCATTAGTGTTTACTGTTATTTATCCGTTTTTCTTTCTTTTCTTTCCACAATAGTTGCTGAGGTCACGGACTTCACAACCACTGCATTTGGTCGAATATCTGGATCTTTCAAATCTCGGCTTAGGTAAGCTGGAAAAAAGTGCGATATTCTTGCCTTAATCGATGAAAGGTGATGAAGTCTATCTTTTGTTTCAGTTTCTCTTGAAAGGTTGGAATTATGCCCAAAACTACAGACAGCTATCCTACGTGGAAACAGGGTTGAATCGGCACCCGATTTGCGATGTTGCCCTCAACTGTGGAAAATTGACCTCGCTAACAACCTGGTAAATTTAAGCGTATTACATCCATGATTTTGCCCTGGGGGCTGTTTTTCTTTCAGGTTTCAATCCTTTCTAACTTGTACGCGAAAAAATATCGAGGGTCCGTAATGTATCGTTAAACTCTCGAATAATGTTTTGTAATCTTCTTGATCGTTTAACTTAATCTATCACTTGAAATTGATCAGCCATGCTACTCAGAAATGTGCAAAGTGTTTGATTAGACCAAAGATTACACGCTTTTAGGAATCACACAAGCGCTAGCGCCAACGAACTGGATCAGAATAAAAGCGCAGCATTTTTGTTTATTAATTTATTTTAAGTCATTAGTTGCTTTCTTCATTTGCCTTTACCTAAAATGAATTTAACGAGGACGTGTTGCTGCTCCCGATAATCTTTATTCATGAGAGTTTATTTACTTTTGTGTTGTGTTTGTGGTTACCGGTTTCTCAACAATGATAATGGTTGATTGTAATGATCTTCGTATCCCGGCTCGAACTAATTGAATTGTTATTGTTTTTGTTAACTCGGGCGTACTGAAAAAGTAATTTTCATGTCTGTTAGTTTTGTCAAGACAGTGAGTTTTGTCTCGGAAATGCACATGTTTCTATCGCGAGTGTTTTGCCACCGAAACTGATAGAGACATAAGATTGTTTTGAGGCCGCATTTGTCATAAAGAGTTGTTGGGTTATGAGATATTAGCTGTCAGTGGTCATTCACTACAGAATTTTGCACTCAATTGATGGAAACTTGTCTCATAGAGAGCATACCTAGGGAAACTGAATTTTTTTAAAGTGTGACCAACTTTGCCCTATTAATTCCTGGGAAATTTTATGGTTGGGAGCTTAGATACGTCTCAAAAACAATTGAGTTTCCCTTGACAGCTTAATTTTACATGACAACCCCAGCTGTCATTTTCAGTAGTGTGACTTTCACCTGAAGAAAATGAAATTCTAGATGAATTTACCTTGGGAAAAGTTTTTGTGAATTTGCCCTAGGTAAAAGTGTGTGGTATGAACACAGCTATTGGGGTAAAAAATTATAGGGATATAGGATTTAGCACTGGGAAAAATGAAAGGGATACAGTAAATTGGAGAAATTAAAGAAATTCCTGGATATTGAGAAATAAATCTGGGATATCAGAATAATTTAATGGATGCAATCAACTATATGCAGGATAAACTCCATGAAAGGAAATTGATAGAGTACATGGCTAAAAAATTATGGTAGGTTTGGCCACTGCCGGGGGGGGGGGGGGTTACTCTGCAAATGTTTGGGTGGGGGTGTGCTGCTGGGACTCTGAGACCCTTAACCTAAACTAGACCATTTAAGCTGCATTTTGCAACCCTATACTAGACTAAACACCGAAAAACCCTACCCTATCCTAGACCTATTCCAGACTCGCTATTTTCCAGAAACTCGTTCACTGCCTGCCTGCCGTACCGATTTTTAAATGCCATTTGCCAGTAAACCTTGTCTAGACTAAATTCTTGACGCAACTGATCATTTTCGCAGAAAATGATACCCTATTCTAGACCAAAAATCTCTGATTACTATACCCTATCCCAGACTAAACTGCCTGAAAACCATATCCTTCACAGCGGCACATACCTATATAGCTCATATATGGGAGTACCCCCCTCCCCTCGGGGGCGACTGGCTCTGGCCTTGTCCAGCCTGCCGAGCTTGTTTTTGTGACCCGCTTGACTGACTGAATAGACAGCTAGCAGTGCGGGGAAGTTCAGAGCCATGCCGCCCAAAAAAACAGGTCTGAAAAAAAGTGTCAGCTCATTTTAGGATTTGTGCCTGATAGGAAAAAAATATGGGGTTTCTAGCCTGCGTACAGCCGCCCCAACCCCTGAAGAAAAATAAGAGAGGGAAGAGTTGGCTGCACAAGCTCTAAAGTATGTGTTAAACACGCCCCCTTCTAAGGAAAAAGGGTAGGATGATGAATAGGGGTTTTTGAGATTTGTTGTTGTTTATTAGTGTCCTTGAAGGCAAAGTAATATGAGCAACATCTTTGTACAACTTGTTGCACAACAATGTTGTGCATTGCAAGTTGAGATTGTTTGTTGTGTATATTACCACCTATGACTGCAACAAATTTTCATGTTGTGTAAAGTAGAAGCAACATCTACATTCTACAACATGAAAATTTGTTGCACATGTATGTGGTAATACACGCAACATCAGGACACCAACCTGCAATGCAACATTTTGCAACAAGTTGCATGATTTTGTTGCCCGTATTGCTTCACCTTGAATCTTTTGCTTGATAGTTTTTCACAGAGATTTTATTCCAGGTTTTTATTTTCCCAAAGGTGAGGAGCTTGGAGGGTCTTTTTTATGTGGCGGCATTTGGAACACTGATCCTTTCCAACAATGACCTGGATTGGAATGAGCTGCAGAAGATACGACATGTTCACATCCTGGACCTCTGTCTCCATGGCAACCACAAACTGGAAATGGATGCATATTGTAAGTGTTTTTACCTTACGTAGGTGTCACATTGTGGTGTTAAATAATATTTTTGCCACTCACCAAAGCATACTTAGTTAAAATCACACTTTATACTCTTGTCATACATTTATCAAAATTCAGAAGCATTAAAAAACACATTTCAATTTTTTTTATCCCCCGTGCAATGTTATATATATAGAGAGAGTTTAAAACTGCACATTTTGTTGAAGATTTATACATGAATGGGCATTGGACTTTTAGGATCAGTTTGCCAATTCAAGTAAATAAGTGGTGGTTTTCACGCATGAGAGGTATAGCATCTGAACCACCAGCTGGCCATACAGGTCAGACATCACTCATAAATATATCTGCATGACTAACAATCACTGATGTGGTAGGAAGCCAGCTTTGATAGGAAGGGGCTGAATGGAAGGTGTATGCAGTTGCTAATAGGTTGTGATTTGAGAAAAATTAGGAGTCTGAGCGTGTTTACCATTTGTCAGAACTGGCTGGCCAAACTAGTCAGTTCGTAAAGAGAATGCACCTTTTTATCTTGTGTTTTTAATTCTCCAATGTTTTACATGTTAAATGGTGATTGCTGTAATTGAATAAGTAAGCTTTGATTCCCTAGTGTAATTATGTCATTCAGTTGTCTCGACAGTCTTGTTTCACATAATGCATATTTATGTCATGCTAAGATGTTTTGGTTATTTTAAATCTGTTTTCCTCTTCAATTCTTTGACTTCAAACTGAGTGTAAAAACCAATCTGTGGACTTAACCTTGTTTCGTAGTCACGAGATGGCTCGTAGAGCCCTTTGATTGAAGACCTGTTCTTCACAAGTACATCAAAATATGCTATCTATGAATTGACCGATCTGGAGAGCCAGTTAAAAAAATCATGACAAACTGTTTATGAATTAACCGGCCCCGGCAGCAGGCCAGTTATATATTGGCCCATAATTGAGTTGGTATCATGCATGATCTCTGTGCCCTTTGATTACAGACAGAATGCATGTGATTGACAGTCTTCCTCTGGTGTGGATGCTGGATGGACGCATTATTACTTGTAAGTTTTCTGAAGATCGTCAGTTTATTTTCATTTATAAAATGCTCAAAAAAATGTGTGCACTATGATTGGTCATATAACCAAGTTGATTATAACTCATTATAAAATGCTCAAGGAAATGCATGCACTATGATTGGTTAAACAGCATAACTCAATAAAGCACGAGCATCACGTAGGGTCCAATTTAACCGTTTCTACACTTTGTCTACTTTATAAAAGAAATAAAAAAACTTGTTCCTCATGCATTGTTGAGTAATAATATAAGCACTTACGAATTTTTAAGAACACTTGAGAAGTGTGAGAAGCACTTTGTAACCTTTGGCTTGTGCTTCTCTGCACTTCTCTCATGTTCTTAAAAATTCCTGCGTGCTCAGCATATATAACTGAACAATGTACTCGGCACATTTTTATTTCTTTAATAAAGAATGTGTGTGATGTACAGGCACATGTTTTATTGAGTTATAATGCCACAAGCATATATGTCACCAGTATGACTGGCTCAAATCACAGGACATTTTATAAAGGAAATAGTAAGCTTGTTCCTCATACATTGTTGAATTATATAAGCACTTGGGAACTAAGCACTCTCTTGTGTTTTTTAAAATTCTCATGTGCTTATAACATAACAATGGCAGCCCTTGATTACATAATTAATATCACAAAAGAATATTCCATGTGGAAAAGACGGGGATGCTCATTGATCATTCACTCATCGTTTAAGGGGTGTAAATTATGAATTTTGATATCACTTAGGGTGTTCAGGATAAAACACCTTGTTCTTCTTGTTTTGATCTTGAATGCATTTGGGAGTAAAATTAAAGGGTTATTTTTTCTTCCATTTTGTCAACAGCTGCAGAACGTGCACAGGTGGAGCAGTTCTTTAAAGATTCTGCATTGTCTGACAGGCCTGTGGTACGTCAAATTTTAAAATCTTAATTTCCAAAAATTCATTTATAATTATTCCTCATTTATATTAGGACCTTTAAATCATACTTAAAGGATTGAGTATGAGTATGACTTTTCATAGAGTCAAGACCCTTTTTATAAATGGCAACTGATTAATTATTCTTTTCTATGCATGCTAATCATGCCTACTGGTCTCATTAATGTGTAAAATTCAAAATAGTTTTTACTCTTAAGGTGGCTCCCAACAGTTTCCAGCACTTTCAAGACTTAGAATTTGATGGGTCATTATAACCAGTCTTTATCAGTTGATGATACAATCATGATATCAAAGGAATGCCCAATGATTGGTGAACACGTTGTTATCATTTTTGTGACACAATATTTTACTCTAGCAACGGTATAACGTGCTGACAACACCCTTAATTTTAGCTTTAAGGGTTAATAACTCAAAAATGACTCGGTGAACCCCATTTTTTATTGTTGAATTTTGATCTGTGGGATAAGAGGCAACTTTTGGCAAAGTTGAAAAAAATTCTGTAGGTGGGGTTCAGAGCCACCTTAAATTTTCGAAAATTTAATGTGGCTCTGAACCCTACCTACAGAAACCATCTTGACAAACCATCAACTTACCTTTTGTCCTTTTTATTTTATTTTATCTTATTTTCCATCCATAGAGACATAAGCTTCCCAAGAATCAGTTTGTTCCATCAACGCTAAAAAATATTTCTGTCACTGGGGTATTTGGACAAAAGGTACATGTGCTGAGTGGTTTATCTTACTGCATAGTTTCCATCTGTTCAATTTTGGTTTTTAATTCTTTTTTATTTTGGTATCTTTTTTCTGACTTCTTTGCTCTGCTTTTTTAAGAGAGAACATTTGATGCGAAGGTTTCCTGTCAAGGAAAAGATGAATGTTGGTAAGTTTTAAAACAAATCCTACATGTAGTATGTTAATTTGCATCACAATTAAAGGATACTAGCTAACTAATAACACATTTAAAGACACTGTTGACATTTGTGCCAGGTAAGGTGGAGGGTCTTGAAGAAAAATGTAGTGTCCTGTGATTGTACACATACAAAGTAATATTTCATACTTCATGCAGAAGAATATAAACCTATTTGTTGCAGCAAAAAAATCAATAAAATAATGGAAAACAGTCTGGATATTGTATGCTGAGCATGCAGAATGGATCTGACATTTTAAGAATATGCTACAGTGTGTATATATTGCATTCTTTAAAACTGCAGACAACCAGCATTATTTTTTATTATTTGCTCCAACAAGTGCATCCCAGGGGAGGCTCTCTTCCTGTTCCTTGGTAATACAAGTTGGACTTCTATATGCCTCTGTGACAATTTTTTTTTTTGACATACATGTGCACAATAGTGCATCAGGGAGATTCCATTGCAGTTTAATAAAATAAACATGATGTGTATTTGAGTTATTTTCTTTTTCAGTTTGATTTTTAAAATTATGGAATGAGATACCATGCTTTCTGAGAGAACTACCAAAGAGTTCATTTAAAAACAAAATTAAGAATATACTTTTGACTATACTTAAAGAAGCAGACTCCTATATTAATATTGACGAGATTATCTCTAAAGTTAAATAAAAAGGTAATTAATTAATATTTTCACAATTCTCTTTCTTTTATTTCAATCACTTGTTTCTTTTTTTTCTATTGTTTGATCCTTTCTTTTTATTTCAACAAATTGGTGTGTGTAGCGATTTTTAATCATGTAATTAATTTCACTGGCCTGCCAAGATTAGCTTTTGCTACCTGCAGGCCAGTATTATAAATTCTATAATAACTAATTAATAAAGATTTTTGTTGTTGTTGTTGTTTAATCTATTGTCATTTGTTTTCTTTTTGTTTAATTAAAACAGATCTGGATAAGCGCAGACTCCTGTACCTTGCTTATTGCTTGCAACAGGAAGTAAACCTCTACATGAAAGACACCGCCAAGTAAGGAAATGTGTGTTGAAGTGATATGGTTCGTTGCACTTGAATCTGGACTGCTCACATTTCAAAGCTGCAGTCCTTTCCTTCCTTCCTTCCTTCCTTCCTTCCTTCCTTCCTTCCTTCCTTCCTTCCTTCCTTCCATCCCTTCCTTCCTTCCTTCCTTTACGCCTCCCTCCCTCCCTTCCTCCCACACTCCCTCCCTCCTTCCTAATCCCTCTCACCCTCCCTCGTCCCTCCCTCGTCCCTCCCTCCCTCCTTCCTAATCCCTCTCACCCTCCCTCGTCCCTCCCTCGTCCCTCCCTCCCTCCTTCCTAATCCCTCTCACCCTCCCTCGTCCCTCCCTCGTCCCTCCCTCCTTCCTTCCTCCTTTGCTGCCTCCCTCCCTCCCTAAAAAAATATATTAAAAATTAATGCTGCTTGTTGCACATTAGTCTTTTGAAATTACATTTACTTCATGTATATTATTGTCCAAGCTTATTGACCTGTCCTTATTCTTGTGTTTGTTTATGTATGGACCGGACAGAAGGGAACTTGGCCAGTAAATTCCACTTCGTGCTGCTAATTTTGGCTATTCTGATTTGAATTTTAGAGGAAAAGTGAAGCCATCACAGCTGATTGAAAACCTGATAAATTACAGAAATGAAGACAAGGAAAGGTGTAATATGCTTTTATTGATGCTAGTGGTAGGTCAGACCTTTGAACATAATAATAAATTATTATGGCCAAGAATAAAATTCAAATTTAGTTTAATTTGTAAAAATATTCAATAACTACATGAATATTATAACAGCAGTATAAGAGAGTACTAGCTGCTTTTTAAAAGCTTATTGTTACTAGTTTTCGCGGGGAACTTAACTTTGCACAAATGGGAGATGCAAATTTCGCGAGACTTTAAACTGGTAGTCTCAGAATCGGCGTTATAGAAAGTAATTATTATTGATATACTTTGCGATGAATTTTTTTTTGAACAGAACCATAACTTACATAACACTCAAACAGTTTGACGTCACTTGTTTGTTTGTAACAAAGCTTAATGTTGAACACTGTACTAATAACACAGGTCAGCATTCATGATATACACTGTACATGTATATGTCTTTTCTCTGTTGTATTGCTTCATATCATAAATTTATAAATACCATGGCAAGAGTCTTTAAGTTCTGCAAAATTTAGTAACAACAAGAACAACAACTCTTTGAGTAGTAAAGTCGTGCTTTAAGAAGCTTTAAGGGTCTTGTAAGTGCCCCTAAGGTACGAGAATTAATTCAATATATTGTTATGATTTGTTTTATATGTACAGTCACTTTTCAGGTCACACTAGGTGATCTGTCACGAACGTTACTACACTGTACATAATTTGAAACCTTTAATCAGTCTTTCGCAATCACTCGTGCGTGAAAGGTCAACTTAATACTTCCATTTATCTATTGCTCGAAAAGAAAGAAAACGAAATTGTTATCGAATGGAACTCTTGCTAAACCCGGCAATAATGTAAGTTCCTTTTACTTGATATGTTTCGTTTCGTCATTTTCCTTTTTCTTATGTTGTAAATAAATCTAATCAAACATGAGCTTGAAGTTGCTATATCAACTGATATGACGTCACTTATAATAACACTTCGCCTCAGGCTAAGAAAATCCCAACTTTTTTTCTGCCCAATTTCTATTAAGTCACAACTCAATAAGGTCACACTTAAAGGGACTGTTCCGGCTCATACATAGTATTTTCATGATTACGGCTAGGAGCTTACTTTATTATCTTGAAACAGGAAGAAAAAATAGCCAAAGTGACAAAAGCAAAGACTTAACTAAATTAAAGACAAAACAACAGTTAAAAAAATAATCAAAATTGCACAAGAATGGCAATTAATTTTGATTTCTTTGACTGCCTGTCATGAAATCAAATTTGATGAGCTGTAATCCACTTCCATCCATGTAATCCTGCACTTCTCTCCAAACTACTGCTTCTGTTTTGCACTATAGAATCTTTTAATAGAGAGTTTTAGATCCGGGTTTACCGCTAACCTCTAACCACTGGAGGTCACGTGACAAGTCTTTCGCATCACGTTTGAGGTTTACAACGTGCGTTTTCAACGTGAGGAGGTAAGTTTTCACGTTTGTCATTTACCTGAAAGCGTTTAGTGTATCATTTCTTGTTTTATTCCACGTAATGATACCAAAATCTTATTGAACAAGTCTTTATCTATTAACAGAGGCAGAAATTCGGGCCAAATGCTAAATTTGATAGATAATATTGCATCTTGAAAACAGGTGCCATTTATGTCTGCAGATTCAAAATGGCGGCGGATCTAAATGGCGGCGGATCTAAATCGAGAAATATATGAGCTAACGGCAAATGACAAACTTCTAACGTTAAACCGCGGTTAGAGGTTAGCGGTAAACTCGGATCTAAAACTCTCTAATCCAATTAAGTTGTTTATTTGATGAAATTTGGCGATAATGGAAATTACCGGTAGGTAACTGAAATTTAATTATTTCGGCCAGTCAGTGTCTCTTTAAGGATTTCAAAACATCTGAATTAAGTTATAACTACATCACATGACTGAATGTTTGAGCTTAAAATTTAGTGGAAACTTTTCAAAACCTTTTTACTCCCAGAGTCAATTTAGTGCAGTACTAACTTCTAAGTCTGATGAAATCCTATGGTGATGATGATTTTTGATTTTTGGTGCTATTTTATTAGGATTAAAATAGAGTGATTGTCAATAATGATTTTTGCTTAGTCAACCTTCACTGTAGGCTCGATTTCCGCCACTTTCTCGCGTCTGGTCTCTCGTTTCCCAAACAGCGGCTGGTTATCGAGCCTACCTTCACTGATAATTAGGGTTTGATACATTATGCCAGCATAATTTCGAGCATAATACTATAGTTGGAGCATTGAGCATCATGCCGGCATAATAGTACTATTTTCAGTATTTTACGAAATAACAGTTATTTTTTATTTTGTTTATTGATTAAAAACTGTAAAACTTCAATCTGTATTGCTATTTGACTGAATAATTTTTAATAAATACCAGTAGTATTTGCTTCACAGAATCACGGGAGGGGGGGTATTTTTTGTGTCAATTTTATTTTATTTTTTCACCTTTGAGTTTGCGTCATGTTAGAATTTTTTTATGAAAATTGTATTTTGTGGAGGGGCGAGGAAAAATTTTTGCGGCATAATTACGAGCATAATAGCTACAGTCAAGCATAATTTGGAGCATATATAGTCCGTTTTGGAGGGTGACACCGAAAAGCAAAATACTCAATTTTAGGAGCATAATGTATCAACAACTGATAATGCAAGTTCATGACACGTTTTTCTAGGCATCTTTGGAATTTGCTATTCCATCACTGGTAGTTCAACAAACCCTGGATATTGCAAGGCTACGAAAAATAAGGTTAGTCTATAATATGAAGATCAAAAAAGCTTCAAATATTAAGGTCAAAAAGCTGATTCTTTATTTATTTTATTGTTTCAAGGTACGTACTAATAAATTGTCAAAAATATTATTATAATAAGTCTCTAGCCCTGTTGTGTGTCTTGTATTGACATAAATTATTATTCAGAAATGTGGACACCATGGATCTGTTTATGCTTCCTCGGGACATCAGATGTCGAGTGCTGTCTTTGCTTCTTGGTGCAGTAAAGATAGAACGTGACCAGCATATTGTAAGTTTTGTAATGTAGCCCTGGAGGGGGGGGGGGGGAGGTGACTCCTATATAAAAATGATGGGGGTGCTCGTAGGAAAAAGGTTCCAGAGTCTCGTTTGATGGGCGTGGCTCAAATGGATTTTTACCCCTAAGAGGTACCAAATCTAACAATTCCTGTCATATTTTTTCAGCTTAATACCCTAAAAGGTACCGCAATAATTCTAAGGGTGGTCATTTTAGATTTTTGCACCCTAAATGGCCACCAATCTACAAATTTTGATCCCTAAAATGTACGAGGAGCACCCCTATCATTTTTATACGGGAGCTACCTCCTCCCTCCCGGGAACATAATGTAGTAAATAAAATCTTTCTTGAAATAAACCATGCATTTTATTTCATAATTTATTTAAAAGTGACCAACAGCTACAAGGTGTATTGCTGTTCGTCTTCCAGCATATGGCATGCTTGCCTATTTTCAGCGAGGCTTCTTTAGGCTTGAATCTGCAAACTTTAAATTTGGGTACATGTACAATACCAACCAACATACAAGAGGCGGTGCAACTCGCATCTGCACTCAGAAATCTCTTAGAATCATATCTCACGAAACAGTCTTTGATAAAAGACATACTCAGGGCAGGATGGTCCTAGTGCTAAATAAACAAAACAATGCTTGCAGTCTGCTTGGAGATATGAAATTTACCTTCTAGTGTTCAACTCGATGTCGATGTTTAAACACTCATAGGGGGAGTTTCATATCTCTTCGAACCCATTCTTCTATCTTCTATTCATTATTAATTGTTATTAATATCAACTAATATTTTTTGGTGTTGTTTAAGGATGGTGGTTTGTACAACAGACTGTACCTGGGTCTTTATGATCTTGTGGCTGATCTTGTACGACTGGCTAATGGTGACAGCATATCCAAGTAAGATGTCTTAATTTTCAGCACTCACAAAATGTGCTGGCAGCCGGCCGATTATAGACCAACACCTTTGAGATGCTAAGAGATTTAATAAGGATCGACAGACATGGTAGCCAATGCGAAGATAACTATTGATATCTCTGCTCTTCACAGTGAAGATAAAAATGTTAATTGATATCTTCACATGTGTTGAAATATAATTGTTTTGTAGTGGGAGAAATTCCTTGTAGTTAATTTAACTGAAGTTTATACAATAAAGCAAAATTGTTATTAGGTTCCTTTTTATGATATTATATTTTGCCTCAGTCCTCACTCTTGAGCTTCAACTGATTACACTATACACTGTAAGCTTAATCTTTCTTGACAAATGTGCAGTTCCAGAAAATAACCAAACTCCCCCCCCCCCCCCACAGAAGGTTTTTTTTTGTTCAGCACTCCCCCCCCCCCCCACCCCCCAGGAAATTCCAGTTTAGCTTCATACTTTACTTCTAAAAAGTTGGTTTTTAAGACTTCCCCCCCCCCCTAGGAATTTCCACTGACCTTCCGTGGGGTGGGTATGGATTTTTGAACGACACGATGTATGAGTAAACATGTATGATGTATGAGAAAACATGATTTGCACATTTTCGTTACAGGTATCAGGCCACAAGAAAAAAGTTGGATTCAAGGTATGTTGCAAAATCATCAGCCAACTGGTATTATTATACATTGGTGTCACTAGCTCGCTTTTGATTGGCTATAAGCACGCAGCTAATTATTGCTTGCTGTTTCTGTTACGTCATACCTACAGACAATGAATTTTATATATGTTAAGAAGTGACGTCATACCTACAGACAATAGTTTGTCTGCTGTGCATTGATCAGCGCACTTTTTTGTGCGCGCTCTTGTCTTTACAAGTGCAGCTCAGGAATATGCATAATAAAACAATTATTGGATTCAGTTTTTGCATGATAGCGATAATTATCAAGGCCTCAGTTTGTGTTATCTGCCTCAGCCTTCGGCTTCGGCAGATAACACAAACTTTGGCCTTGATAATTATTGCTATCATGCAAAAACCGAATCCAATAATTGTTAATTATTCTTTTTGTTGCAAATAATATAAACAATGGCAGACTCTTCTTTTCTTCTAGTCTCTAGTCTCAGTTGAATCCCGATAACTCCCAAGAGTACCAATTAAAAACAAAAATTCAATATTGAAAAATGGTACATACCCATGCAAAAACGTATTGCCAAAGAGGTTTCATTTGAATGGTCACACCATAAAACTTCATCATTGACAGACTCAAATGTTAGAACTACATGTACACTACATGTCTCTAATATTGACTCTGGGAGTGAAAGAGATAATTGATCAAACTGTTGGAGGAAACACAGAACTGTTTGAGTTAACATGGGATGACACAGGAAAATACTGTATTATTTAAAGACAGTGACAATACAAGGGTTTGAGTTAACAATCTTACAGTGTGATGTTCCTTATGGTAAGAACACAACACTTGGCTCCGAGGCTCAGGGGAATAACAGAAAAGAAATGAATAATTCAACGCTGAACCTCAATGTGATTTCTTTTGTTTTTCCCCTAAGCCTCGCAGCCAAGTATGAATTTTAATATATCGGAACTGGTCTATATATTCTTATAATTATTTTCGTAACTGTGGATATGTTCGAAGCAATAAAGTGAATAAAATCTTGCCACTCCTGTGATAAACACAAAGCGACAAGATTATACATTTGATCATGCTCAACCTTGTGAGGAGGCATCCCCGTCAATTGAATTCTGCCCTCTGATTGGCTAACTTGTAAAAAAGTTTGTTGTGTGCTCACGGTACAAAGACATGTCGCAGTGCAACAATCTACTGAGTTTGTTTGTTTGTTTGTTTTATTAAATCAGGAAAGCTGGTTATAGATGTCTTTTAGCATCAGAAGTGGTTCAGCTGCTTTGCATTGTTCCCGTTTTCTTTGATTTTATTGGGAAAGATCCTGGTATGTAACATTTTTATTGCTGAGGGAGCACGTTTTTATTCTGCTACGTTTCAATTTGAAAATCGTCAAAAGTTTCTTGAATTTGTGGCTGCCTTCAGAACATAATGTTAAAATATGTGATAAAAAGGAAACAAAGTTTCTATTCTTGGTAGTATGAGTCCTCCTGCCTCCCCCCTCCCCCAAACAGACTCAAACGTTAGAACAAATTAATGGTACCATGCAAAAGTACTGCTGAAGAGGTTTCATTTGAATGGTCACACCATAGGATTTCATCCACAGACTCAAAAGTTAGAACAAATGGTACCACGCAAAAGTACTGCTGAAGAGGTTTCATTTGAATGGTCACACCATAGGATTTCATCAACAGACTCAAAAGTTAGAACAAATGGTACCATGCAAAAGTACTGCTGAAGAGGTTTCATTTGAATGGTCACACCATAGGATTTCATCAACAGACTCAAAAGTTAGAACAAATGGTACCATGCAAAAGTACTGCTGAAGAGGTTTCATTTGAATGGTCACACCGTAGGATTTCATCCACAGACTCCGAAGTTAGAACAAATGCTACCATGCAAAAGTACCGCTGAAGAGGTTTCATTTGAATGGTCACACCATAGGATTTCATCAACAGACTCAAAAGTTAGAACCACACTACATGTCTCCGTAACTGACTCTGTGAGTGAAACGGTTAACAGTGGAGAACTTTTTGGTTGACTTGCAGGTGTTCTGGACCTAATCATCACAGCTACTAAAGATTCTGCAATTGGTGAGAAGATCAAATCACTGAACTGGAAAATTCAATTTAAAGGGGTAAGAATATCAACATTAAAAAGACTGTGTTTTTTCGGGGAAGATCTGAAATTGATAAATTTGTGATCCTAAATCATAAGCCTTCTGCGTGACCAAAAAATTAAAACTAAGTTGCAAAAGGACAATGGATTAACTGCTATGATGTTTCACTTGTATCCAATTCCGGACTTGGTTATGCATGATTTTCTCTCTTAGCTTCTATTAACTATGCTCATATGTTATGTTGTGGGTTAATTTTTTTGGGGGAATCAGAA
Source organism: Cladopsammia gracilis (assembly GCA_022457155.1). Taxonomy (NCBI): domain Eukaryota; kingdom Metazoa; phylum Cnidaria; class Anthozoa; order Scleractinia; family Dendrophylliidae; genus Cladopsammia; species Cladopsammia gracilis. The sequence continues at coordinate 637,280 of JAJGOT010000090.1, read as the reverse complement.
ATGCAGAGCATAGCGATCCAGTGAAAATCAAATACCAGAGTCACAAGCAAAGTTCACAATTGATCTAATGAAAATGAAATTGTCAGAGTTGTAAGCAGAAAGGCTCATTAAATGGGCATTGTGATTGGTTAATTTTGCGCTTCTGCTTGCGACTCTGAACATCTAGTTTTCAGTAGATCGTAAGAGATGGAATCATTAAAGTGCAATTGAAGGGGTGAGTGGAATAAAGCCCTAAGTGACTTCTGATCAATTGTTAGATTCTCCTTCCAGTTTGTCTTGTATATGCTCATGTAACAAAGGGAGAATTTGGTTTCAGATAAACTGATTAGGGCCTTATTTCAGTTTGGGATAAGGCCCTAAGTGACTCCTGATCTATAGCCAAATTCTCCCTTTGTTACATGAGCATATACAAAACAGACTGTAAGGAGAATCTAGCAGTTGACCAGAATTCACTTAGGGCTTTATTCCACTCACCCCTTTAATTGGAAGAAACTGAAAACCATCTGATTCTTGTGACTCCAACTCTCGTCAAGCTTACAACTCCATTATTTTATTTTCACTCTTACGAATCTGATTATGAGTCTAACTTGGTCTTCATCGCTGGTGAAAACCAGCCTTAAACAGACAATTAAACATGCATGGCCAGTGCTAAGGATAGCTACTTTTGGGAGGTCTTCATCGCCAGTGAAAATCAGCCTTAAACAGACAATTAAACATGCACGGCCAATGCTAAGGATAGCTACTTTTGGGAGGTCTTCATCGCAAGTGAAAATCAGCCTTAAACAGACAATTAAACATGTATGGCCAGTGCTAAGGATAGCTACTTTTGAGAGTTCTTCATCGTCAGTGAAAATCAGCCTTAAACAGACAATTAAACATGCATGGCCAGTGCTAAGGGAAGCTACTTTTGGGAGGTCTTCATCGCCAGTGAAAATCAGCCTTAAACAGACAATTAAACATGTATGGCCTGAGTGCTAAGGATAGCTACTTTTGGGAGGTCTTCATCGCCAGTGAAAATCAGCCTTAAACAGACAATTAAACATGTATGGCAAGTGCTAAGGATAGCTACTTTTGGGAGGTCTTCATCGCAAGTGAAAATCAGTCTTAAACAGACAATTAAACATGCATGGCCAGTGCTAAGGATAGCTACTTTTGGGAGGTCTTCATCGCCAGTGAAAATCAGCCTTAAACAGACAATTAAACATGTATGGCCAGTGCTAAGGATACCTACTTCTGGGAGGTTCTACAAATTTCATGCAAACTAACAAGGCTAGGGTGTGAAATACAGTGCTTTTACCAATACATTCTGAATTTCACATTTCATCTCGTACAGGGAGGAATAAACAAGGTTAACAGAGAGATTGCTGAATATCTTCTTGAATGTGTAAAGAATGCCAATCCACCACCACCAGGTAATAAAGTTAACAGATCAGTTAAGTGAAGAGCTTGGTGCAAAAAGGGCGTATGTCGTAGTTTGGGCTAAAGTATGGGATACCAGACTCCAAACATGTCCTTTGTTTGCATTCGCTGTGGACTTTGTGTATTTAACACTGATGCGTTTTTATTTTGTTGCAATAGAGTGATTTTACTTCAACTGTGAAACAGAAACTATTAGTTAGTGTGTAACACTATCTATCACTATCTATTACACTAGCGCTAGACCTTGATAGAGTGATTCACAATCTAACAATTAGTGTGTGATAGTCCAAATTAAACAAAAGAAAACAATGGAATTATTGTCTAATAGTGCGTACTGTTCTACTTACTATTTCACGGGTTAACTGTAATCACTCTAATAGAGTGATTTTACTTCATCTGTGAAATAGTTAGTAGAATAGTACGTACTATTAGACTATAATTCCATTGTTTCCTTTTGTTTAATTTGGACTATCACACACTAATTGTTAGATAGTGTTTCACAGATGAAGTAAAATCACTCTATTCGAGGATAATAGAAACTGATATGAAGTACTGCGGCGTAAAATCCTACTATCTATTTCACAGATGAAGTAATACCACTCTAAGGCTTTAATTTCCTAAAAAATTCACCATCACTGCCCATTTAAGGAATGTCAAATACACAAAATCCCCACCACATACAAACCATGCGCAATTCTAGAGCCTTTTATACCATATGTTTGCCAAAACGGAGATACACACCCTTTTTATAACAAGTGTACTAGAAGAGGACTAACCTTGTTTAGGGTTGTGGAGGTACAGGACAATATACTTATTTATTGATACACTGCCCAAATATGGTCAAAAAGTTATCGATATACGCTATATCTACATGACGTATATCCAACGATGGCGGTAAATTTCGCATTTTGACAAGAGAATGCAAAAAGGACAGACCGGCCTCGATAGTTTTTCTTGCATGATATCGCCTAATTTTAGCCAACTCGGCCTACGGACTCGTCGGCTAAGAATTAGGCGATATCATGCGCGCTTTTGCACTATAATAGTTAAATACATGTACGAGGCAACACCTATTTTATAGATCTCATGGACCAGATTTAACCCTGTGTATCAATGATTATTTATGTTCCTGCAACTGCACAAGGTAAAGGTGTATTTGGACCGCACATTTTAAATTAAATTAAAATTATTTATACAGGGTAACTATTTCAGTTATATAACTGCTATCAATGTGGGTCCTGTGAAATAATCAGTTAATTAATTAATTAATTAATTAATTAATTACTTAATAAAAATACAAAAACAGTAGTGTTAAAAAATGCTAAAACATGCTAAAAGCTATGAGTTAAAAATCATTGCACCTTTATAATAAAAAGCATGCCTAGAAATTTCCAACTTAATTTTATCAATAAAAAGATTCTTGCTAAATCTAGTCATGCGAATGTATGTCACAGCGTCTGATGTTAAAATAGCCCTTGAATAAATCGGGAACAGTCCCCTTAAGACAGTCATTAACTAATTCTTTAATGTGTCCTCTCGTCTATCGGAAAGCGTCTTCCATCCGAGACGTTCGATGATGGCATCGCTAGTCAGTTCGTGAGAGTTCTTGAGAACAATACGGCAAGCTCTTCTTTGCAAACGTTCGATCTTTTGCTGGTTCTCAAAACCACAGCCATGCCAGGTGACATCACAGTACTCCAGAAGCGGTAACACGATGGATTTATACAAACGATTAGCAGATTCAGTTACATGAATTGTTCATAACAGTGTCGTTATAAGTACAGCGCTCCTCTTAAAATCACTGGAGGTTTGCTCATTTATATTTTCAGGAAAAAGAAGCAAAGAGAATGGTATACTTCTTAAGAGCCAATTGCAAAATGATGATATACAACCAAGCTATGTTATAACAGTAAGTAACAAGTTTTAGTATAAATTTATCTACTAGCGTTCTATCACAAATGCTGTTCTCTTATCGGCTACGCTACTCACTATCTTTTCTGTTGTAGAAAGTGAGTAGAGTGAGTAGCCTAATGGCGGCCGCTTCGTTGCGTTTTCGAGTGTCTATAAAGGGTATTGTTGTTAAGTTTTGAATTTCTAGTAGATTTTTACTAAAACAATTAGATTATTCGCTCTTGATTTCTATCGCGTGAAAAGCCCTCATTAACAATCACGTGATAGAAATCTCGAGCTCATAATCTAATTGTTAAATAGTAAAAGCCAGGGTGCTTCCTTATTTGGCCTTAACCCTGAAACTCCCAAGAGTGCCAAACATAAAAAATATTCAAGAAAAATGTCAAATTTCGTTTTGTTAAATATTGAAAAACAAATGGTACCATGCAAAAGTACTGCTGAAGAGGTTTCATTTGAATGGTCACACCATAGGATTTCATCAACAGATTCAAAAGTTAGAACAAATGGTACCATGCTGCAAAAGTACTTGAATGGTCACACCATAGGATTTCATCCACAGACTCGGAGACTCAAAAGTTAGAACAAATGGTACCATGCAAAAGTACTGCTGAAGAGGTTTCATTTGAATGGTCACACCATAGGATTTCATCAACAGACTCAAAAGTTAGAACAAATGGTACCATGCAAAAGTACTGCTGAAGAGGTTTCATTTGAATTGTCACACCATAGGATTTCATCAACAGACTCAAAAGTTAGAACAAATGGTACCATGCAAAAGTACTGCTGAAGAGGTTTCATTTGAATGGTCACACCATAGGATTTCATCAACAGACTCAAAAGTTAGAACAAATGGTACCATGCAAAAGTACTGCTGAAGAGGTTTCATTTGAATTGTCACACCAGAGCATTTCGTTCACAGACTCAAAAGTTAGAACTACGCTACAGGTCTCCATAATTGACTCTGGGAGTGAGTGAGCTAACAGGGACGTGCAGCCTGGCAGCCTGATGGGGTATGCTTTTCAGAGGTTTTTGTCTTAACGAGGTATCGATTTCATCACTTTTTGTCTTGAATGGGGTATCTTTACATGGCCTAATTTCTTAAACAGTACTAAGCATATATTTTAATTTTGGAAACCTCACCACAAGCTGAATTTCAACCAGTATTTTGTTGGCGCCGACTTCACTTCCGTTGACTTCGGCAGTGATGCCAAGCTTAATTACGCTACAACAAAGCCAGTAGGGCAATTTGTAAATGTAAAACAGACTGCCTGCCAAGTGAACGAATATACTGTTCGGTCGCCATTATTTTTATTGCTGTCATTGTGTTTTTTGTAGCTACTTCTCGAAGAGAAATAGCTACTATGTCATCGAGTGCGTAAGTCCGTAAGTGGTCCAATTTTCGGATTGTGTTCGGAACATATATCGGTTTTATTTCGGATTATCGGTTTTATACGATTCCAAACTCGATGAAACTCGATCACGTCGACGATAGCCGAGACTAATCTCGATGTTACCCGATTCATTTTCGTCGGCTCTCGTCAACGATCGACTACTTATCGATTGAGCGTTCCAGCGACGTGCTTTCTTTCCATGTGGTCGATGTACGATTACAGGTAAGAGAATTTGTTTACAAAGTTTTGCTATTTTGCACCATTAACCAGGCACAGCTTTCAAGCAATGTGCACGATGTTTTCTAGAAAAGACTTCTTTAGGTTGTTTGACGGTCTGCTCAGAATTTCCACCAGAAAAACCAACGCTGAACCGAGATGTTTGACTTCGTTGGGCGGCCATGATGGAGCGATTTGTGCAGCGAAACACCTCGAATTGGTTCATGTACATCATCTGGCGAACCCTTATACGGATTTGAGTAACTCCCTTAGGGGAACCAAATATTTCCTTATGTAAGTCCTCTGGTACGCATTGTGCTTTGCTTTTTGATCAAAACCTCAAAACAGTTGTAAGCTTATGTCGAAGGTATTGAATCCACATGGACACCAGTCAAACCAACAAGAGGCTGCAAGCAGCCTACACTCATGCGTACGAAAATTTTATGAAATATTTTAAACATGATAAGAAGATGTCCGATATGAAGAAGAGTTACTCCTTTCATTCAGTCATCGTTCCTGCAAACTGCGTTCTTTACTATTGAATGTTTTGTAAATGAAGGCTGTACCACAATGAAGCCACTGATTGTTCTACGTCTTATATATACCTAACGTGAACATTAGTAATGTAAGTAGTGTTGTAGAAGATGCTGTCGTGACACTTCAGTAACGCTGTTTTACCGGAAGTGGGAGTAGCCGGAAGTCACTAAACAGGAAGTCTATGAACCGGAAGTGCCAATTTAATATATGCGTGCATAAATTTGCATGCAAAATCGTGACACCAAAAAAAAAAATAATAATAATAATAAAAAAAGAAAAAACAGAGCCCATTTTATAACTCATGCCGCTACGCGCATGAGTAATTAGGGTAGGAATAGAACTGTACAACTGGTAAGAAAACAGTTCCCATTAAGACCTGCTGCTGTTAAAACTATACATAGATCCATAGAGGATCAAGTTGTTTTGTTAAGTTAGTTTTCATAAAGGATTTAGTTGTTTTGGTTAAGTAATGTTGAGGCAAATGTTAAATTATATTTCAAGTTAAACGAATGTATAGTTCCACATGTTGAAACTGAAAAGAGCTCTATCTAATCGAATCTAAGAAAATACACTTCCATTTGCTGTTAGCAGATTGATCTACACCCATAGATGATTTTAAATTGTTATTACCAAAGGCAAGAACTATTGTACCTTGTGTTAAAAATAAAATGTTCGCTTTTCATCTTGTGGTATTGAATCATTGACGTCATTCTCACTCACTCACTAGCTATGGTGTAAATTTCCGTGTTAACATTTCACTTCCAGTGTTAACATTTGCAGTGTTACCTTATATTTGATCAAGGAAATGTTATACCAAGGGACTGAGAGACGAGAGAATCTGCGAGAAAAGGGTTCAGCACGAGGAAGCCCTTTGCTGCTCACTCGCGCGTTGTCTCGTTCTCGTTCTCGTTCTTGCCTCACCGACTGTGAATACTTATTTAGATTTAACATATAACTTACATTGTACAACACGTTAATTACTTACAATAAAGAGCTACATCACTTGCATAACATAATTACTTACAATTTGTTTCTTATAATTATACTTGCATACATTATATTTTTCATAATTCAATACAATTTCAATAAAAATAACAAACATAAGCATTACAGTACAGTGCAAACAATTTTACAATAAAAAGACCAGGAATTAATTACAACTGAGTATTATGTTAAACCAATTTGCACTAAAACATCAATTGTACAACAACATTGCCTTGTGGCTAATAAGTTCTATGATTCATGTAAACAAAAGAAAAAAATGATGAGAAGTCAATCTTTGTAGACGCTTTAAAGTGAGGTGAAATTGATATACAGCAGTTCCACAGGCTCGATAGTCATAATAATAATAATAATAATCACTTTATTTAAGTGTCAAGGTATTTAGCGCGCGAGCACTAATTGGGGACACTAAATAAAGAAACAAATATTCAAATAGAACATAACATTTTTTAAAAATCCCAACTGGCAGGAGGCAAACCAGTTGGCTATTTTACAAGCGTGGTCGAGGAGTTGAACTCGGGTCTGCCGTGAAACAACTCCAGCAAGTGGTCACAGCGGGACTTGAACCCGGGACCTCCGGATTACAAGTCCGACGCCCTAACCACTCGACCACGCTGCCTCCCAATTTCCTACTTTCATTAGTTTTGCACTTCTGTATTCCACCGGTAACCTCATGTCCTTTCAGAGGCCTATTTTTAATTGGTCGAGAGACCAAAATAAATTGCTTTCCATTTAAGTAGCCACATGCATTCCTCTGTCTATTTCTCTTTTTTCATTTCCATCCTAGAGAAGTAGCTACATGTAGTCCTTGACTACCTATACCGTAGCTCTTCCAGACCTCTATTTTTATTGGCCCCATAGTACTGTAGCTTCTATTGTGTTTAGGTCTAGGGCTATTGTTTCTGTTGTTTAACCTATTGTTTCGTTAACCAGTCACTGATCTTGTTTGGAAAGGTACAGTCTCTCCCGTTTTTTTCCGTGGGTTCCGCGCATGTTTAGAACCCAGTCGGCGCGCGCCAAAACTCCGATACCAGCCACCTTAAAGTGTATTTTTTTATTTGCTTGATGGAATCTACATGGCGTTCTGATAAGAAAGTCGAGAAAAGTTTTTCGATATCGATTTTTCTTGTCCGTGATTTAGCCGTCTAAAAACGTGAAATTTCACTTCCGGTGGGTTACAAAACCCGCAAGAAGAACGACTGGAAATAGTCCGCTGTGACGTCAATACAAGAATGCCAGTGTCGCGGTTTCTCAGTTCCTCCGTTTTTTGGCGCATGTTGCTACAACCATAGACAACACATCTCAATAGAACCATGTTCCTTCCTCTGGGCGCACCAAAAAATGCTAGGAACCGAGAAACCGCGACACCGGCATTCGTCTATTGACGTCACAGCGGACTATTTCCAGTCTTTCTTCTTGCGCGGTTTTGTAACCCACCGGAAGTGAAATTTCACGTTTTAAGACGACTAAAACACGGAAAAGAAAATCGATATTGAAAAAACTCTTCGTTTTTCTTATCAGAACGCCATGTAGATTCCATCAAGCAAATCAGGGCTGCAAATAACAGTCGGTCATCGGACAAAGGCCGACCAAAATTTGCCAATGTCCGACGAAATCGCAACCGCGGTCGGACATTATGTCCGTAAAACTTGCAAATGGATGACCGTGTTTGAAATCGCCCCATAATGCATTACAAGCCCTTGAGCATTGAATACGTCATGTATGCCAGCTTGTAATGCATAGTAAATAATGTGATGTCCGACCAAATTTTTCGTTTGTCCGATCAAAATGGTGCCCAAGTCAGATATATGTCCTTTCAAGAAAAAATAATTATTTGCAGCCCTGCAAATAAAAAAAATATCTGTCATATACACTTTAAACAGGGTCAGGATTTGAGTGGCTCAGCCACACCTCCCTACCCTAGCATCTGTCGATCGAGTACCTTCAAATCCCCCCCCCCCCCCCTCCTCCTCCCGGGAGTGCAAGGCTGCTAATTTAAAAACATGCTGTTGAACCCAAATGGTCCCGAGAGATCAAACTTTCATCCACATGAGTAAAAGTGGAACTGATCCATATTGGTCAAATATTACTATATTTTTTATTTACATACTGACTTGATGCGAGAGCGTTGTTGGTTAATAAAGTAGATGATTCGTATCTAGCAACATAAAGCGTAAAACTCAAGGCTGTTAGTTAAAATTTTGTGTCGTCCTCAAGAGGGTGAACAGCTTAACACTGAAAGCATTCACAGTCTCGCATTTAATCCTAAGACTCCATTATACTAGAAAAAACCTTTCAATAAAGAATTTATATTATTCAATGGTTAACATGGCGATGTCGTTTTCCTAGCACCAGCGTGTATTCCAAGCCACATTTGTTCTTCAGGATTCCAATGTGGGTTTTCTATGCATGGCCTTAAATCAAACTTGAAAGCTGCAACCATCAAGGAAATATCGAATACATTCGGTTTATCGCATGTTTGTGAAATATTTGTTATAGTCGTGATTTCCTTCGCTCCATCGCTACTGTTATTCCAAAATCTGCGCGTCAGCTCTGGCGAACTCCCATGCACTCCCATGAAAGAATCACAAACGCGAGTCGCAGATTTAAACTTTTCCATTTCTTTAGCGGGAGGATAATGATGAAGTCTTCGATCGTCAAAGTAAATCAAAGTTGTCCTATTTTTGTAGACGTTGTTGATCCAAATTGCGATTTGCTGATCAGCGTGAGGGTGGCATAAGATTTCGTTGGGATCTTGCGAAAGGAAACGTTCGATGACGTCACGACTAAACAAAGTCCAGGCTTCGTCTGCGTAGAGCAGGTTTCTGAATTTACAGTGATACCAACCCCAGCTTAACACCTTACCCGGCCTGTGATCTAATTCATGCAAGAGTCTTTCGATGCACACAAAATAATCATCGTCAATTCGGAGAAAATATGAGAAGTCATATTTGGCACTTGCCCACATGACATGGTAGAGATATCGAAGGCCAAACGTTCTTCCTCCAACGATGGGTTGAAACTCTATGTCCTTATGAATTCTTTTTTCTTCTGCAAGTTGCTGCGTTTGTTCTTTGGAGACCCTCAGGCCGTCAGTGAAAAACTTGCATGATATCTGAAAAAAAAAAATACAGCGAAATATTTAAGGTAATTCCCTGGAAAAAGAATCTGTCATAGATTTCTAATGAAACTTGGCACAAATATTGAACAAGTCATGAAGGTTCCAAAATTGCAACAAAAATGAGGGGTCACCGTGCTCGTTTTAGTGGTATACTGCTGACGAATACAGTGTTTAAAGGCATTTTCAGGCAATAACCGCGTGAAGCTAATATGCTCAATATTTCCACTGCATATTGATATTTCGCGTATAAGTTGACTTTATACATATGTATAATCGTCTGTATCATAGAAAACGTGTCCAAAAAGCTTCAAATTTACTGAACACTCGAACAGTAGACGGTTGCTTGGTGTGCGGTCCTCTACCCAAAATGGCTTTCTTCGTAGGATTTCTATAAACTGTGCAAAATCTGATCATAGATTTTTGCTCACTTTTTAAATTTGCGTTGGGTACACTGTCCTGATTGAATTTATGCAGTATAAAATGGGGGTCACCGTGCTCGATTTTGCGCTAGCGCTCACAGAGTCCTTTTCTATCGTGGGAAAGGCCGGCTTTCCTCACAAAAGCCGCCATTTTTTTTTCAATCTGATGTCGCAATGTTTATGCGCAGTAGGGATGCGCAGTGCAAAACCAGGGAATCACCTTAAATTCCTCTTTCTAAAAAGCACCAATTGCTATCTGCTATTAGTGATTTTACTTAGACCGTGAAACAGTATCTAGCAATTAATCAAAATTAGCTTAACTATTTCACGGTTTAGAGTGATTTCCTTCAGACCGTGAAATAGTTAGTACACTAATAGAGGTTAGCATATTTGACCGCACAGTTCATTAGACGATGTGACGTCATAAACCGTAGAACGAGAAACTCTCAAATGCTCAACATACCTCGTTTTAGAACTACCAGCGGCCAAAGAACATTTTATTATAGGACAGTCACTTTATGGAATACTCTATCGAACGATTTTAAACTTTGCGAATCGGTTATCGATTTTAAATGTCGCCTAAAATCTCAGCTTTTAAATAATTTTTGCAATTCTATGTGATTAGATGACTTATATTACTTATTCCGTTTATAGATTCATACTATGCTTTTATAGTATTTTGTATTATATTTTACTATACATTGTATATTTCTAATTTTATTATTGTATTTATCATTGGCTGTGTTTTCACGAGGCGGTTTTTCTCGCTTAACATTCCTGTAGATATATTTTCTTTTGTTAAGACAATAGAAAATTAGAACACAAAAGAACGACAATACAATGCCCTTCTTTGTTGTTTAATTGCCGACAAGCTTAAGCGACCTTTTTTGCTCGCTCGTGAAAACACGGCCATTGCCTCTGAAAATCCCCTTTGGGGACGTGGTAATAAAGTATGAATGTATGTATGTATCTTGCTTCCATTGTTTTCTTTTGTGTCTATTTGACTATTATACACTGGCCGTGTTTTCACGAGCGAGCAAACCAGGTCGCTTAAGCTTGTCGGCAATTAAACAACAAAGAAGGGCATTGTATTGTCGTTCTTTTGTGTTCTAATTTTCTATTGTCTTAACAAAAGAAAATATATCTACAGGAATGTTAAGCGAGAAAAACCGCCTCGTGAAAACACAGCCACTAAATACTAGAAACTGTTTCACAGTCTGAGGAAAATCACTCTAAGGCCTAATCTAAGGCTTAATCCTTTTTGGTCTGTCTTTTTTTGTATTTCAAGAGTATATTAGAGCTATGACAATGAAGCAAAAAGGGTATATGGCACGTCCAAAACTGTTTCCTTTGCGGCCCGCAAACATTTTTTATTAATAGGTAAAATATGCAAATTTAAAAAAATATGGCTGTCAAAATCTTGTTGCCATTGAAACCGCATCAAGTCCATGAACAAAAAAATGCCATACCAAATTGTTGCCAGATAAATTTTAGAGCGTGTACCAATCCACCTGTAAAAGAGGCGGATAAAGTTGAGTTTTAGTGGACGTCAATCAAAGACAAGAAGCTGCACACAGCTTGAACTCGTGGCGTCTCAACCCATTGCCGTATTGATTCCCGAGAGAAATATGTCTTAAAAGTTAGACCATAGAACATTCACTGCATTCAGTAGCCGACACTTGAAACCACGATCGATAACTGAAATGGCAAGTAATAGAGAGCTTAAGCAACCACAACGGTGACGGCAGCGAGAACGGCACAAAACAATAGGTTTAATGAGCAAAAACAATGCCTCTGCACGTGTTGCACGTGCGTTTTACATTTTGGTACATTTCTTTGCCGTTCCCTGCAAAACAACAACGTCAAATGATCAAATTATAGGTTTTGTGGAGAACGTGAACACGCGACGGTTAATTTTCCTTTCTCCATTTGAACTGGTAATCCATTCCTTCAAATTTAGCTCCTGGACAATTCAGACACATGAGACAAACTTAACAAATTGGAACAACTGTAAAGTAGTTTAAAATAGCGCGAATCCTTTTTTCAAGTGACGTTTTTCATGGCGTTGCCGTCGTCGTTGCTTAAGCTCTCTAATATAAAACACAAAACTTGCCGGAACAAAAATCCCACAGCAATAAGCGGCGAACATGATATCCAACGGTCCTACCCATCCATGAACGCTTTGCATTGTCTTGAAAACTTGTACGCTGTAATTCTTCCATCTGCTCCGGAGAGATTTTGCCGCCATCTTGAAATCATGCAAGAGGTAGATAACGAGGTCGCCTGTCAACCAATCAGACTTGTGTGCATCGTCCCGCGGGATACGGAAAACTTTAAAAAACATTGCGATTTATGACAACGATGAAGAAACATCAACCGAATTTATAACTCGTCGGCTGTGCCACGGGTAAAAAGCCGTTAAATTATCTCGGATTGTGACAGGATATCAAGCAAGCTGAGCTATAAAGTTGACATTCAACATCACAAGTCCCTCATGCGTGAAGTCCAAAGGAGGATTCGTCAATTTTACTGGACTTCTGTAAGCAATTTACACCCCCTAGTCTAAAAGAGTTAAGTTTATCGATTGCTCCAGCCTTATGTAGGATCTTCAAGGCCTCATTAGTGTCCGGTGTTGTCCCATTGGATTGGAAGTCTGCAAATGTCACGCCACTTTTCAAGAAAGGATCGAAACAGATGTCTGAAAATTACAGGCCCATCTCATTAACCTGTATTTGCAGCAAAATTATGGAACATATCATGGTATCCAATATTATGCAACATTCGACCAACACCAAATACTAAGCAACCTACGGGGCAACCTCCAACACGGTTTTCGTCAAAGTCACTCATGCGAAACCCAGCTAATTGCATTTGTCGAAGACTTGGTCAAGTAAATGCAAAATGGTGGACAAACGGATATCGTAGTAATGGACTTCTCAAAGGCATTTGATAAAGTGTCACACCAGGAACTGCTTTATAAGCTATCAAACTACGGAATTAACTCCACCTGGTTAAAAAGCTTTCTGTCGAACAGGAAACAACGGGTAGTTCTTGAAGGGGCGATATCTGATCATGTTCCAGTGGCATCAGGAGTCCCACAAGGCTCCGTTTTAGGTCCCATTTTATTCTTGGCCTATATTAACGACCTTCCCCAGTATGTGAAATCTAAAGTCCGTCTCTTCGCAGACGACACCGTGATTTACCTAACCATTAAGTCCACGGACGATTGTATCCAGTTGTAACAAGACGCCTTAAAGTGGCTCGAAGTAGTTTTTTTTGGGTCACACTTCCCTTTTTGAATGCGCTTATACATAATCTTACTTTAGCTCAATAAATCTGAATTTCATACCAGATATTAGGCTTGGATGAAAGTTTTGGATGATGCTCTTTTTATGGTAATCAGCGTTTCCATAGCAACGGTAAACAAATATGGCGAAAAACAGTTTTTCCTAAATATCTTTCGATTTTGGGGCTACCCATGACAAGCGAATAAATGCGCTATAATCTAGGCATCGTTGCACACAAAATGAGAAAATTTCAAACAAATTAAACTGTTCGATTTTGAATAAATCGCAAAACATTTTTTAACATGTGTTTTTCATGTTTGAAATATAAGCGGTCAAAACATTTCATAGGTCTCACAAATTATCATTAAATTGCCACAGAAAGTTTCCTTGGACTCAAAATATTACTCCCTGCAAATAGTTCTGACTAACTCCTCGGCAATAAAGAGATCGAGCTTTTCATTCAAATGCAGTTTTGCTTGACGCTTTCACTCTTTAAAAGTTTCAACAAATGAAGATGTTTGATATCTTCCCAGTATGTTTTTAAATATATAGGCAATAATATTTCCAAGCTTCAGTCCAATTGATTCAGAGGAACATCCCGAAAAGAACCGTTGAAGTTCGAGTACGAAAGCAGCGACCTCGGGATGAAAATCCAGTACAACGAGTGTGACATCGCATGTTTATTTCACACGAGCGCTCGGTGACAAATTCCTCTATGCACGTGCGCTTGCTCTGATTTGGATGTTTTCATATTGTAATTATTCAAGTATTGTTTTCATTATACGCACTAGTTTTCAAATACATCATGGTTCGTACTCGTCGACAAAATTCCAAATTCAACCGAAGAGATGCTTGAAAAAGCAAGAGAAAAGCGGTGGATTGGAGGGCCCCCTATAAGTGAACCACCTGAAAAAGCCGGAAGAAATATTCCCATCCTTCGCTCAAGTCAAAATTTTCTGAATGAAAATTATGTTATCAATCTGAAACTTTTAATGGAAGGACTGAAGACATGCTATAGTTGCAATGAAGGTCCATTACTTTTGTAAGATATAAAAAAGTCTTCATCGCGCAACGACCTTGAAAAAATGAAAAAAAAAAAAACAATGAATAATTACAATATGGAAACATTCAATATTAAAGCGTGCATAGAGGAATTTGTCACCGAGCGCTCGTGTGAAATAAACATGCGATGTCACGCTCGCTGTACTGGATTTTCATCCCGAGGTCGCTGCTTTCGTACTCGAACTTCAACGGTTCTTTTCGGGATGTTCTTCTGAATCAATTGGACTGAAGCTTGGAAATATTATTGCCTATATATTTAAAAACATACTGGGAAGATATCAAACATCTTCGTTTGTTCGTTTTGAATTTATCTCCTTCCTTCTCCCTCTCCCCAGTCCCCACTTGTTTTTTCTTCGCTATCAACATTTTTCGCTCGCCTCCACTATCTGAGAGCCTGGAACAGGCTAGATAGCTCTTGCGCCGGCACGAAAACCATACCGGATAGGCCTTTCGTTCACACATGAAACGCTAGTTTCGGAACGATTTTTGTTCCGGAGCGACGCTGCGACGCGGCGCTCGTGAAAGTGAATCGTCAAATATCGGATAGATTCTCGTCCCAATCTCTGGGGTAGTGTGAACAGGCAATCGAACCGAACCGTAGCGGTAGTCAACAACTAGGAGCGAGGATTGAAACCCACTGAAAAAGAAGTAAATATCCAGTTCTGGGTCGTTTCTGTTCACACCATGCCGGAGTATTTTTCATGTCGACATGATAAGCTATCCGGTATAGTGTAGACATTGCCTTAGTCCCTCTTTTTCACTGTCGCCATGAGAAAAAGCACGAAGTTCTGCACTATTTGCATAAAACTGGATATTTAAGTTTCATGAATCAATCATCCGGAAAAACTCACCTTTCCTTTGCATTTGCTCCACCATGTTTCTCGTATAGCTGCTCTTCTGTCCTGTCTGGTTGGAGCAGTGGATACTATCACCATAAGTAAAACTTTTGTCTTCTGCTCGAGCTCCTCCAAGTCGCTAAAATCGGCTGTAGCCATTGACATGCAACCGCTTTTATTCAGCTTTACAGTTAGATCTGTTTGATTTCCCATCGCGTGCGTGAACATATCTCTCAATGACTGAAGGTGACTAAAGTTCATTTTTTTAGCTGGTGTAAATATAAATCTCGCGCGGGATAATAAGCTATGATAAAAAGCAATCGCTGGTCGCATGTAATTATAGCTCTCACTTATATTAAAATAAATTAACGTCATCATGAGCGTTGCAGAAAGCAATCCGGCAAAGAGTAAACAACAGTGATGATTTTTCGATGGACGCCTCCGTGGCGTATTCCTTTTTGAGGACATCTTTATGAAGTTGATTCTGAAAGAAAAAATAGAAGAAAACAATAGAGTATAATACTGGTAATAATTTAGAAGCTTTGTGTAATATTTCTGTTTGATCAATGTGATAGCCAGCTTAGAACGTACCACACTATTGGTTCACGAAACAATAGATAACAGGTCGCGTACATGAATTACATCATTAAATCCTTAGCGCTCCATTTCGTATTCCTGTGCTTTGAAAGTTCGCTTTTTTAGACCAAACGTGAGTGCTTCGTCATATCAAACTTTTCTTATTGTTATGGTTAGGATTTTTTTTTTTAACATACCAACAACAATGGCTGAGCAGTCTATGAATTATATTCCATAAAAGGATTAACACAAAAGAAAAAATTAACGTAACAATGAAGAAACTAGAAGTTACCGGATTTTTTTAAAACAATGCCGCTTTTGTTTCGTTTGGTTTTATTCTTGGCTTGCACTTACGTCATATCCTGTCATCAAAATTCAGAAGCATTGAAAAACAGATTTCGATTCCAAAATATTTATGGAATGGTAGAGAGTAAAAACTACACATTTGTGCCAAATTTTGAAGCGCCAGAGCCATTCGTTCAAGAGTTACGTAGGCGAACGAGTATTAGACATTTTTAGTGAAAATGTATGGAGCGGCCATCTTGGTGTACCACTTTGGTACACCGACATGGCGGCCAAAACTTCAGTCATGATTACGCAAAAAATCTCATCACAAAAGATTGTATTCACTATAAGTTACATTAAATCGGCTTATAAACATCTATAATGCAAAAATAACTTTCAACTGGTTCAATTTTGTTTATTTTTACGGCCTACCTGAAATAGCGTGACGAATTGTGTGAGACATTTAAAACCTTTACAAATCGAAAGCGAAACATCGTTAAAACCTGAAACTTTTTGTGAAGGATGGTAACACTGTTATCTACATGCCCTGTTAGAAACAACTTTGCAGGATGTAAAGTTTAGATTTTTTAATTTTTATGACGTCATGTGCAAGCCAAGAATATTTCAATAGTCGACTTTTTCAATGGGGTATTGTGAAATAGCATTCGGCCTCAAATCGCGACCAATCGGAAAATTGTCGGTGAAGACATTTTTGTACCCAACGGTCTAGTGGGGGAAACGTTTAACGAGGACAGGAACCGACAGGGGGTGGGTGAGTCACTTGCTCTGGCTGCATTGTCATCATCAACTGAGCGCATATGACAGTTATGGTAATTATGATCGCTAAACGATGGAACTGAGCGATTTAGGCCTACGGCAAACGTCGAACTTCACATGTGCCGAATCTAATGCAAATGAGCAAAATCTATTGTTCTTGCTCATTTGAATTATATTCGGCACATGTGAAGTTCGACGTTTGCCCTAGGCCTAACTTGGAGACGATGTTTGTCAGCTGTTCTGCCTAGAATTGTATCAGGGCTCTTCTGTAAATCATGTCTGGGTTATTTTCTAATTTGAACTTGGAGAACATTTTTGAACGTTTTCTTAAACAAAAGTTTGTCTCGTTCGTAGTTGCGTGGAAAGTGATTAGAGCGGTTTTTTCTTAACCCGTGAAACACTATCTAACAATTAGTGTGTGACAGTCCAAATTAAACAAAAGAGAACAATGGAATTATTTAAGTATAATAGTGCGTACTATTCTACTAACTATTTCACGGGTTAAGTAAAATCCCTCTAACCTGGTTTGGTGACATGCACGTTTTTAAAAACTGAGTTGAAGTAGATTTGCATGAATTACATTGAATTTGCATGAATTGTAATACTTGTTTGAAGGTTTGCGAGACAAAGGATTTACAACAAAAGCGTGATAACGCGCAAAGTTTGAATACGCTTTAAGGGTCGAACTTAACATGTGCCGAATCTAATTCAAATGAGCAAGAACAATAGATTTTGCTCATTTGCATTAGATTCGGCACATGTGAAGTTCGACGTTTGCCGTGGGCCTAAGGCTTGATATATGCTATTGTTGCTATTTTAGAGCGTTTTTTAAACTTATCTGGTAAATATTATCGCTGAACGGTGAACTAAGCGATAAACTTGGAGACGATGTTTGTCAGCTGTTCTGCCTAGAATTGCATCGGGGCTCTTCTATAAATCATGTCTGGGTTCTTTTCTAATTTGAACTCGGAGAGCATTTTTGAACGTTTTCTTGAACTAAATAAACATGTAAACACAGAGAGCCCATACAATCTGTTTGTGTAACATAATGACCGTTTTTAATTTTATAGGAAATGTATGGGATTCACGTAAATTTCATATTATGGCGACGTATCACCAAATGTATGTACTGATCAACGCTAAATAAACATCAAATTACCTTATTTGTTGTGTGTTGTCGTCCTTTTGCCGTAAAAGTGATATTTTGAGCGATTTTGAAGGATTCTGAGTTCGCCGTTGACTGTACGTCTAAGAGAAAGACAAGGGTGGAAAGAGATTTTTGAACGGCTCCAGCGCCTCGGCGTACAGTCAACGGCGAACTCAGAATCCTTCAAAATCGCTCAAAATATCACTTTTACGGTAAAAGGACGACAACACACAACAAATAAGGTAATTTAACGTTTATTTAGCGTTGACCAGTAAATACATTTGGCGATACGTCGCTATAATATGAAATTTAGGTAAATCCCATACATTTCCTATAAAATTACAAACGGTCATTATGTTGCACAAACAGATTGTATGGGCTCCCTGTGATGTAAACTTACTGTTGTGGTGATTTGTTTCAGTCTAAACGGTTGGTGAAGGCATCATCTCAGGAAAGACCGCAGTCGTGCAGTGGATCAGTGTGGTCAAAACTACAAAGGTTTGTCAACCGAATACTGATGCAGTCACTGGCTGTGTTTTCACGAGGCGCTTTTTCTCGCTTAACATTCCTGTAGGTGATTTGTTTACTGACCGCGTTAAGCAGCTTAATAAATTTATGCGTTTTCACGGACAGAACTTTATTCATTTTTCTTATACCATGCGCGATATATTTTCTTTTGTTAAAACAATAGAAAATTAGAACACAAAAGAACCACAATACAATGCCCTTCTTTGTTGTTTGAACGCTGGCGAAATGTGATTGGCCGAAATTAATTGCCGACAAGCTTAAGCGACCTGGTTTGGTGGCTTAAATTTAATGAGAATTCTATTGTAGTTCGCCGACTCGCTTAACTTTAAGCGAGTTGGACAAGCAACTGTTTTCACGAGATTTCCGACTGTCACGCGCTCAGCGACTTGAAAAATCGCTCGTGAAAACACGGCCACTGTATCCCTGTCTGGCCGAAAAGGATGAATGCTAATTAGTACACCTTATTCATAAATGACGGCCGATTTATTATTCTTTTGTATTTATTTTAATTAGCCTTACTGACCTCGTTAAGTTTTAAGGTCGCGGGGGACAGGCTCCGCTCATCAGTATGCATTTATGAAAAGAGTATGCACGAAGTGCGACGGCTGATACCGAAAATGCGCGAAATATTCACGAACAGGCTCTGTAATGTTTCTGCATCAATAATTGCACGTGCAAAGCGTGTCAACGCTTTGTTCTTTCTGCATGAAGTGTTGACAATAGCCTGTGGATTAAAATTAGCAAAATTACCATATATATTTATTTTGCATTCGTGTTTGCTCGGGAAGCCTTCGGAAGCGTAAAAACAAGCAATTTTGTGTCCAAGAATTCAGCACGAATAGACAATTTCATGAGTTGATACTGCAGAGAGGTAAACTAGGTGTATTGTAGATTGTCATATCTGACTCAAAATTTTTAAATAGGCTTTTTAAGGGAAGATATGAGGCTTCAAATTCTAACATGGACAATTTTACTCCTTTAACAGCTAATAACTTTTAATTAAAGTTGAAATCAAAAAATCGGAGTCAGATACGACATAATAGACGTTTTGACGGATCAGTTAGTGGCGAAATCAACTTGCTTTGTGTTCTTCTCGAGGAGCAAACTTGGACACAAAACCACGTTTTAAAACAAACTAACTTTAGTGGCTTACAACATTGACGCAAAGCGCGATCCCTTCAATAAAAAACAATCCTTATGCACTTCCATCATTCGCCAATATCTCTGTTAAATGTTAGCGAAATCGGCTTTCAAACGTTCATGAGTGACACCCCTGCTAAAATTTTGCCTTATGAATTTATTCATGGTCAGGTATCCCCCGCGACCTTAAGCCCCGTCCACACGTATCCGGATATTTTTGAATCGCAACTTTTTTGTTGCGGATTAGAAAATATTCGTGTCCACACGTAGCGTATTCGAATCGTATTTGTCCGTCCACACGTATCCGGATTCGCTCTAGCAGCCAGAGCCCCTCTTTAAATGTTGTTAAACAAGAGGCTCCTAGCAGCCTTTACTCGTGCGCATGCGTAAGTTAGTTTTATGATATATTTTAAACATGATAAACATAAATAAACATAGATAAATATGATGAGAAGATGTCCGACATGGCGAAGAGTACTCTTTTCGTTCAGTCATCGTTCCTGCAAACCACGTTGATTACTATTGATTGTTTTGGAAATGAAGGCTGTACCACAATGAAGGGAATGATTCTTCTAAGTCTTATATAGAGCGTATGCACATGACGTCACGGCGGCCATATTGGTGTACCAAAACAATAGAACGGTGGCCATGTTGGTGTACCAAAACAATCCTGTGGGATTTGAACGCTTTTCTTATGTTAACACTTTCTTTTGTTCCAATAAATTTGCATAGCTGCTTGCCACGTGAGTGCATACGCTCTATATACCAAACATGAACATTGCTAATGTAAGTAGGGTTGTAGGAGACGCTGTCGTGACACTTGAGTAACGCTCTTTTACCGGAAGTGAGAGTAGCCGGAAGTCACTAAACAGGAAGTGTAGTGGCAAAGCAATAAACCGGAAGTGTACAATTTAAAATTTGCGTGCATAAATTTGCATGCAAAATCGTGACACAAACAATAAAAATAATAATAACAAGAGGCTGCAAGCAGCCTTTACTCATGCGCATGCGTAAGAAAATTTTATAATATATTTTAAACATGATAAGATGTCCGACATGGAGAAGAGTGATATATTCTCACCGGGGCTACCAACTAACAATGCCTCAGGATGTAATATTAAGATATGGGATAGGCCAGCCCGAGGCGGTAGTGAGTAGGTAGCTCCCTGGAGCGTGCGCTATCATCGCTGCGGGGAGGAGGGAGGGGCGTACTTAACTAATCCTCCCCGAGCGCCATGAAAGGACTTTTGAGGTTATGAAGGACTGATCGCACCAGAATAAGATTATATAGCCAACAACGTGCCGGAGGTTGCGCAACCCATTCCCACGCTACTATTCTTGGGGTTTAAAGTTACGTAATATGTTGAACTTCGCCATTGTTTGAAGGAATCCCCGGTGAGAATAGTGATATATTCTCACCGGGGCTACCAACTAACAATGCCTCAGGATGTAATATTAAGATATGGGATAGGCCAGCCCTTCGGCTAAAGCTCCCTGGCAACTCACCCGAAGCAGAGTGTGCTAGGAAAAACCAGAGTGGAAGCACCAAAATGTAGACTTTCCTCCCAAAACTCAGAAATACGGTAAGCATGAAGCAGAAGATCATGAAGATAATGTGTCCTCCTCCCATAACTCAGAAAATCCTCCCTCCTTGTAGGTAGACTTGCCGCAAACTAAAACCGCCAAAACGGACTTGGAGAAGGTCAGCTAACTAACCTTGTGGTAGCACTGAATTAATGGAAGGGAGCCTTATATTAAGAAAACAGGACAGAAAAAATAGTAACCGCGCTGTAAGCCACATTTGAGTACTAACGGCTACCACCGCTACAAGGGCACAGGAAGTAAAGAGAACTGTAACTGTAACTGTAACTGTAACTGTAACTGTAACTGTAACTGTAAGGCAACAGCCCTAGTTAGGATAACGTTGTAGAATATTTTTCCAACCCCTGGACGTCGCAAGTCTGACTGTGAATGTCTGACTACCTCCAAAAACAAAAGAAAACAACAAAAAGGTTTTGGTTTCCAAAAAGTACCGTGTTAGCCAAGACCGTAACCAATAACATGGAAACTTGATGTAATGGGGCACCGGGGCCGCCGCGCTTTGGGGTAACCCTACATAATACCAGCAAGCAGACAAAACGTAGGCGCACAGCCTAATTCCGAGCATTGAGGAAAAAACATAAAAAGAAACACCGCTAAGAGATGGGTATAACCCCAAAGCGAAGCAACCCCGAAATACCCCGTCCAGGGACAGAGCAATGAAGGATATTAGACAATCCCTTCGAGGAAGCTTCGCAAAAAAGGTCACCCACGAAAAAAGACAGAATACAAACTATAGACGGACACTAAAAGATAACACAGCGTTAGAAAACAGACTAGAATTGAAGTCCACTAAGGTAGGTCTGGAAGAGCTCCCCAGGCAAACGCGTTGCTGGCGGGAAATTACATATAGCAGCGTAAAACACAACTGCAATTAACAGCTAAAACAAAGCAGCCGTGAAAAATTGCGAAAGGCCGCGCAAATAAAAAATACCTTGCCAAATTATGTAGTGAAAGGGTCCATTCACAACGCAAACATATGTGCTAGCGACAAATTCCATGACCAGCGCAAACAAATCCGTTAGTGAAAATATCCCTTTAACAGCGTAAACACACTAGTTCGCGAGAGCTCCATAGACCCGCGAGACAAATTTGCTAATGAAAAAATCCGTTAAACAGCGCAAACATAGCTCGTGGACAATCCAATTAGCAAGGAAAGCATATATGTTCGTGGAAATTTGCTTGACCAGCGCAAATAAATTTTTCTAGTGAAAAAGTCCGTAAAACGGCGCAGAAACATATTCGCCAAGGGAAAACTTGATACAACCGCGTAAACACATTCGTTTGTGAGAAGAGGTCCATTTACCAGCGCAAACAATGTTGCCAGAGAAAAAAGTCCACATAACAGCGTAAACAAGAGAAACACATACGCTCGAGAACTCCATACGACAGCGGAAACACATACGCTTGTAAAAATTTCCGTTAAACAGCGCGAACACATTCGCTCATGAAAAGTACAATATAACAGCGCGAGCGTATTCGCCAGTGAAATTCCGTTAACCATCGTAAGCATATTAGCTCATGAAAGACCATCTAACAGCGCAAACATATTCGCTCGTGAAAATTCCATTAAACAGTGTAAACGGACTCGCCGGCCCGTGAAAAATTCCATCTAACAACGCAAACATATTCGCTCGTGAAAGTTCCATACATATAACATATAACAGCGCAAGCATATTCGCTCCGGAAGGTTCCATTAAGCATTGTAAACATATTCGCTCGTGATAATTCCATCTAACAGCGCAAACATTCGCACGTGAAAGTTCCATATAACAGCATAAACATACTCGCTCGTGGAAGTTCCGTATACCAGCGTAAACATATTCGCTCGTGAAAATTCCATTAAACTGTGCAAACATATTCGCTCGAAAAAATTTTATGATGAAAAGTACCATATAACAGCGAAAAACATATTCGCTCGTGAAAGTTTTATATAACAGCGTAAACATATTCGCTCGTGAAAATTCCATCCAACAGCGAAACATATTCGCTCGTGAAAGTTCCATATAACAGCGTAAACATATTCGCTCGTGGAAATCATCTAGCAGCGTAAACGTATTCGCTCGTGAAAATTCCATCCAACAGCGAAACATATTCGCTCGTGAAAATTCCATCTAACAGCGTAAACATATTCGCTCGTGAAAATTCCATCTAACAGCGTAAACATATTCGCTCGTGAAAATTATTTAGCAGCGTAAACGTATTCGCTCGTGAAAATTCCATCCAACAGCGAAACATATTCGCTCGTGAAAGTTCCATATAACAGCGTAAACTTATTCGCTCGTGGAAATTATTTAGCAGCGTAAACGTATTCGCTCGTGAAAATTCCATCCAACAGCGAAACATATTCGCTCGTGAAAATTCCATCTAACAGCGTAAACATATTCGCTCGCGAAAATTCCATCTAACAGCGTAAACATATTCGCTCGTGAAAATTATTTAGCAGCGTAAACGTATTCGCTCGTGAAAATTCCATCCAACAGCGAAACATATTCGCTCGTGAAAGTTCCATCTAACAGCGTAAACATATTTTCGCTCGTGGAAATTATCTAGCAGCGTAAACGTATTCGCTCGTGAAAATTCCATCCAACAGCGAAACATATTCGCTCGTGAAAATTCCATCTAACAGCGTAAACATATTCGCTCGTGAAAATTCCATCTAACAGCGTAAACATATTCGCTCGTGAAAATTATTTAGCAGCGTAAACGTATTCGCTCGTGAAAATTCCATCCAACAGCGAAACATATTCGCTCGTGAAAGTTCCAAATAACAGAGTAAACATATTCGCTCGTGGAAATTTCGTATAACAGCGTAAACATATTCGCTAGTGGAAGTTCCGTCTAACAGCGTAAACATATTCGCTAGTGGAAGTTCCATAAAACAGCGGACACATATTCGCTCGTGAAAGTTCCATATAACAGCGTAAACATATTCGTTTGCGAAAGTTCTAATAAACAACGTAAGCAAATTCGCTCGTGAAAATTTTATCCAACAACCCAAAAATAACCCGGTTAAAATAACTCGGAAAAAAAGTGAAATAACCGAGTTAATTTTATGAGCGGCCGCACTTAAGAAGGTTGAACTTAAAACGTGAGAGATAATGTTATAATTTGCTAGCGAGAGCTACACAAAACAATACGAATAATGAGCGAAAACAATACCTCTGCACGTGCATTTTTATATTGTTATCGCTAGTAAAAATTCCATAACAGCGCAAACACATTCGCTCAGTGAAACAATTTCATTACACAGCGTGAACATATGAGCTAATGAAAATATTGTACGAAACAAGGCCAAACGTAAGAAGCTACAGGAATGCGAGCGAAAAACTCCAAGCTAGTAACAAACTTAAAGGCTTGCGAACCACAAAGGAAGTACAATTCCCGACCTAACATAGAGAAAAGCGAACGGCACACTTACCGGGAATAACTGGGACATGTGCTATGGTGAAAACAAAACAAAAACCGTGGCGCAGCGATGATACAGGACTGAGGGCTTGAACGTACTTAACTAATCCTCCCCGAGCGCCATGAAAGGACTTTTGAGGTTATGAAGGACTGATCGCACCAGAATAAGATTATATAGCCAACAACGTGCCGGAGGTTGCGCAACCCATTCCCACGCTACTATTCTTGGGGTTTAAAGTTACGTAATATGTTGAACTTCGCCATTGTTTGAAGGAATCCCCGGTGAGAATAGTTACTCCTTTCATTCAGTCATCGTTCCTGCAAACCACGTTGTTTACTAATGAATGTTGTGGACAGGAAGACTGTACCACAATGAAGCCAGTGATTCTTCTAAGTCTTATATATACCAAACGTGAACATAGTAATGTATGTATAGGGTTGTAGGAGATTCTGTCGTGACGCCTAAGTAACGCTATTTTACCGGAAGTGAGAATAGCCGGAAGTCACTAAACAGGAAGTGTAAATGGCAAAGACGCCAACCGGAAGTGCACGATTTAAAATATGCGTGCATAAATTTGCATGCAAAATCGTGACAAAAAGTAATAACAAGAAAAACGGAGCCGAAACCTTACCTCATGCCGCTACGCGCATGAGTAAAAAGCATACGAAAGACCAAGTTCAAATCAAAGTTCAACTGTAAACACGTTATTTAATAGATGATTAATGAGGCGTGCAGCATTATATCCAATAATGCTGTGAGCCGAAGTAATTATCTATTATAATTACTGATCGTCATCCAAACCCATTGTTTTCTGTCTGCAACTGTATCACCCAATGCCGTCGCCCCTTTGTATTTTTGTGGAAAACAAGAAATCAAACAATTCATGACGTTCAGTGGATGTTTTTATTCAAGGTAACGGTTACATAAGCTATTGTTTTCATGAGTGTAACATGACATGTACGTGTGAAAAATGCAACCAGAAACGAGTTATCCACTGTTTGTTTGTCAAGGTTGATGTCAATTTGCATATTGCTCGACAAACACAGTTGTTTGTGAAAGTCAACTCATTGTTGTTTGGAATGATGGCGGAAAGCTGCTGGGAAAGCAGTTCGGAGGAATAATTGTTTCTTACTCAGTAAACATTTACTGCTAAGTCGGACGAACATGATGGTAAGTTGGTTTACTTTCAGTCGTTGCAATTCCATTGGTTTTGCGTAGTTGTATGTAATCCGATCTTATCGTTGTTAAGGAATGGGTGTGTCGAAGAGTAAAGGGGATGGAAAATGCTCAGAGGATAGTGTTGAAATCTGTTGTAAGTGACGGAAATTGTAAGTTAGGAATGTTCTTTGTATTGAAAATACTTATTGTGGTGTTTTTGTCAAACCCTAGTTATTCATTATTCATTTTCTTTTTAAGCCGTTATTTCTTATTCATTTTCTTTTTTAAGCCGTTATTCATTATTCATTATTCCGCTTCCACCCCCGATTTTTGGTTGTTTCTTAAGTTAGTAAAAAATATGGGGGAAAGTGCTTCACCAGTGGATATATGCATGTAAAGCAAGCTGCATTATTAAAACTAAAACACGCAGCATTATTTTAAATAATGCAGCTTGTTTTAGTTTTAATAATGCTGTGTGCCGATTTAGCACGTGAAAGATTACCCCTGATAATTTCCCTGCCACCAAAAAAGACCGCATCCGTTTTTCTCACACACTTAGTTTGTATTATTTTTCTCTCGGCGTTCGGTGATATAATGCAGACAGAAAACAATGGGTTTGGATGACGATCAGTAATTATTAGACTAGAAATAAGTCCATGTAGAAGTGAAGCGATAAAATTTCGGTCGGCCATGTTCAATATTCGCGCGGTTAAAGACTGGATCTGATACTGTTACGTCAGCGTATTAAAAAATATCCGGATTCGACCGTCCACACGATGCCGTACTAGTAGCGTATTCAAAAATTTCCACTCTGGAGAGCGAATTCAAAAAGTTGCGGATTCGTGAGCCGAATTCGCCGGATACGTGTGGACGAATGGCCAATACGCAACAAAAAAGTTTCGGATTCAAAAATATCCGGATACGTGTGGACGGGGCCTTAATCCCGGGTTAGCGTTAACCTGCTTTCAAACAACCGGGCCCTGATTAAACACTCTTTCAATAGCTTGTGTGCAGCCGTCTGCGATTTCATGCTCCCCGCGGAAACGCAGAACATAGCAATCTAGTGAAAATCAAACAACAAGGGAAAGAAAATAGAGCACGTCTGCGCTCAGACTATCTTTCACAACTTAAACTGTAACTATGAACTACACTAAATTAAAAAGCTGCTTTCCGTGAATGCCGTGCCTTATAGAGCTTTGCTGATTGAGCAACACCGCAACACCGCAAAAGAAATTACCGAACACCGCATCACCACAAGAAAAGTCGACGAAACACCGTCACCGCAATATATATTTTTTTGATAAGTTACTTATAAATGAAAAAGGCTTAGGATTGGCGACCGGCAGCCCATTGAAGATTAACTAGACAGCATTGGACTGCTTTTTATTACAAATTAAACATAATGGTACTTGCTTTTCATAAATAAGTACGGAATAAATAACATATAGAGGCTAAATTTAAATCTGACAAGGGTCAAACAGGAAACGGCAACACCGCAGGTAATTTCGTTCCACCGAACACCGCAGACTTTAAAGCGCAAACATCGCAACCGTAGGGTTTGAGATCACCGCAACACCGCAAGCTGGTATTTTATTCACCGCAACACCGCATAAAAAAAATGAGCAACACCGCAACACCGCAAATCCCCAATGTCCCCCTCCTGATTGCGGGTTTGAACGACCCGAGGGATTCCGCGCACCCAGCCTCGCAAGGAACGCTATTCCACGGTGTGGCGCCACTATAACTGAAACTATTTTTGATACAGCTGCTCAAACTGATCATGTCGTGATGAAGACTACAACATGTAGTGTCCATTTGAGCACGTTAAAAATGCCAAGTTTAATCAGCTTGCAAGTAGCAATGATTGAACGTCTGCTGCTGTAGAACAAAAATCTATTCTTATGAACATCAGTTTTCCAAACCACCGTCACACTTATGTTTTTATTTG
Organism: Cladopsammia gracilis; assembly: GCA_022457155.1. Classification (NCBI taxonomy): domain Eukaryota; kingdom Metazoa; phylum Cnidaria; class Anthozoa; order Scleractinia; family Dendrophylliidae; genus Cladopsammia; species Cladopsammia gracilis. The sequence continues at coordinate 609,512 of JAJGOT010000090.1, read as the reverse complement.
TTCAAACTTGATGAATTATCAGAGCAGTTTTCAATTGAGTGTCGTAAAACCAAAACCAAAGTAATTACTCTGACCAATCACAGTAGTCGTAAACAATCCAATGAGCCAGTCAGAGCTCGAAGCAATTACATGTCGGCGGCGCCAAGCGCGGGAAAACGCGTGCGAGCAAGTCACGATTGGTTTTGGTTTTACTTCTGATTGGTCGAGAAGGTGGCGCGAGATTTTTTAGCTAATCACAAAGCGTACTTTCGACACTCCATTGAAAACTACTCTATTAACAAGAACTTGCGGCATGTTAACCCACACTACATTCACTGCATTCATTAACCGACACTTAAAACCAAGGTCGCTAACTAAAATGGCAAGTTATATAAAACACAAAACTTGCTGGAACAATAATCCCTTAGTAATAAGTGGCGAAAACAATATCAAACGGCCCTAACCATCCATTAACGCCTTGCATTGTCTTGAAACTTGTACGCCGTTATTCTTTCTTTTGCTTCTCAAGTCAACACACGGAGAGATTTTTCCGCCGTCTTGAAAGCAAGTGTGAGATCACGTGTCAACCAATCAGACCAGATAAATTTAAAATATGCGTGCATAAATTTACATGCACTAATATGACACACAAAAAACAAGAAGTCAAAGCGTGAAACATAACTCGTTCGCTACGCCACGAGTATTGAGTTTTGAGAATGACACTGCAAGTTTAATAAGCTTGCAAGTAGCAATGATTGAACTTTTGCTGCTGTAGAACAAAAATCTTTTCTTATTAATGTTGTGGTGCAATTTTGTCCTTGGTGCAAATTTTATTTTCCTTTGTTTAAAACTCATTATCATACATTTCCGTACCCAAAAACAAAGGAAAATAAAATTTGCACCAAGGACAAAATTGCACCACAACATTAACATCAGTTTTCCAAACCACCGTCACACTTATGGTATTCTTTGTTCACATTTTCTGAATTATTATTGAGTTTTAGAAATTTTTCTTAAGATATGACACAGCTGGTGGCACTAAGCACAGAACTGCAAGAGCAGCTTCTGCCCTGGGAGCAAGAACAGGACAGTCAGAAGAACGGAAAGGGAAACGACGCAAGTCTGTTGCTGGGAGAAAACCTGGTAAGCTAACGGATAACACTCTACAATAACAGTTTACTAGCTACAATAAGTGACAATTTTCTTTGAGACACTCATTTCAGCCCCCCCCCCCCCCCCACCCCTCCCATCCCTTATTCCCTACCCCACCCCTAGACAATGTTATCACTATTTGTATTGGAGTCGCTCGAATATTAATTTTTCTTTATAAATGTCCAAGATTGCAATCTCAGACGGAATAAAACAAGAAATAACACCTCCCCTCCCCCGAATCAATGATAGATTCGCGCGAAGACCAAACTGCGCCATTTTCCCATCACTAAACTGGGTGGGGGGAGGGGGGTAATTTTTCATTTCATGTAAAATGTCAAAGATTGTAGATTTTCAGCTGATGTAAAATGTTCCTTCACACACAGATTAAAATGATGCGGCATAAATCTAGATTGAAGGTGTAACAATCTCGTTCCATCTTCCCTTCTATTCTGTTTCCGTTTGACCATTAAAAGAGAGCTATTTTAGACTTTTTATTACAGCTGTTTTCAGTTGGTCTCCGAAAAAACGAAAACAAACGTTTTTACTCTGACCAATCACAACAGAGGTAGACAATCCAATAAACCAATCAGAAGTCGAGCGAATACATGAAGCCGGCGCCAAGCGCGGGAAAACGCGTACAGGCAAGTCACGATTGGTTTTGGTTTTACTTCTGATTGGTTGAGAAGATGGCGCGAGATATTTTAGCCAATCAAAATGCTGCATTATCTTATTGAGAGGGAGGGGCTGTGGTTTAACTTGCGTAACAAGTTTCCTTTTTTCTTTCCCTTATTAGCACTTGGTGATCGAGTAGAAGTTGGCCATCAGGTATTTTAATTCAAACTTTATTTTCAAGATGTACAAGCCATAATAATTAGACTGAGTGGAGTACAATTCATATAGAAATGAAACTATAATCAGTAATTCGCGAGTGGATTAACGTTAAAGATAATATTTATTCACTCATGTGTTCTTCCAATTTTATGTTCTTTGAATAAAGGTTTTTTTTTTTATTTTCAGTCGTATGGTCGCCTGGCAGCCATTCCTGAGTCCAACATGGGCCTAGTTCAGTTAGAGACTGTAGCAGGTACCTCGTTCAATAATAATAATTATGTAATGAAAAAGTTCAGCCATAGCGTTTAAACCCTTCAACTTCCAGGATCATAACGGTTAATTCTAACTTAAAAGTCTGTGGATGAAATCCTATAGAGAAGTACTTTCTAGTGATGCTGTTTATTATGTTGTACAAGGTTCTAACTCTGAGTCTGCATACGAAATCCTAAAATTTGACCATTCAAATGAAAGCTAGTCAACAGTACTTTCCCGTGGTGATATTTATTATGCTGTACAACGTGGTTCTAACTTTTGAGTCTGTAGATGAAATCCTCAAGTGTGACCATTCAAATGAAAGCTAGTGAACAGTACTTTCTTGTGGTACGGTTTATTATGCTGAACAAGGTGGTTCTAACTTTTGAGTCTGTGTATGAAATTCTAAAGTGTGACCATTCAAATGAAAGCTACTGAGCAGTATTTTCCTGTGGTACTGTTTATTATGCTGTACAAGGTTGTTCTAACTTTTGAGTCTGTGGATGAAATCCTAAAGTGCGACCATTCAAATGAAAGCTATTGAGCAGTACTTTCTTGTGGTACTGTTTATTATGCTGTACAAGGTGGTTCTAACTTTCGCGTCTGACTTTTGTCTTTGTTATTGTTTATTTATGACTCTTTGGGGCTATATAAATCAACACTGGAGATAGTGCCATGATATCCAACACCTTGTAAACTAAAAATGTCATGCATTTTTAAACCCTCTTCACCGTGGTGGGTATTGTAATAAAACTTGGTCTCTTGTGTTTGCTATTTCACTTAAGCGCCCAAGTTCCAACAAGCTGATTACCCCATCAGTCAACTAGATGAGCAATTCACATACATTGATTTTGCTGATTTTTACTGGGACCCTGCTTCAGAAACATGGAAACAAATACCCTACGCAAAGTGAGTGTGGCTATGTGGTATATCAAACACGAGAAAGAGTGTTTTATCAGGAAAGCAAAACACCGAGATGTGGGTTGAAAAAACGAGGTAAAAGTAAAGTCGCGCACCCGAGCCAAAAGGCTCATAACGGCCGGAGCTTAAACCCGGTTTCTATAGCATGAAGCGACTAGGAATATTGCTACTCCCCCCTGGATGGGATGCTAGTGGTTACCCCCAGGGTTACCCCCAGGGTTACCTCCACCTGGGTGGAGAGAGGCAGTGTGGAGTAAAGTTTCTTGTCTAAGGAAACAACACGACGGCAGAGACCAGGCTTCGAACCACCGACCTTCCGGTTGAAAGTCCGACGCGCTAACCACTACACCACCGTGCCGCCCACGAAACGACAAGGTGCAGCCCGGTTTTTTAACAGACTTTCAGGTGTTTGGATACCTGTCGGAACACTCTTTCAAGTGATAAGTAATAGTAATTGGACTTAGTGGAGTACAATTCAGGGAGTAATCGGACGAGTAATTTCAAATCGGCCAAGCGCGTAGCGCGAGGACGATTTGAAATTACGAGCACGATTACCCCTGAATTGTACGACACGAAGTTCAATTACTAATTAATCGCATCAATAACCAAATTCGAGATTAAAAAGTCCATGTCGACTCTTTTGTACTAAAAAACGTCTAGGATATTTTCTATCAGTTTGGAAGTAGAAGGAAAACAGCAAAAAGGAACCCATTCATGTGCAACTGATTGACGCGCGCGCAACGTAGGTGTCCAATTACAGCTATCCAATTACAAAACGTTGTAATTGGATAGCTGTAATTGGTCACCCACGTGACCGCGCGCCAATTACGTAAGAAATAGGCGCGTGCAATCACAATCGAGAATTTTGTTATTGATACGATTAAGATTGAAATTACCTGCGCAGCGTAGATACTAAATGCTTAAATGGAAAAAAATGAATTTCGACGCTGTACTGAAGGCAGGCCTGGCCAACCAGGAATACCGCAGGAAGCAGGAAATGCGTTTTATTTTCAGGCAAGGAAGTATGGCCCCGAGTGGTCTGAATCAAGGCTTACAGGTGGATTCACGTTTTTGCCCACTCGCGCGCCGGCGCGCGCTGCCACGTGCGTGATCATGTAATTGGGCGCGTGAGCAAATAGACCTTATTCGCTTGGGCGTATTTGTTTACCCATTAGAGACCACGTGTCATTCCCCTGGGTATTATTTCTTTCTTTTCCGTTAACGCTTGAGAAGACACATTAATATGGATGTCGTTTAGACAAAGAATTTAACTCCCAAGAGGTTTGTATTGGGAAAACATTACGCCCAAGCGAATAAGGTCTATTTAACAATTATATGAACAGCGTCGAAATTCACCATTTTTCTTTTCATTTTAATACTCTTTCAAGTGTTTGATATAGCTTCTTAAATCGATCATTAAATACAGAGAAAACGAGGGAATGAAATCGCCAAAATCTCTGCTAAATAAAATCAGGTTTGCAAACCACTGTCACACTTACTGTTTCCTTCGTTTGAATTTGTTGAATTATTAGTGAGTTTAAGAGGGACATGTTCGAACGGTCGTGATGAACACAGCATGTATTGTCCAGTTGGGCACTAATGGCATTAAAAAATGCCAATTTTGATTAGTTTGCAAGTAGCAATGATTGAACTTTTAGATCCATCACCAAATAGGCCACAGTATCATGTGATATTTGTAGTCCAGTAGTTACCTAATGTGATGGGTGTAAAATTTTGAAGACTTGACGGTTTTAAATTGAGTTGTTTCTACCTGGATCTATGTTTTATGTTAGTTTTAAAAGAGCTGATGGAGTAAATGAATTCTTTTGTTAATCAGGGAATTTAAAGAAATACAAAGACGTAAAGGTAAGTAAAGAGAGTTGTGCTTTGTCAACCGAACCAGTCGTATATTTTAAAGCCTGCAAACTAAGTCTCCTTGAGGTTGTTGGGCAGTTTATTTACCAAGTTTTTTTATTATTATTTTTTAAGGATCTAGAAGTGCAAGTCTTGAAAGCAGAGATTCTAGGGTATGGCATAATCCATGTTGGACTTCGTCTTTTTTCTTTTATTTAAGTTGATTTTAAACTCATGTTAATTTATATAAAATACGCAGGGAGCTTCTCAGTTCCTTTCTGACGCGATTAGACAAAGCCTCCAGCTCGGAGTTGATCTCCCTGCAGCCTACAATGGCATCACCTCGCCAAATGAAGGCGAAACTCTCAGAGCAGGTATAGTAGCACACAACACTTACAACATTATTATGCGCTCAAGGCACCCTCACAAGTTTAACTAAAGTTGGCGTGTGTGAACAGTTGGCAGACATGTTGGCAGACATGTTGTTAGACATGTTGGCAGACATGTTGTTAGACATGTTGGCAGACATGTTGTTAGACATGTTGGCAGACATGTTGGCAGACATGTTGGCAGACATGTTGGCAGACATGTTGACAGACATGTTGGTAGACATGTTGGTAGACATGTTGGCACGGAGACATGTTGGCAGACATGTTGGCAGACATGTTGGCAGACATGTTGGCAGATATGTTGACAGACATGTTGGGAGACATAATGGCAGACATGTTGGCAGACATGTTGGCAGACAGTTGACGACAAAAAGAGCTTGTTTCTATTCTCGCCAACTTTTTCGCCAACGTTTGTGAGTTGACAATCTCGCATTTGACGTGTGAGTGTTGGCTGCAACTTCAGTTTGTACAACCTCGTGTCACAGGGTCTTCTCTCTTCTTCCCTCGAGAAGAAAGAAACCCTGAGGTGTGTGGAAATTTGTCGTGTGAAAACACGAGATTGACAACGTTTTGAAGTTTTCCAACACGGGTATGCAACTTTAGTTTGTCGTGTGAAGGCGCCTTAGCCTTTTGTGTCACATGGCGTGACAAGAGTGATTTAGGCTTCAAACATGAGGATGATCTGAACTTACTTGTTAGAGACCCTTTGAAAACCCACGCGAATCTGTTTGGAGCAATCCTCGGTAGGAAAAAAGATGGCGACTGGTACATTTACCCATAATTCTTAGCGCACAAAAACCTTAACAACGTTCATAAAAATGTAAAGAAAAGTTATGAAATCTTCAAACCTGGTCTACACATTGTCCTTAGTACTGGAACAAATATTGTAAAAATTTGGCTTTCTTTGTGCCTTATGTGCTGTGTTAGGTCCGCAAGGTATTGTGGTAAAATGAACAGCCGCCATCTTTTTTCCTATGGTGGATTGTAGACGTCTGCGCACGGGCTGGCTGTTTTGAGTCTCATTAAACACGAAAAAAAAAACCTTTGGAAACTATGTGAAAACCCTTTGGAAACCATAGGAAAACCCTTTTTAGACCGTTTAGAAACACTTTAGAAACCTTTTGACGTCCCTTTGAAAACTGCTACAATAGAAACCACAGTATGCATTGTGTGAAACGAGACTGTCTAGACAACTGAATGACATAATTATACTGGGGAATTTTAAAAAACGTTTACTACAGCAATCATATTTTAACACGTTATGCACTGGGGAATTAAAAAAAGTTTACATATGATGGAATGAGTGAAAATTTGCATATCTGTCTCGTTATAAAAGATCTTGTTATATAGCTGGAGTTTTTCTCAATACAACGCGCGCGTTGATTGGTTGATTCGTCGTCACATGACATCTAACAAACAAGCTGTTTCCCGCCAATTGTGCTAAGCGGGCAACAATTTTGACGTCAGAGGGTAACATTGCACTGTTACCCGGTAGCGCACGTGATCAGACCGTGATGAGACCGTGACAAAAGATGGCATGATTATGATAGATCGTGTGCTCGGCGCGTTCTTCAAACTGTCTTGTGTTGTGTTTTTTTGTGTTGCTATATAACAAATTACTTAATGACTGATCCCTCGGGAAACAGTGAACAAAATTCACTGTTTCCCTCGGGACCAGTCATTAAGTGTTTATTGTTCAACGCTTCGCGTATTCACCGGATAAAAATACACGATTGCTAGCTAATATAAATTCCGTCATTGTAATGGCGGCACGTTTATCAAGCAGTGTACTTTCTTTCAACATCATAGTACTGTTTTGTCGTTCTTTTCAGGAGACACTGTAATAACAGATCACGTGAGATCAATTGTTCGCGAGTGCCTGCAAGAAGCTGATGTGCAATGGGCGGGCTCCCAGGAGACTGATGTTAATAATAACTATTACGATGAAGATTGTTTTGAAGATGAGCAGTTGTCAGATGAGCGGGATAATCTGGTATGACATATTTAACAAATTTACACCGGTTTTCCGTGGTGTGGACTCTTATTTACCACGATTTACGTCATCACATGGTCAAAATGTTGTGGACTCACGAGGCGCAGCCGAGTGAGTCAGCAACAAATGAATTACATGAATGCCGTGTTGGAATTAATTAAGAATCGTCGGAAATTAGTCAGAGATGTTGCCTGCCTAGCAGCTGAGGGTAGACTGTTCCAGAGGACTGCACCACTATAGGCAAAGCTATTTTTGTAATAATTAGTACGTGGCAATGGTATTACAAGCTTATTATCAGAATCCCGCAAATTGTAAGAAGTAATCACATCACTCCGCTCCACTTCCTTAGGCTTTATTTTTGTTGTTGATTTAAGTTGTTTGTTGCATTGTTGTTGCATTTGTTGCAAGTTGTTTGTTGCATTTCAGTTGAGTCCAGCTGGCATCTCTGACGTGACAGCTAACCTTGATTCAGAATCAGCTAAAGGTAGGTAGCAATAAGTGATATGTAATGAAGCAAATTTAGCCTTAAATTAAAAATTATGTCTAGAAAAACCCCAAGGGGAGACTACGGTAAATCCTCTATTAAGCCCCCTCCCCCGCCTCTCAGTAAGCCCCCCTTTTTTTCGAACAAGAAATTTGTTAAGTTCCCCGTCTCTTTTAGGCTTCCCGCGACTTCCCCCTCCCTTTTCCGTCACAACCAAAGCAGCAAACGTCAGACTGTATTAGGGTTAATTTGACACGAATTCACATACTGTACTCACGAGTTTATTAACAGCAATTCTTTACAAACATTTACACCAAATTAACTAGAACAACGCTTGTTTATCGCAATATTTTTTGCTTGCAAGCTAAAAAACCCTTACGAATTTGTATAAGCCCAGAGCGTATAAGCGGCATTTTACGGTATAACCATAAAATTATGTATTGAACAGTGTTTTCTTTCGTGATAGATTGTCTCGCAGTGGAATATGACGTTGACAGTAATAGGTAGGTTATATTATAGACTGCTTCAGTGCTTCTCATTACTCATGCGAAGGTTTGTCCTCCGTTTTTCTTTTTATTGTTATTGTTTGTGTCACGATTGTACACTTCCGGTTCATAGCTTTGCTTTATACACTTCCGGTTTCTTGACTTCCGGATACTCCCACTTTCGGTTCTAAACAATTACGTCAACAAAACAGCGTTACTGAAGTATCACGACACCGTCTTCTACAACCCTCGTTACATTGCTAATGTTCACGTTCCGTATATATAACACACACACAATAATCACTGGCTTCCTTGTGGTATTGCCTTTATCTATAAAACATGCAAGAGTAACAACATGATTTGCAGAAACGATGACTGAATGAAAGGACCGGAGTAACTCTTCTCATGTCGGACATCTTCTTATCTTGCCGTTTTTCAGTCATTTTACTGTAACTAAACTCTCTGTAAGACGGACACCTCTATAAGACGGACACCTGGTGTTGGTCCCTGCCGTTTTTCAGTCATTTTACTGTAACTAAACTCTCTGTAAGACGGACACCTCTCTAAGACGGACACCTGGTGTTGGTCTCTGCCGTTTTTCAGTCATTTTACTGTAACTAAACTCTATAAGACAGCCACCTCCATAAGACGGACACTTCTATAAGACGGACACCTCTATAAAACGGACCCCTGGTGTTGGTCCCTGCCATTTTTCAGTCATTTTACTGTAACTAAACTCTCTATAAGACGGACACCTGGTGTTGGTCCCTGCCGTTTTTCAGTCATTTTACTGTAACTAAACTCTCTATAAGACGGACACTTGGTGTTGGTCCCTGCCGTTTTTCAGTCAGTTTACTGTAACTATCCTCTCTATAAGACGGACACCTTTATAAGACGGACAACGGACACTTTGAAACCGTCAACGGACTTGTTGACTTGAAAAATGCTTTTTTTAGTGAATAATACTTCCAAACGGAAATGTAGGTGCTGAATATGAACAAACGAGTCCACGTTTCTTATAATTTTTTGTTCCAGTTTGTAGGTTTTGCTTAAGTAAACGACTTTAAACAGACTTAAAACAGAGGTGTATTCATTGTGTATAGGTTCGGCTTTATTATCCCAGAATTACTGGTGTTACGTTACCTCGACTCTCTATAAGACGGACAGTTAGA
>JAJGOT010000741.1:235000-293703 GCA_022457155.1 Cladopsammia gracilis | reverse complement strand
AGCCCTAGACACTTAAAATTTTTCTAGCCCTAGACACTTAGAAATTTTTCTAGCCTAGACACTTAGAAATTTTTCTAGCCCTAGACACTTAGAAATTTTTCTAGCCCTAGACACTTAGAAATTTTTCTAGCCCTAGACACTTAGAATTTTTCTTTTTTTTTCTAGCCCTAGACACTTAGAAATTTTTCTAGCCCTAGACACTTAGAAATTTTTCTAGCCTAGACACTTAGAAATTTTTCTAGCCCTAGACACTTAGAAATTTTTCTAGCCCTAGACACTTAGAAATTTTTCTAGCCCTAGACACTTAGAAATTTTTTCTAGCCCTAGACACTTAGAAATTTTTCTAGCCCTAGACACTTAGAAATTTTTCTAGCCCTAGACACTTAGAAATTTTTCTAGCCCTAGACACTTAGAAATTTTTCTAGCCCTAGACACTTAGAAATTTTTCTAGCCCTAGACACTTAGAAATTTTTCTAGCCCTAGACACTTAGAAATTTTTCTAGCCCTAGACACTTAGAAATTTTTCTAGCCCTAGACACTTAGAAATTTTTCTAGCCCTAGACACTTAGAAATTTTTCTAGCCCTAGACACTTAGAAATTTTTCTAGCCCTAGACACTTAGAAATTTTTCTAGCCCTAGACACTTAGAAATTTTTCTAGCCCTAGACACTTAGAAATTTTTCTAGCCCTAGACACTTAGAAATTTTTCTAGCCCTAGACACTTAGAAATTTTTCTAGCCCTAGACACTTAGAAATTTTTCTAGCCCTAGACACTTAGAAATTTTTCTAGCCCTAGACACTTAGAAATTTTTCTAGCCCTAGACACTTAGAAATTTTTCTAGCCCTAGACACTTAGAAATTTTTCTAGCCCTAGACACTTAGAAATTTTTCTAGCCCTAGACACTTAGAAATTTTTCTAGCCCTAGACACTTAGAAATTTTTCTAGCCCTAGACACTTAGAAATTTTTCTAGCCCTAGACACTTAGAAATTTTTCTAGCCCTAGACACTTAGAAATTTTTCTAGCCCTAGACACTTAGAAATTTTTCTAGCCCTAGACACTTAGAAATTTTTCTAGCCCTAGACACTTAGAAATTTTTCTAGCCCTAGACACTTAGAAATTTTTCTAGCCCTAGACACTTAGAAATTTTTCTAGCCCTAGACACTTAGAAATTTTTCTAGCCCTAGACACTTAGAAATTTTTCTAGCCCTAGACACTTAGAAATTTTTCTAGCCCTAGACACTTAGAAATTTTTCTAGCCCTAGACACTTAGAAATTTTTCTAGCCCTAGACACTTAGAAATTTTTCTAGCCCTAGACACTTAGAAATTTTTCTAGCCCTAGACACTTAGAAATTTTTCTAGCCCTAGACACTTAGAAATTTTTCTAGCCCTAGACACTTAGAAATTTTTCTAGCCCTAGACACTTAGAAATTTTTCTAGCCCTAGACACTTAGAAATTTTTCTAGCCCTAGACACTTAGAAATTTTTCTAGCCCTAGACACTTAGAAATTTTTCTAGCCCTAGACACTTAGAAATTTTTCTAGCCCTAGACACTTAGAAATTTTTCTAGCCCTAGACACTTAGAAATTTTTCTAGCCCTAGACACTTAGAAATTTTTCTAGCCCTAGACACTTAGAAATTTTTCTAGCCCTAGACACTTAGAAATTTTTCTAGCCCTAGACACTTAGAAATTTTTCTAGCCCTAGACACTTAGAAATTTTTCTAGCCCTAGACACTTAGAAATTTTTCTAGCCCTAGACACTTAGAAATTTTTCTAGCCCTAGACACTTAGAAATTTTTCTTAGCCCTAGACACTTAGAAATTTTTCTAGCCCTAGACACTTAGAAATTTTTCTAGCCCTAGACACTTAGAAATTTTTCTAGCCCTAGACACTTAGAAATTTTTCTAGCCCTAGACACTTAGAAATTTTTCTAGCCCTAGACACTTAGAAATTTTTCTAGCCCTAGACACTTAGAAATTTTTCTAGCCCTAGACACTTAGAAATTTTTCTAGCCCTAGACACTTAGAAATTTTTCTAGCCCTAGACACTTAGAAATTTTTCTTAGCCCTAGACACTTAGAAATTTTTCTAGCCCTAGACACTTAGAAATTTTTCTAGCCCTAGACACTTAGAAATTTTTCTTAGCCCTAGACACTTAGAAATTTTTCTAGCCCTAGACACTTAGAAATTTTTCTAGCCCTAGACACTTAGAAATTTTTCTTAGCCCTAGACACTTAGAAATTTTTCTAGCCCTAGACACTTAGAAATTTTTCTAGCCCTAGACACTTAGAAATTTTTCTTAGCCCTAGACACTTAGAAATTTTTCTTAGCCCTAGACACTTAGAAATTTTTCTAGCCCTAGACACTTAGAAATTTTTCTAGCCCTAGACACTTAGAAATTTTTCTAGCCCTAGACACTTAGAAATTTTTCTAGCCCTAGACACTTAGAAATTTTTCTAGCCCTAGACACTTAGAAATTTTTCTTAGCCCTAGACACTTAGAAATTTTTCTAGCCCTAGACACTTAGAAATTTTTCTAGCCTAGACACTTAGAAATTTTTCTAGCCCTAGACACTTAGAAATTTTTCTAGCCCTAGACACTTAGAAATTTTTCTTAGCCCTAGACACTTAGAAATTTTTCTAGCCCTAGACACTTAGAAATTTTTCTAGCCCTAGACACTTAGAAATTTTTCTAGCCCTAGACACTTAGAAATTTTTCTAGCCCTAGACACTTAGAAATTTTTCTAGCCCTAGACACTTAGAAATTTTTCTAGCCCTAGACACTTAGAAATTTTTCTAGCCCTAGACACTTAGAAATTTTTCTAGCCCTAGACACTTAGAAATTTTTCTAGCCCTAGACACTTAGAAATTTTTCTAGCCCTAGACACTTAGAAATTTTTCTAGCCCTAGACACTTAGAAATTTTTCTAGCCCTAGACACTTAGAAATTTTTCTAGCCCTAGACACTTAGAAATTTTTCTAGCCCTAGACACTTAGAAATTTTTCTTAGCCCTAGACACTTAGAAATTTTTCTAGCCCTAGACACTTAGAAATTTTTCTAGCCCTAGACACTTAGAAATTTTTCTAGCCCTAGACACTTAGAAATTTTTCTAGCCCTAGACACTTAGAAATTTTTCTAGCCCTAGACACTTAGAAATTTTTCTAGCCCTAGACACTTAGAAATTTTTTAGCCCTAGACACTTAGAAATTTTTCTAGCCCTAGACACTTAGAAATTTTTCTAGCCCTAGACACTTAGAAATTTTTCTAGCCCTAGACACTTAGAAATTTTTCTAGCCCTAGACACTTAGAAATTTTTCTAGCCCTAGACACTTAGAAATTTTTCTAGCCCTAGACACTTAGAAATTTTTCTAGCCCTAGACACTTAGAAATTTTTCTAGCCCTAGACACTTAGAAATTTTTCTAGCCCTAGACACTTAGAAATTTTTCTAGCCCTAGACACTTAGAAATTTTTCTAGCCCTAGACACTTAGAAATTTTTCTAGCCCTAGACACTTAGAAATTTTTCTAGCCCTAGACACTTAGAAATTTTTCTAGCCCTAGACACTTAGAAATTTTTCTAGCCTAGACACTTAGAAATTTTTCTAGCCCTAGACACTTAGAAATTTTTCTAGCCCTAGACACTTAGAAATTTTTCTAGCCCTAGACACTTAGAAATTTTTCTAGCCCTAGACACTTAGAAATTTTTCTAGCCCTAGACACTTAGAAATTTTTCTAGCCCTAGACACTTAGAAATTTTTCTTAGCCCTAGACACTTAGAAATTTTTCTAGCCCTAGACACTTAGAAATTTTTCTAGCCCTAGACACTTAGAAATTTTTCTAGCCCTAGACACTTAGAAATTTTTCTAGCCCTAGACACTTAGAAATTTTTCTAGCCCTAGACACTTAGAAATTTTTCTAGCCCTAGACACTTAGAAATTTTTCTAGCCCTAGACACTTAGAAATTTTTCTAGCCCTAGACACTTAGAAATTTTTCTTAGCCCTAGACACTTAGAAATTTTTCTAGCCCTAGACACTTAGAAATTTTTCTAGCCCTAGACACTTAGAAATTTTTCTAGCCCTAGACACTTAGAAATTTTTCTAGCCCTAGACACTTAGAAATTTTTCTTAGCCCTAGACACTTAGAAATTTTTCTAGCCCTAGACACTTAGAAATTTTTCTAGCCCTAGACACTTAGAAATTTTTCTAGCCCTAGACACTTAGAAATTTTTCTAGCCCTAGACACTTAGAAATTTTTCTAGCCCTAGACACTTAGAAATTTTTCTAGCCCTAGACACTTAGAAATTTTTCTAGCCCTAGACACTTAGAAATTTTTCTAGCCCTAGACACTTAGAAATTTTTCTAGCCCTAGACACTTAGAAATTTTTCTAGCCCTAGACACTTAGAAATTTTTCTAGCCCTAGACACTTAGAAATTTTTCTAGCCCTAGACACTTAGAAATTTTTCTTAGCCCTAGACACTTAGAAATTTTTCTAGCCCTAGACACTTAGAAATTTTTCTTAGCCCTACACACTTAGAAATTTTTCTTAGCCCTACACACTTAGAAATTTTTCTTAGCCCTACACACTTAGAAATTTTTCTTAGCCCTACACACTTAGAAATTTTTCTTAGCCCTACACACTTAGAAATTTTTCTTAGCCCTACACACTTAGAAATTTTTCTTAGCCCTAGACACTTAGAAATTTTTCTTAGCCCTAGACACTTAGAAATTTTTCTTAGCCCTAGACACTTAGAAATTTTTCTTAGCCCTAGACACTTAGAAATTTTTCTTAGCCCTAGACACTTAGAAATTTTTCTTAGCCCTAGACACTTAGAAATTTTTCTTAGCCCTAGACACTTAGAAATTTTTCTTAGCCCTAGACACTTAGAAATTTTTCTTAGCCCTAGACACTTAGAAATTTTTCTTAGCCCTAGACACTTAGAAATTTTTCTTAGCCCTAGACACTTAGAAATTTTTCTTAGCCCTAGACACTTAGAAATTTTTCTTAGCCCTAGACACTTAGAAATTTTTCTTAGCCCTAGACACTTAGAAATTTTTCTTAGCCCTAGACACTTAGAAATTTTTCTTAGCCCTAGACACTTAGAAATTTTTCTTAGCCCTAGACACTTAGAAATTTTTCTTAGCCCTAGACACTTAGAAATTTTTCTTAGCCCTAGACACTTAGAAATTTTTCTTAGCCCTAGACACTTAGAAATTTTTCTTAGCCCTAGACACTTAGAAATTTTTCTTAGCCCTAGACACTTAGAAATTTTTCTTAGCCCTAGACACTTAGAAATTTTTCTTAGCCCTAGACACTTAGAAATTTTTCTTAGCCCTAGACACTTAGAAATTTTTCTTAGCCCTAGACACTTAGAAATTTTTCTTAGCCCTAGACACTTAGAAATTTTTCTTAGCCCTAGACACTTAGAAATTTTTCTTAGCCCTAGACACTTAGAAATTTTTCTTAGCCCTAGACACTTAGAAATTTTTCTTAGCCCTAGACACTTAGAAATTTTTCTTAGCCCTAGACACTTAGAAATTTTTCTTAGCCCTAGACACTTAGAAATTTTTCTTAGCCCTAGACACTTAGAAATTTTTCTTAGCCCTAGACACTTAGAAATTTTTCTTAGCCCTAGACACTTAGAAATTTTTCTTAGCCCTAGACACTTAGAAATTTTTCTTAGCCCTAGACACTTAGAAATTTTTCTTAGCCCTAGACACTTAGAAATTTTTCTTAGCCCTAGACACTTAGAAATTTTTCTTAGCCCTAGACACTTAGAAATTTTTCTTAGCCCTAGACACTTAGAAATTTTTCTTAGCCCTAGACACTTAGAAATTTTTCTTAGCCCTAGACACTTAGAAATTTTTCTTAGCCCTAGACACTTAGAAATTTTTCTTAGCCCTAGACACTTAGAAATTTTTCTTAGCCCTAGACACTTAGAAATTTTTCTTAGCCCTAGACACTTAGAAATTTTTCTTAGCCCTAGACACTTAGAAATTTTTCTTAGCCCTAGACACTTAGAAATTTTTCTTAGCCCTAGACACTTAGAAATTTTTCTTAGCCCTAGACACTTAGAAATTTTTCTTAGCCCTAGACACTTAGAAATTTTTCTTAGCCCTAGACACTTAGAAATTTTTCTTAGCCCTAGACACTTAGAAATTTTTCTTAGCCCTAGACACTTAGAAATTTTTCTTAGCCCTAGACACTTAGAAATTTTTCTTAGCCCTAGACACTTAGAAATTTTTCTTAGCCCTAGACACTTAGAAATTTTTCTTAGCCCTAGACACTTAGAAATTTTTCTTAGCCCTAGACACTTAGAAATTTTTCTTAGCCCTAGACACTTAGAAATTTTTCTTAGCCCTAGACACTTAGAAATTTTTCTTAGCCCTAGACACTTAGAAATTTTTCTTAGCCCTAGACACTTAGAAATTTTTCTTAGCCCTAGACACTTAGAAATTTTTCTTAGCCCTAGACACTTAGAAATTTTTCTTAGCCCTAGACACTTAGAAATTTTTCTTAGCCCTAGACACTTAGAAATTTTTCTTAGCCCTAGACACTTAGAAATTTTTCTTAGCCCTAGACACTTAGAAATTTTTCTTAGCCCTAGACACTTAGAAATTTTTCTTAGCCCTAGACACTTAGAAATTTTTCTTAGCCCTAGACACTTAGAAATTTTTCTTAGCCCTAGACACTTAGAAATTTTTCTTAGCCCTAGACACTTAGAAATTTTTCTTAGCCCTAGACACTTAGAAATTTTTCTTAGCCCTAGACACTTAGAAATTTTTCTTAGCCCTAGACACTTAGAAATTTTTCTTAGCCCTAGACACTTAGAAATTTTTCTTAGCCCTAGACACTTAGAAATTTTTCTTAGCCCTAGACACTTAGAAATTTTTCTTAGCCCTAGACACTTAGAAATTTTTCTTAGCCCTAGACACTTAGAAATTTTTCTTAGCCCTAGACACTTAGAAATTTTTCTTAGCCCTAGACACTTAGAAATTTTTCTTAGCCCTAGACACTTAGAAATTTTTCTTAGCCCTAGACACTTAGAAATTTTTCTTAGCCCTAGACACTTAGAAATTTTTCTTAGCCCTAGACACTTAGAAATTTTTCTTAGCCCTAGACACTTAGAAATTTTTCTTAGCCCTAGACACTTAGAAATTTTTCTTAGCCCTAGACACTTAGAAATTTTTCTTAGCCCTAGACACTTAGAAATTTTTCTTAGCCCTAGACACTTAGAAATTTTTCTTAGCCCTAGACACTTAGAAATTTTTCTTAGCCCTAGACACTTAGAAATTTTTCTTAGCCCTAGACACTTAGAAATTTTTCTTAGCCCTAGACACTTAGAAATTTTTCTTAGCCCTAGACACTTAGAAATTTTTCTTAGCCCTAGACACTTAGAAATTTTTCTTAGCCCTAGACACTTAGAAATTTTTCTTAGCCCTAGACACTTAGAAATTTTTCTTAGCCCTAGACACTTAGAAATTTTTCTTAGCCCTAGACACTTAGAAATTTTTCTTAGCCCTAGACACTTAGAAATTTTTCTTAGCCCTAGACACTTAGAAATTTTTCTTAGCCCTAGACACTTAGAAATTTTTCTTAGCCCTAGACACTTAGAAATTTTTCTTAGCCCTAGACACTTAGAAATTTTTCTTAGCCCTAGACACTTAGAAATTTTTCTTAGCCCTAGACACTTAGAAATTTTTCTTAGCCCTAGACACTTAGAAATTTTTCTTAGCCCTAGACACTTAGAAATTTTTCTTAGCCCTAGACACTTAGAAATTTTTCTTAGCCCTAGACACTTAGAAATTTTTCTTAGCCCTAGACACTTAGAAATTTTTCTTAGCCCTAGACACTTAGAAATTTTTCTTAGCCCTAGACACTTAGAAATTTTTCTTAGCCCTAGACACTTAGAAATTTTTCTTAGCCCTAGACACTTAGAAATTTTTCTTAGCCCTAGACACTTAGAAATTTTTCTTAGCCCTAGACACTTAGAAATTTTTCTTAGCCCTAGACACTTAGAAATTTTTCTTAGCCCTAGACACTTAGAAATTTTTCTTAGCCCTAGACACTTAGAAATTTTTCTTAGCCCTAGACACTTAGAAATTTTTCTTAGCCCTAGACACTTAGAAATTTTTCTTAGCCCTAGACACTTAGAAATTTTTCTTAGCCCTAGACACTTAGAAATTTTTCTTAGCCCTAGACACTTAGAAATTTTTCTTAGCCCTAGACACTTAGAAATTTTTCTTAGCCCTAGACACTTAGAAATTTTTCTTAGCCCTAGACACTTAGAAATTTTTCTTAGCCCTAGACACTTAGAAATTTTTCTTAGCCCTAGACACTTAGAAATTTTTCTTAGCCCTAGACACTTAGAAATTTTTCTTAGCCCTAGACACTTAGAAATTTTTCTTAGCCCTAGACACTTAGAAATTTTTCTTAGCCCTAGACACTTAGAAATTTTTCTTAGCCCTAGACACTTAGAAATTTTTCTTAGCCCTAGACACTTAGAAATTTTTCTTAGCCCTAGACACTTAGAAATTTTTCTTAGCCCTAGACACTTAGAAATTTTTCTTAGCCCTAGACACTTAGAAATTTTTCTTAGCCCTAGACACTTAGAAATTTTTCTTAGCCCTAGACACTTAGAAATTTTTCTTAGCCCTAGACACTTAGAAATTTTTCTTAGCCCTAGACACTTAGAAATTTTTCTTAGCCCTAGACACTTAGAAATTTTTCTTAGCCCTAGACACTTAGAAATTTTTCTTAGCCCTAGACACTTAGAAATTTTTCTTAGCCCTAGACACTTAGAAATTTTTCTTAGCCCTAGACACTTAGAAATTTTTCTTAGCCCTAGACACTTAGAAATTTTTCTAGCCCTAGACACTTAGAAATTTTTCTTAGCCCTAGACACTTAGAAATTTTTCTTAGCCCTAGACACTTAGAAATTTTTCTTAGCCCTAGACACTTAGAAATTTTTCTTAGCCCTAGACACTTAGAAATTTTTCTAGCCCTAGACACTTAGAAATTTTTCTTAGCCCTAGACACTTAGAAATTTTTCTTAGCCCTAGACACTTAGAAATTTTTCTTAGCCCTAGACACTTAGAAATTTTTCTTAGCCCTAGACACTTAGAAATTTTTCTAGCCCTAGACACTTAGAAATTTTTCCTACAACAAATTATTGTTTACTTACTATCTGCCCCCATTGATTAAATCGACTTGAACTGATTGGAATCGTCTGTTGTTGTGATGTCTTGCCACATGATCATTCGTTGTATCAGTATTACTTTATTATGTAATTAAATGTTTACTTACGATCTGCCCCCATTGAGTAATCGACTTGAACTGATTCGAGTGATCGTAACCTTTATTTTCCGTGCTACACGCTGCTAGAAGGTTCTATGGCAAAGTTTTCAATCTCGGGTTCAGTGCTGCAAATAAACTAAAAGATTTTATTATTCCTCATGCTATTTTTCAAGTCCAGCCAGAAAGTGTTGAAAGTTGCAAAAGAGCTTAGAAAAGTGTCCAAAGTGGCAAACTAAAACAAGTTTAAAAAGAGTGAAATTGAACTTCTCCAATTAAAATAATTGTACTTACGATCTGGCCCCATTGATTTAATCGACTTGAAGTTATTGAAATTGTCTCTTCGGGTGATTTCGTGCATTATGGTCATCTTGGCATTACTCTGTTTCTCTATTATGTAATTAAATGTTTAGTTAGATACGATCTGCCCCCATTGAGTAATCGACTTGAACTGATTCGAGTGATCGTAACCTTGACTTTCCGTGCAAGACGCTGCAGAAGGTTCTATGCGAAAGTGTTCAATCTCGAGTTCTGTGAGCTCAGTACTGCAAATAAACAAAAAGATTTATTCGTCATGTTATTTTTCAAGTCTAGCCAGGAAGTGTTCAAAGTTGCAAAAACGACTTTTAAAAGTGTGAAATTGAACTTCTCCAAATAAAATAATTGTACTTACGATCTGCCCCCATTGATTAAATCGACTTGAAGTTATTGGAATCGTCTCTTCGGGTGATTTCTTGCAACATGGATATCTTGGCAATACTCTGTTACTCTATTACGTAATTAAATGTTTACTTTCGATCTGTCCCCATTTAGTAATGGACTTGAACTGATTCGAGTTATCCTCTCCTGAGTTTCTTGGCAACACGCTGCTTGAAGTTTGTATGCGTGATTTTGGTATGAACATGCTTGTAGAAGTTTTTAATCCACAGTGTTCAATCTCGAGTCCACGACCACTTTCTAACAGTGAACTCAGTACTGCAAATAAACAAAATGATACCGACGTGGTAACAAATCTCAAGCTTGCATGCTAACACCTTCAGTAATTTATTTAGCTATCCTTTAACCCTATCCTTTTAGCAATGGCTATCAACAGTACTTCAAGGGTGAATGGAAAAACTTCAACGGTTAAAAGAGCTATTAATAATATTACAATTTAATTGTTATTGGAAATTGCCAATCCAACTATAGTTTCCATTCAGCCACATCCAAAAATACAAAGATAATTTAACCCGCACCCCCGCTTGTCGCAGAGTCAAACTGATACCCCAATTATAGAGGGTGGTCTGGATCACGTTTCAAAAAATGAAATTGTCATTTCAGGTTTCACGGAGAATAAAGTGGCCATTTCACGAAAAAAACATTCCTTACTTTTTGTTAATTAAATTACATCCAAAGTACAGCTTTGTTTGCTGTCTTCACCGACCGTTCACTCCTTGTTCTTCCTGATGTAAAATGAAGGCTGATTTCTTTCTTTTGCTGATGTTGTGTAAAATTACCTAATCTTGAAGAGTGACCTGGGGTTCAGAATTACGATTAGTCACGGTCATGCATTTGTCACGCAATTTACCACCGGCGTAGTTAAACGCTTACTGGATAATTTTTTGGGAGGAAGAAAGAATCAGTTTTACAGTTGCATTTCACGAGAAAAAAAAACAGTCATTTTGCAGTGCTCATGAAAGAAAGTCGATTCACGGTTTAGGGGTATGTAATGAAATCACGTTTCAAGAGGGAAAAAATAGCCGTTTCATAATTCACGGGAAGAAAAAGGCCTTTCAGGGATCACGAAAAAACCCTTTACCACCCTCATTATAGGTTATGATGAGGAAATTTTAACTATTTTTGACTAGACTTGAAAAATATGATTTCATTCGACATTTCGTGTTTTTAGTAGCATTAAGATGATTTTGGCTTGTTGTCATGCTACTTATCACCATGGCAACCCTTTGTCTTCAACCTTGAAATGTGTCTCAACTATAAACACCTATTGAAGATGTTAGTTCTGCTTTAGAGCTCTCAATCAAGTCATTATCCTTTATCGTCACTTAATTGTTTAATCATCGTTGCAATGTATAATTTCCTTGAGGGTCCCTACATTCCAGCAGCTTTCTCTAAGTCGGGTTTGGCTGTAGCATATGATCCTTTAAGTGGTAGGGCCATTTGCCCTGCAGACAAGCCTTCTTCTTTCGTATGCTGGGCTTGCGACCAGGCAACGATGGAGTTAATGGTCACTTACCATTTCTCCATTCTATTGTCTAACACAGGTTGTTTGCATATTGACGATTTATGTGGATAAAAGGATAAAAATATCATTTGCATATTTTGTCGTGCACATTTTATAAAATTGAAATAGACGCTTATCGTCAATTTTGAAATTGTTTAATGTTTAAGTTTAATTTTAGGTTTTATCATTGCAATTTAACGATGTTTATTGTCAATTTCTTATTTAGTATTTTTAGTGTTTAGCGGAAGTTTATTAAGTACATGGCGTTGAGTTTAAGGGTAAGTAATCCATCATAACTTACCCTTTGAAACGTCTTCAAAGTGGTAAAAACTACTTTGAAAAGTGTGAAATTGAACTTCTCCAAATAAAATAATTGTACTTACGATCTGCCCCCATTGATTAAATCGACTTGAAGTGATTGGAATCGTCTCTTCTGGTGATTTCTTGCAACATGATCATCTTGACATTACTGTGTTACTTTGTTATGTAATTAAATGTTTACTTACGATCTGCCCCCATTGAGTAATCGACTTGAACTGATTCGAGTGATCGTAACCTTGACTTTCCGTGCAAGACGCTGCTAGAAGGTTCTATGCGAAAGTGTTCAATCTCGAGTTCAGTGAGCTCAGTGCTGCAAATAAACAGAAAGATTTATTCCTCAAGCTATTTTTCAAGTCAAGCCAGAAAGTGTTCAAAGTGGCAAAAACAAGTTTGAAAAGTGTGAAATTGAACTTCTCCAAATAAAATAATTGTATATACGATCTGCCCTCATTGATTAATCGAGTCGAAGAGATTGGAATCCTCTCTTCTGGTGATTTCTTGCAACATGATCATTCTTGGCGTTACTGTGTTACTTTATTATGTAATTAAATGTTTACTTACGATCTGCCCCCATTGAGTGATCGACTTAAAAGATTTATTCGTCATGTTATTTTTCAAGTCTAGCCAAAAAGTGTTCAAAGTTGCAAAAACGACTTCGAAACGTGTGAAATTGAACTTCTCCAAATAAAATGATTGTATTTACGATCTGCCCCCATTGATTAATTGAGTCGAAGTGTTTGGAATCATCTCTTCTGGTGATTTCTTGGAACATAATCATTCTTGCTATTTCAACACTTACTCTATTAAGTAAGTAAATGTATAGTTACCATCTGCCTTCATTGAGTAATCGACTTGAACTGATTGAAGTTATCCTCTCTTGAGTTCTTTGCAACACTGTACTTGTACTTTGTACTACTTTGTACTACTGTACAATGTACTTTCTGTCAAACCCAATCAGAATCGCTATATCACTTGCTCTACTTATTCTCTCATTCCAAGAAGTTTTTGGAATGATTTCGAATCCCATTGGTGCCTTCTCTCAAATCAGCAAGTTCACCTTACTCTACAAAATGTTCTGCTTGGAATAATAAATGTTACTACAAGCCTTTTGCTTAGATTGCTAAACTACTTTATAATAATTGGGAAACTGTTTCTATGGGATTGTAGAAGAAATCAAATTCTTCCAAAGATTGAAGGATTCCGACACAAAATTATAAGTAAATATGAAAGTTATACTTACCCCTTTTGTTTGAGTTAATATAGTTGGTAATAAATGATATAGTCGTAGAATGTATGTATTATCTATATGTTTATCTGTTCACCCTATTGTCTGTATTGTTGTGTAATTTAATGTCACATTGTAATATTTTTTTTGTTTGTCAATAAAGTCAGAATAAAAAAAACCGTATTCATTCCTATATGTTGACAAACCTATGAAAACAGTCAAGAAACTTTTATGGAAATATCTAATGTAAATATATAATGGGAATTTTTTATGAACATTCTGAAACTACTGTTGCATCGAAAGCAGGTCAGCCAGGTCCAGGGTTTATATTAACAGATAATAACTTTGATATTCAAAACAGAAAATTGATAAATGTAAAAGACCCAACAGATTATAAAGATGTTGTTAATAAAGAGTATGGAGATACATTATTTAAAATTGGATGGTACAACACATGACTGCGGATTTAGATCTTGGAGGAAATAAAATCATCAATCCGTCACAAATTAATGAATCGAAAACTTATCATAAATATGGACACTGATGAAAACAATGATCTTTCAGCTGTCAATATGATCAGTTTGAAAAAGTATCATCCAAATGTTGGTCCATATACACATGAAGTTACTGAAGATATTGAGTTAAAGGAACTTTTCAACATTGTCCAATCAAAACAACAGACTTTTCATCATTTAGAGCAAATTACAACAATCTTGTTTCTTACAATGATGTTAAAAATATATTTTTATCAAGAAAAGAAATGTTTTAAATGGAAACAGATATAGATATGAACAACGACATCATTTACAATAAAAAAGATCCAACAATTGATGATGAAGGGGCAAATAAAAGATATGTGGATCGATCAGTAAATGTAAAATCTGCTAAATCATATGTTGATACAAAAACTAGTGATAACACAAGAATAAATAATACTACTGCTATAAATAACAACACTACTACAATCAAAAGTCTACAATTAAAGAAACTTGATAAATTGGATTTTGGCGCAGAAGTCATTAAATTAGAAAAAGAATATAAAGATTATGTTAATAAATCACATCACTTTAACTTCTCATTTCAAAGATGAATTATGGTATTTGATGGAAGATGTTGAATCGAGTAGTGAGAATATTATCCAATTTCACCACATTTATTCAATAAAAAAGCTTATTACTTCCAAATAGCGAAAGATATTAGCAACTTATATTCTGGAAGACTTGGATTTAATATGTATAAACTTCCTGAAGGTGAAGACACTATTTGCATTGAATTCTTTCCAGTTACAATAAGCAATGCTAGTGTTAATGTTGTAAGGACGAGTTTAAATATCAACAATCAACAAAACAATTTCTAATTATACCGTGATCAATTATTCTCATATAGTAGATGAAAAATGAGCGTGAGATCTGTATACAATGGCGAGCTGAAGGCGAGACATTGTAAACGCCCATACAGATGGGACGCGAATATTTTATCCTACTTATGAAATGAAACAATAAGTAGAGATCTGTATTTAAAGTAAACACATACTAATTAGCTGAGCAGATGTCTGTATCAAAAGTTAATTCTACTGTTTAATAATTCATCAACTCAGTTGATTTGTATTGGGGTTTACAAAACTTCATTAAATTTATGAATTTTAAATTATAAATATCATATTTCATCACCTGAGTATGTTATGGTAAATTTAAAATGTGATGGAACACCTGAAACACGCAAATCTTATAATTTATATTTATGGAGATAAAAATTTTGTATCAGATGTTGATTCTAGAGTGTATGATTCACCTTATATTTTTGAAAATAACAAAATGGTGATGCAGACAAATTTAGATATAGAAAATGTACCTGTACCTACTGAAAATCATCAGGTTGTCAATAAATCTTATGTTGATACAAAGATCTCAAAAATAAAAATTCTAAATGTAATACAATTAGTTTCCAAACCTGATAATGGGGGTTTTGAGTCGTTATAACTTTCATATAGATAATTGGATAGTTTTACCATTCATATTCAAAATTACAAAAATATTATTTCGCAGACAACGTGGGATTACAGGTACATCAACTGTGTATTTCAAATTTGGTTTCATAATAGATGGAAAAAATGAATATAATTTGATTTTGAGTCACAACGATTATATCATTCCTATTAATGTCAATTATACAAGCGTGGCTTACCTTAATGGCGATGGTTATGTCAATTTACATTTTTTGGATGCAAAAGGCTCACATAATAAATATCCAAAATAATTTTTGATTACCATATTAATTGAAAACGATTCAATTTAATTATCTAATATATTGATATATGTAAATGTCGATTTTAGAACAAGCAAAAAACTCTATATTCAAATACTAGAGATTAAATAATAAAATCAGCTTTGATATATCAATTTTTAGATGAAAATTATTTGAGTGACCCAACATCAATGAACCAAACATTAGAAAAACATCCGGACATTGGATTAATTGGACCAGGTTCATGTACTTGCAACACTACATATCAATATTCGATTAAACATGCTATTCTTCACGATGCATTTGGACGATTTTATGACGACTATGAAAAGGGGCCTGGATACGCATATTGCTGCCTTTCTATGCCAAAGATGGTAAAAAGATCCCCATTAATGGGTCAAATAAGTAGTGTATTATATTGTCTTCTTTTAAATCCTAAAACATAATTGTTATCCAAATATATTATATAAAAACTATGATAGACAATAGAAAAGGTATTTTGGAACCATATATCAAACAAACTGACAGAAGACGAAGTAGTCGAATTGAAACTACTATAAAACCTATCACTGTAAATGTTGGGACTTTTAAAATTTCCTCAAAGGCTATCGCCTCGAGGATTGAGAAAGTCCTTTTGACATTGATAAATCAAAATCAAACGGGGTTTATGAAAGGGAGATTTATCGGACAGAATATAAGACTGATAAACGACAGACTTGAACAGACAGAGGTACAGGAAGTTCCTGGCATTCTTCTCTTACTTAATCTTAAGAAAGCCTTTGATACTATAGAGTGGACCTTTATCCAACAAACACTTGATTTCTTCAATTTTGGTAGTAGCGTTAAACGATGGGTGTCAACTTTTTATTCCAATACAGAAAGTTGCGTATTAAATAACGGTTACAAAACCGATTACTTTAAACTGTCGAGGGGAGTACGACAGGGATGCCCTCTCTCCCCCTACCTTTTCATATTGGGAGCGGAGCTTTTAGCGTCTCAGCTTAGATGTGATAAAGCAATCGAGGGAATTACAATCTTTTCCACTGAGCATAAAATTAGTCAATTTGCGGACGATACAACATTGTTCCTAAAAAACATAAATTCTGTCACAAGAGCGATGAATACAATGGAATCTTTTAGCGACATGTCTGGCCTCAAATTGAATATCAGTAAAACTAAAGCAATATGGCTTGGGCCGTGGAGAACTAACCCGAGTAAAGCCTTGGATCTAAATTGGAGTGAAGTACCCGAGCGTGCGCTGGGAATCTTCATATCTTATGATATAAAGGGAAACTATGAAAAAAACGTGGAGGCGAAAATTAGAAAATTAAGCACAACTGGATATTTGGAGTGGTCGCAATCTATCTCTATTTGGCAAATGCCTCATAGCAAAAGCAATTGGTATTTCACAATTGGTATATTCGGCATCCTCGCTTGATATTAACCCAGATGATATCTTAAAAATCAAAAAATCTATTTTTAATTTCATTTGGAACAAAAAACAAGACAAGATAAAAAGAGATGTATTACGTAACGATTATGCTGACGGAGGTCTACGTGCTCCTGATCCTATTATTCTCTTTAAATCGCCGAGGTTAGCTTGGATCTCGAGACTCTTAATAAGAACGCAAAATCCAGTAGAAAAATGGAAATCCATTCCAACACACTTTTTCAAAAGGTATGGTGGACTAAATTTCCTGCTTCATTGCAATTTTGACACCAAATTGGTTGAACAATCGTCAATTCCACACTTTTACAAGTTCATCTTACTTTATTTCCTTGAATTAAGGACCCTCTATAATTGCACGAGTGGTCACGACTTATTCTTATTCAATAATAAGGATATTTTAATTGACCGAAAACCTTTTTGTTATAATGCATGGATAGAGAAGGGAATAATGTGAGTACACGACCTAATGGATAAAGACTGAAAACTTTTATCTTTCCAAATGTTTCAAGAAAGATATGGGATTAAGACAAACTTCTTGAGTTATCTGCAGGTGCTATCTGCAATCCCAAAGCATATTATTTTGAAAGCGAGATCTGTTCAAATAAAACACACATTTCTGCCTGAAAATACTCAATTCCAACTGTCCCTCTCAGTAACAATCGATTTAATTAAATTGAAATGTAAAGATTACTACTGGCTATTTATCAATGGAACTAAGACTGTCCCTGCGGGTCCAAAAAAATGGGCGAAGGAACTTAATGTAGGAAACATTAACTGGGAGCAAAAGTTCATCCAAATTGGAAAAACATGTCGTGAGAATAAATTAAGGGAGTTTAATTTTAAATTAATTCATAGAATAGTTGTGACTAGGAAAGAACTATGTATTTATGGTATAGTAAACAGTAACAAATGTATTTATTGTGATGAACCAGACTCTATTTTGTATACTTTTGTCAACTGTCCTAAAACCAGATATTTTATAAATGAAGTAACTAGTTGGTTTAATAGAGTTCATAATTGCAGGTTGCAACCCTCTCTTACAGAGGAACTATTTGGCATTACTTCTAAAAATGACGCATCTACAAGCTATTTGCTTAAATTTAATCAGTGTCTTTTGTTTGCAAAATACTATCTGTACCATCAGAAATTAAATTCTAAATCGTGTAATTTAACTGAATTTATAAATCAGCTTAATTGGAAATATTGTATAGGAAGCTTTGATAAGTAGCTTATACAGGGTAGTTATCATAGAGTTTTTCTTTTTTTTTTCTTTTTTGTGTTGTGTGTTGTCCTTTTATTTAACTTTTACAATGATGTATTGTTTTCACTTAAATAAAAAAAAAATAAATAAAAAAAAATGATAAAAGATGGAGAATGATTGGTAACAGTGCCTCAATTATATTTGCGTAACTTTTGGTAACACATTGTTTATTAATGCAAATCCCTTATATTTTGTCACGGTCTTGAAAACTTACTTGAATCCGATTACTATATTTATTAATGACGTTCTCGATATGATATTTTCGTATGTATACACTTTTTTCCTGAATTTATAAATATGATCATGAAAATCTATATATGGATTAATGTAAGTTATGGAGTGAGTAGAACCACAATTTCGACATTAAGCTCTATGATATTTTTATTATCACAACATATTATTTTGATTTTAGTATTTTTACTTATTTACTTTTACAAAATGGACATGTGACATATTCACATATAACCCTAACCCTTAGTTGAGATAAATCAATAAATGTAACTTACAAAAACTGCAGTGAAGTTTAGCATAAAGTTTATAAAAAAGTTTACTGCAATCTGATTGGTTGAAAAAATCACGTGAGTATTGTATGACTTGAAAACAAAAGCAGTTGATGACTTCATTTCATAGGGGGTTTCCCTGTTTTCCGAGAATGTCACGCTATAGTGATTTTTCCTGTTTCCATGATGTGAATATTTAAACGCTCTTTAATTTTGAAAACATACGGTTTCATTTGATTATTTCATATGATTGTTCCATCAGCTGGCAGTAGTACAGACTTGGCTTGGTATCAGATCAGTTTTGCAAAACTGATCTGGTACCGCCAAGTCCTATACTACTTTTGTTACGAATACGTTTCGTAACAAGAACATGAATCCAGCGAATATTTTATCTGACTTATGAAATGAAACAATGAGTAGAGATCTGTATGAAAAGTTAATGCTACTGTTTAATAATTCATCAACTCAGTTGATCTGTATTGGGGTTTACAAACCTTCATTTCTTTTGTATTTTCCTTATGAATTATTAATTAATTTTATAACAATAATTTGATGTAAACGAATATAAACAACAATTAGCTTAAAGATGTTTCGCATTTGGAGTTTTTATAGTGCAACATTAAAATTGATCTAAAAGGATTTTTCAACAAGACACGCGTTTGGATGCGCGTGACACGCTAGTAGGATTTGTGACTGGCCTGTCCACACCTTTCATTTAATTTGGTTTCACTACATGTATTATTCTAATTGGACGAGATTACCGA
The DNA here is from genome assembly GCA_022457155.1 of Cladopsammia gracilis. Taxonomy (NCBI): domain Eukaryota; kingdom Metazoa; phylum Cnidaria; class Anthozoa; order Scleractinia; family Dendrophylliidae; genus Cladopsammia; species Cladopsammia gracilis. Next base: position 274,427 of record JAJGOT010000741.1, on the reverse strand, counting down.
CGAGTGATTTACGTCATGGCTGCAGAATGTTCCAGAGCCTTGAATTTGACAAATACCACATATAAACTGTGGATAATCGACTGATTCATAAAACATATTCTCGGGAGGTGAAAACAAGTAGCTGTATAGTAAATAAAAACTGGGTTGACGTCATGTATTCTGTAAATTCAAATCTTTATAACTTACTAAGGCGATGTTCAAAACAAAAAATATTTCCCCATTCAACATGCAATGTATGTAGAGTTGATTCTGAAAACATGTATTGAAGGGTTATTGGGCACTTCAACCTAACCCTCGAGGTGTACAAATCTAACTATATTATAAAAGAATCCTAAGCCTTATTGGTAATTAAATTGAAATGGACTAAGCAACATGTTTTTCTTTTAATGAATTTGGCCCCGCATGTAATTTGCTAAACACTGTTGTGGATCTGCTGCCATTGACGTTCATGAGTTAACTCTCAGTCTGTTATGTATTGTTGTTTTTTAAATGCTTTACATGGCAAAACTAATAAAATAAACTCGCAGATTTTCCAAACTTGAACGCCATATTTGTAAATTTGAGCATTAGTCAGTTGCCTTCGGATCGCTTTAAGCAGTTTCTCCAGAGCAGGTAAATTATCCGAAATATTAGTGGCATAACACTTTTGTGTAAAGTTTCATGTGCAAAAGATAAAAGTCCGAACACACGCTCAGTTAAAGTGAGCAAAAATTTGGCATGTCCATAGTATGAACTTTAATTCAAAATTCTGTAAGAATCCGAGGTATCTTGTGGGGTGGCCTGTTGTATTGCAGGATTGCCTTGTTGTAGAAAACTTAGATTAATGGAGCCTAACAATAAATTGTAGCCGAATTATTATTTTGTGTGCATGCTATTCGACCCTTTAACTTTGTTAGCATGTGTCAACTTCAGAACAATTTTTATTGTAAAAAGAGAAATAATAAACAAACAAGAAGCTGTACACAGCTTGAACTCGTGGCGCCTCTAAGTCATTGCAGCATTGATTCCCGAGTGTTTTGAGTGCTTTTACGGAGAAACATAAGCTTAAAAGTACGTTTAATTAAAGGCTCCTGCGAGCGAACCCGTGAATAAGGTAAAGCAACATTGCGTTTTTTTTTGGGGGGGGGGACTTTTGACGAACGCAATAAACAAAATAAACAAATTGTCAGTTCGATAAAGAAAAAAACATCTGTCCTGGGCGAGAATCGAACTCATGTCCTTCGGCATCCTCCGTCGCTATTGCTATCACTACACTACCTAGGATTTCACTAATTATCAAGGCCAAATTTTGATATTTAAACGTAGATGTGGGGAAAAAGTTTACATTTGAGTGATGGTTCGAGCGAGCGAGCGAATTTGCCGTCGTCTCCGATAACGCGTTCATTACGTTACGCGTATTCACGGTTTAAAAAGTAAGACTACACCATACATTCAATTGCCGACACTTTAAAGCTCGATCGCTAAGGAAATTGCAAGTTATATAACCCACAAAACTTGCCGAAACAAATCCCAGAGGAATAAGCGGCGAACACAATATCAAACGCTCCTATCCATCCATGAACGCCTTGCATTGTCTTAAAATTTCGCAATTGTACGCTGTAGTTCTTTGCTTTGCTTCTCAAGTCAACACACGGAGAGATTTCATGGCTGAAAGCCATATAGTCCTCGATATTAACTAAAATATGCGTGCATAAATTTGCATGCGCTAATGTGACGCAAAAAACTACTTACTTAATCCTCTTCGTGCTCGGTAAAAAAAAAAACAAAAGCGAGTAATAAATCGGCCGCCATTTATGAATAAGGTTTGCACTGTATGTAGTTCTGCCTTTAATTTTGTGAAAGAAATCTCATCGAATGTGAAATTTAAATCACGACTCTACAGTATTACTTCTTTGTAGTTTAGTTTTTCTTGACTTTTCATTTTCCTCACGGCAGTTACTTTATTTAAGGCTTTCTTAAAACGAACCTTTTCTGAAGTGGAGAGATCCCTTATTGATCACCTGACATCCATTCTTTCTGGGTATGTTATGTCATAATTCTTTCCATAACTTCCATCTGTAAATTAAGAAAACGTGGAAAAATATTTACACGAAAAAGCTAAAACGATCCAAAAATTTCAAATGTTGAACGCTAAAAAGTACTATTAGAAAGTTTCCGCAGTATGACAGGATCGGATACATTTGCATCAAAGTGTAATTCAACTAGGAGTGCCAGGAGTATGCCCTCCGAGAAAATGTGAAAAGTACAGTCTTCGGAAATGGCTTGAAATGTAACTAACAGCCCGGGGTGGTAACAAATGAATTTATAACAGTTTCAAACACCTATTTTTTAATGAATCAAGTTGTTCAGGCATCACACTGCAGCTGGCGTCAATCAAACTCATCGATACACCACAAAATTACATATAATTGGCAACAGCCACCCTAGGCACTAGAAGCTTTTTTTCTGTCAACTGTACGTTAATGTATTTGGTGAGGAAAACATCGACTTAAGACGGAGTTCAATTAATCACTCGGTTTGCACAAAGCCTCAAATTGAATAAGCACGTTTGAATCGGAACGAAACTAGAAAACGAACGAGTTTGCTAGCAGAGTCAGGCCTTATTGATAATCGATCCATAAGGCCTGATCCGACCAGCAAACTCGTTCGGTCTGTTAAGGAACGTTTACTGTGGTTAGATCGTACTGAAAACAGCGGGGAAAAAAATAAACATTTTGCACAGAAAATGATCGTTGCAGCATATTTATTGCTACCTGGTTGAGATTGCAATTAAGTAATGGTCCTGATAAGAACTAGGCAACCCAACGGCAAAGAATGCAGAAAGGTGTTAATTGTGATATTGTTGAAACGGTCCACCTCATTGGCTAAAACATGAAAATCTACTGTTACTTCATCAGGTAGCGCATTTATTTCTCTCTAGTTTAGTTATTGATTCCCTTTTTGTGAAAACTATTCCGAGTTTTAATACAGCAAAATGTCTATGTGGGATACATGGAAAATTAGAAGCCTTTCTTGGCCATTGTTTTGGAGTCTCGTGATTGGATAAAATCTTGTAACACAAAAGAAATATCGCTTTAAAATAAAGTCAATATATTTTATTTCAAAAGCGTGTTGTCCATAGGTTGATGCATTCTCAGTAAGAAAATCTAAACATTCGTATGTGGGGAAAGCGAAATGCCGCAGAACAATAGAGGATTGCCTAGTTCTTACACGCATTGTTACTTAATTAACAGGTTACACCCCGAGTTTTGCAACCTAACGTATTTTTGGCTATAGTATCAGAGGGTTTATAACTGCGAGATGTGCTATAAAAATGGCGACTAATACAGCGTTTGGGTTCCCTGTGGTAAGGGATTATCACATGACGATGGAACACCAGCTGAAGAGAAAAATGACTGAGCTGGGATCAAACTATTATCTTTTAGTGTCCATCGGTTAATGGCAGTTTCTTTTGAAAATATTCAAACAAACTGAAGATCTCCGAAATACATCTCAATTATATTATCAATTGCATGCATGTAAACTGTTATCAAAAGTCTAAAAATTTAACTTCCACTCCTATCGTACGGGATTAAATTTCGTTGCCAAAATTCGCTGAAACTAATCCACGGAAAGAAAATGAAAGATAAAGCGCCAAAATTTATTAGAAATACACATGCACCAAAGTGTGACTGAGGTGAAAACAAGTTGCCTGTTGTCGGGTTATAAGAAAGGGTCGCACCGACGAAGCATGCACGATAGTTTCTTAACTTAGTATTTTGGTGCGGGGAAGGGAGTGAGGGGCACCACACGGACACAATATTTCAAATACAAAAACCCTTGTTTAGCGATAGAAATATCGTTTTCAGCTGCGCTGTTGTGTTTAGAAAGTTCTCCAAATATATTACTACTAAGTCGGCTTGTAACATAAAATACATACCTTGAATGTTGACATCGATATTCTGCTCCAGTTCCCGACAAACGACAAGGACAAAGTCCCTCAAAGATTGAAACTACAATTTGAAGCTGACCACGTCCTCCTAATAAACACACCTCACAGATGATGACAATATCTAAAATACAAAAAGAAAACAAAGTGAATTCACTTGTTTGGTGGTACGCCAAGACAGAACTCATGAAAGTACAAGGAGTATGATAGCAACTCGCTTAGAACGGTTGGAATGGCTTTGTACTGTTTTTCCGTATCATTTTAGTGCCTTTAAAGGAACTATGCGACAGCTAAAGCAGCTTGAGATTTTCTGTTCTTCAAGCTGAACATTTCTGCAGCGGCAGAAAATTTTAGAGAAAGGAATCTTATCCCACGAATTTATTAGCTGCTTTCTCTTTTCCGATATTCCTGGCTGACATTATTTCGTTCCCAAAACGCCGGACATTTTCTTCCCCTCCGAAACCGGTCTAATTCTTTTGTTGGTTACAAATACCGTTTTCAGCTGTGCTATTGTCGTCAAAAAGGTCTCCAAATATACAAGTACAAACTTGGTAATATAACTTCAAATGCATACCCTGAGCACAGACAACGATATGTTTGCTCCAGTTCACGGCAAATGGCAAGACAAAGTTTTTCAAAGACTGAGACTAACCTTGAAAGTTCACCAAGTCCTCTCCCAACAAACATTCATCACAGGTGATCGAACATGTGAGTTCAAATATATATATAGTTGGATGTGATAAAACACGCGAAATAAGGTGTGTGAAAGCACTCCAGTTACATAATACTCGCCGGTAGACCCGTAGTCGCAATCAACAGCTTTTGTTAATTGTATATTTGACATGTCAGATAATACAACAATGATTCCTTAATTCTGTATTGGGATATATTGCGTCTATTTCATGTGCTTGTGATGACTGCATTCTTAACAAATGCCGCGACAATTTCCCCAGGGAGACCAAATAGGAGATCACGACACCCTTGTGATTTATTCACTTTTATTTCACAGAAAGGTTTCCTAAAATTAAGAAACGATTTTGAAATTTTGGGTGGTAAACTCAGTAATATCGTAAACGTGTTCTGCTTTATTTTTTTGGGCGCTCCGATATACTGTATATCTCACAATGTGTTTTGTTTGTATGTTTAACATGAAAGTAAAAGAATTAAGATAATGAAAGTGTTTTGGAATTCAAGGCGGAAAACGCCTGGCCAGTAAACATCTTTTGCTCATTATTACACAGACCGTTCGGAAAACAACGGCTTTTGTTCACTGGATATGTTATATTGTGTGTGTTATATGTTTGCTTGACACTCGGAATAAAAGGTCGGGAGAGTAATTAGATATGGGTGTGTCTCATTGTGTCTATTCATGCACCTGTGATGACGTTATTCTTAACAAATGCCGCGACAATTTTCCTGGAGAGACCACATAGGAGATTACGACACCCTTATGATTTATTTACTTTTATTTGAGAGAAAGGTTTTCTAACAAGGAAAGATTTTGAAATTTTGGGTGGTAAGCTCAGTAATATCGTAAACGTGTTGTGCTTTATTTTTTTTTTGGCGCTCCGATGTACTGTATATCTCAGAATGTGTTCTGTTTGTATGCTTGACAGACATGCAGAATAAATAATTAAGATAATGAAAGCGTTTTGGAATTCAAGGCGGTAAACATGTTTTGTTCATTATTTCACAGAACGATTGCAAAACAACGGCTTTTGTTCACTGAATATGTCATATTGTGTGTGTTATATGTTTGCTTGACACTCGGAATAAAAGGTCGGGAAAGTAATTAGATATGGGTGTGTCTCATTCCGTCTATTTCATGCACCTGTGATGACTTCATTTTTAACAAATGCCGCGACAATTTTCCCAGGGAGACCAAATAGGAGATTACGGGTTTGTCTCGGTGTAAAAACCTGTGACTTTTTTCTCTGTTTTTTACCTTTGTGATCTGGCATTCCCAGTTGACTCTATTGTTTTATACCTTTTGTTTTCTTTCTTTTATGTCACTCGTGAGTTTGTCAGGTTTTTACCCGAGGATGAGCAGAGATTACGACTCCCTTGTGATTTATTCACTTTTATTTGAGAGAGAGGTTTCATAAAAAGAAAGATTTTGAAGTTTTGTGTGGCGAACTCAATAATATCGTCAAGGTGTTTTGCTTTATCTATTTTTTTTTTCGCGCATCGATTGCAAACTGACAAACATTGTATACACTGAGAATATGTTTTGTTTGTATACATGGCATGCAGAATAAGAGAACTAACATTTGAAAGCATTTTGGGAGCGATTTTAGAATACCCGTCCACTTATTTACATATCCCTAAACGTTTTAAAGAACGAAGCATATGAAATCAAAAGGATCCATTCTTATTCAATGAGATGCAAATAAGTGGACGGGTACTCTATAGTTTAGCCGTGTTTTGGAATTCAATGCGCTAAATCCGAATCGTAGTAAACATGTTTTGCTCATTATTTGACAGACCGATCGCAAAACACGCCTTTTGTTCACAGGATATGTAAAAATGTGTGTTATATTGCTTGAAAAAAAAAATACCTGGGTTTGTCTCGGTGTAAAAACCTGTGACTTTTTTCTTTGTCTTCTACCTTTGTTGTCTTGCACTCTATTGTTTCAGTACTTTTGTTTTCGTTGTTTTACCTCACTCGTGACTTTGGCAGGTTTTCACACCGAGGATGAGCCAAATATTTTGAAATTGTATGTCGTAAAATCTTATCGTAAACATGTTTTGCTTTAATGTTCAGTCTTTTTGGCGCACCGAGGTAAGTGCTCCCACTCCAACTGACCTGCAAGCCCTTTTCCTCATTTTTTCCTTTTTATTGGCGTAGCACATATTTTTTCTTACTGGAAAATTTCCTGATTTTCTTTTATACTCCCTTATTTCGTGATTTCATATTTTGGGTAATAATTACTGATACTGTGATTGTTTACCATTTTTCCAAAAAATCCGGAAATTTCGGTTGAAATGTAAATGGAAGGATAATTTCGTCTTCCCAAACGGAAAATTTCCGGAGAAAACGGGATTTCTTGAAAGGTAGTCCAAATTCCCCAACCGGAATTTCCGAACGCAAATGTGTGTACCATTTGCTTTTACCCGATAGTTCCAGGCCCTGCGTCAGTTTTGATGCGTAAGAGTGGTTACTCAGCTTGTTTCTGGTGTCAAATGGTAAATGGTACACGCCAATCTCAAACGGAATTTCCCTTTCTGGAGTTCTGCTTACCATTTACAAAAACCGTGGACCAACCGGTTTTCCCGTGTAAATGGTAAACAACCCTCATTTTTTCATTTTTATTGGCGTAGCACAATAATTTCCTAATTTTTCGTTTATACTCCCTTATTTCGTGATTGCATATTTTGGGTAATAATTACTGATACTGTCTTTCTTGAGTTTTAATTGGGTGACTTTTTTCTTCTTGCAGACGCGGAACATATTTGCCTTGTCAAACCTCGTTTCCAGAGCGCAAGTGTGCAATTAAGTTCTCGTCAACAAGCGTGATCTGTGTTGCCGTTGGTTAAACTGGGCAAAAGGCTCCTGAGAAATAAACATTTGAAGCGGAGGTGATTACCTTACGACTAATGAGAAAATGTACTTCACCAAAAGAACTGAAACTGAAGGTATACACTTATTAATGGGGCTGTGTATATAAGTATACTGACAAGGAATGACTTTGGCAGTTCATTCCTCAGCTTATGTCGCTTTTTAGAGATCAACATAATTCTTACGTTCTTTGCCGATTCAAACTTTTCCATATATTAGAAAGCGATTTTGCGATTTAAACCTATGTTATTAACGGATTATGACTGGCTCACTCAACTGTCGAACAACGGAAGTGCTCTATTACATAAGACTCATGGTCTTCGGTTAAAGGTAGTTTTCTCTCTTGCTTACGACTTGGCAAAATAAACACTGAATACCCCAAAACTAAGTTATTTCGCCAGAAATGATACACAGAAATTACGACGTGAGAAAATTAGGCTTTGCCGATGTTCAACGCTTTACGAAAAATATAAAATGACTACCGTTACGATTGTCGGGGTACCTTTAAGGGTATTGAGCCGAAAAATATGGCAGAATATGACATCAATCAATCAATCAAATTTTACATGTGTTGTTTTAAAATCGGTACCTCTGGGGTGAACATAGATTTGAGCCACACCTACAAAGAACGATTCTGGTTCCCATAAAAACCATTCAAAACTTTCATTTGATTCCTTGCTTTATTTATGACTAAACATTATGAAATATACGCTGAATTTGTTCAACACCTAATGTGCATAATGCGCGTTTTGTTATTCGCAAAAGCACGAAAAGTTTAATGTCGCTGTAGAAACGGAAGACAAAAAGCTTAAAATATTTTGTATTTCTACGCTAACTGACATTTGTTTAGCAGAATTTAACTGAAATTTAGAGCGGTCCGGTCTGGACTAAGAAACAAAAGACTGGGTACTTTCTGATGGAAAGGTGCATGTGTGGGTGCTAATGTTTTAATTCTCTTGAACTTCCAATTCAAAGCAAATCAATATTAACTTGTGTTTCACACCTTTAAAGGAACACTCAAGTCAGAAATGATAAAAATATATATTGTTGCATTTGCTGGTCTCCGAGCTAAAAAAACTAACAACTAAAAACCTTTTATTTGCTTATGACCGAAGATAGTTTACTGGGAAAAGTTTGAGGGAAATTTTTTTCCTACCCGAATTGCAATGAACCGCTTTAACAACCTGGTGACAGATGAAAGTTCAAAATAGGTGATGCAGTATTTTGGTGGCAATTATCAGTGAAACTTTCAATTTGTGAACAGCCTATTGAGGCACTTTCTATATAATTCAAGCAATTAGGCCGTTTTCCGTCTTCGCGCGAAGATCCTTTGTTTCATTTCATTTAAGCGCGCGCGTTATTACATGTTATTAACTGATTTAAAGTGTCTATGAAATGAAATTTTAGACGCGTTTTTTATACTAAAAAATTGAAGTCTATGTTTCACTAATTCATAATTCTCCAATTTAAGTTATGGTCAAGCGCGCAATCTATTTTTTCTACCTCAAAGGTGGCCTATTTGAGCTAGAAATATCGGTCAACCAGCGCTCGGCTAAAATAGGACTTGTGACGTCAAGAGTTGTACAGACTTCGTAGTCAACAAATTTGCTAAAAAAGTGGTTTGTTTACGAGAAATACTGAAGCGTCTGAAAGCGACACCGCATTTTTACACATCTGATGGCATCACCATGTTATTTGCTTCTGCTTCTGTTTTTCAGCCGTAAGGATCAGTTTGCCGTTTTGTTTTGTTTTACTTCAAATAGTATAGGGTTATACTGATCTAGGTCTAGAAATCCAGTTCCGGCCATTCTCAACGGTTTGTTGCAGCGATCGTGCATTCTTTGTTTCTTTTTATACTAGTTCCATGCCCCAGGACACGAAAACTTCATTTTTGGACGTCCAAAAAAATATATTTCGTTGCTTGACCAGAACTTAAATTAGAAAATTATGACTTCATCGTTAAGTCCCCTCGGAGGTACTAATCAAATCTTCAAGTTCACAAAGCATCTCCCTTTTTCTATAACTAATACTTTGCATCTGTTTGCCCCAGGCCCCGATTTATTTATTTATTTACTTTTATTTATACACGGTTTAAGTAATGGTCCTAGTAAGAACAAGGCAACCCAAGGGCTAGGAATGCAGAAAGGTGTTAATTGTGATATTGTTGAAACGGTCCACCTTATTGGCTAAAACATGAAAATCTACTATCACTTCATCAGGTAGCGCATTTATTTCTCTCTAGTTTACTTATTGATTCCCTTTTAGTGAAAACTATTCTGAGTTTTAATGCAGCAAAATTTCTATGTGGGAAACATGGAAAATTAGAAGCCTTTCTTGGCATTGTTTTGGAGTCTCGTGATTGGATCAAATCTTATACAGCTGTAACACAAAAGAAATATCGCTTTAAAATAAAGTTTCAATACATTTTATTTCAAAAACGTGTTGTCTATAGGTTGATGTATTCTCAGTAAGAAAATCTAAACAATCTTGTGTGGGTAAAGCGAAATGCCGCAGAACAATAGAGGATTGCCTAGTTCTTACACGCATTGTTACTTAAAGTTATGAAAGAAACGGGGCTGGTTCACTGGAAAAGTTGAAAATGTACATGCACAGGTAAATCTAATTTACAAAATGTAAAAATCTGGATTTACATGATTTGGAAATTGTAATTTACACGTTAAGGATTTGTAAAATATAATTTACATTGAATTAGCATGTTTCAATAGATCATATAAATGTACTGTAAATAGTGATTTACAGGGTCATTTTCTGGGATTATAATTTGAAGAACATGTAAATAACATGTGAATTGTTTTAGGTAGGTTTACGGTATCTTCTTTTGTAAATAACATGTAAAGGTTTGGAAATTATCCTGTTAATAACATGTAAATCTCTTTATCGCAAATGGGGCTGTTGAAACCCTGTAAATTAAATTAAATTAACATGTTTCAGTGGATCATGTAAGTGATAAAATAATAATAATTATTATTATTATCATTTATATAGCGCAAATATCCATAAATGCATATATATTCAAATTTCTATTTTTATTTATTTTAAAGTATTTTGTAGTGTCGACCACTTATCATGAGCCCTTAGGTGCATTAAGTCTAATCTTTTTAAGGTTTCAAGTAATTTGAGATCCAATCGCACAACATGCAGGTTTTAAAAGATATTGTATTTGGGGAACTTCATCAAAGAAGCAAAATTATTAGCTATTGTCTTATGCTATTCTGATTGGTTAAGCCCGAACATTTCCTAAAATGTATTTGACGCAAATGGATTTTCTTTATTTTTATAATGAAATATAATTATGAACCATCAGATCTTCCTCTATCCTTGAAACCAAAGATATTCTATGTGGGAAAGAGCCAATGCCGCAGAACAATGAAGTTTACTATAGTTCTTATGTGGAGCATTACTTAAATATGTCAACGGAATTGCTTTTCCTTAGTGTCAGAGGCAACGTATTCCACAGTTTGGGACCAGAGACACTAAACGCTCTTTCACCAAAGGCCACTGGGCGCGATCTTTGAGGAGGGCTATTGAAACTGTGTACAGAAGAGTCTCAGTATTGAACTTCTCGATAACTAGAACTAAAGGCGGTTTCCCCTGCTACACTATTACAATTATTCGTTACCCCAAGTAACTTGAAATTTTATCACCTCGAACTGTTTTAAGTTTCCTCTGACGGCTCGAGTTATGAAGATTCTAAAATACTAAAATACGGGTGCCGTTGAAACACTGAAATCGACCGGAATCGTGTTATTGAAGCTAAATAGAAACAGAAGGCTGTGAAATACATGTAAGGGTTATTGACCAGGAGCGAGGGGATATGTGATATATTCCCCTCGTGGCGTACCCGAGGGCGTAGCCCGAGGGAACGCCACGAGGGGAATATATCACATATCCCCGAGGGACTGGTCTAAAACAAAGAAACTATTAATTTTTCGGAGAGTAACATTCCGTTCAATTCAAATGCAAAAAAGCATGATTCCGCAAGGCCGCATTGGGATCACGGCACATTACGAAGCGAGACGGTAAACATGTTTTGCTTTTGCCAAATTTGCATTGAGCACGTTGCTTCGTTATGAGTGGAAGGAGAGGAGAGAGAGAAGAAAATGTATGAACAGTACTTGTGGTCTCGCCATGGCGCAACTGCCCGCCTTCATCTTTCGAAAATCAATGGAGTGGGAAAGCGGCAGAATCTTATTCAGGTTCAAGCGTAAAACGAGGCGTCATACATTATTAAAGACCCAAAACCTGAATCGAGGTACGATACCATCGAATAATGTTATTAACATTTCGCTTTTTGGTCGCGACCGGCAAGTTTATTACGTAGGAATATGATTGGTGAAGTCTTTTTTGTAGACAAAAATATTGACCGATGCTAGAGCGTTTTCCTTGTTACGCCCTATTTTGTCTTCCCGTTTGTGTTATTCTATTATGAGGGGAATAAGTCGAAGGGACTAAGGCGAGGGGAATATGTCGAGGGGAATATGTCGAAGGGAATATGTTGGGGGGAATATGTCGAGGGGAATATGTTGAGGGGAATATATAATCCTTTGTTTTGCTATTGTTATCAGCTATTGTTTTCAGCCCCGCCGCTCCCCTGTTACAATCAAAGCCGCACCCAGCTTTTCAGACACTGTAATGAACGGGGTTATGTGATATATTCCCCTGAAAAGAACAAAGAAAACCGAGCTAGGTGGAAAATAAGAACAGTAATTAACTACATGGGACTTGCACCATACGATCGGATTTCATCGAAACTTCCATCGATGATAACTCTTCTTTACTATTTAAAGCTTAAAGTGCGCTTATTGAACTACATACTTATCGAATCTACAGCTGTAAAAACCATGTAACCCTTTAAAAGCCAAAGCCGTGAAAATGAAAATAGCGAGACTGATTAATACTTGTAAAAGAAGCGCTTGAGCGTGCACTCGGGTATATTGTTGATTGCCGGCAGCATTTGGGAAATAAAACTGCAACAACAGACAGAGCCAACGTCAATATTACTTAGCGTTCGGTATTGGTAGAATAGCTTACCGAAATAACAAAAGTACGAAGAATTTATTTGAAAATTATGTCGCGCATGTGACGCGTGACACTCGACAGAACTCACATGGAAAACAAGGCCGGTCCCCTTATTGAAATTGTTCCAGCACTGATAAAGTCAAAAATAAAATAGGCCAACTTTAAATTGCAAAGAGAGATTCGTAAAAGTTGCGTATTCTATTCCAGATGTTCAGGTTCAGTGGGTTGAGTAAATGGCTGGTATCCCGTGAGCACCTGAAAACGTTTACCCTCTACGAACATCCTGGTCGATCCTAGGGGGAATATTTAGGTGCACAGACACAAAAGGCCAAAGATTAGATTTTGGCACAGATAAAAGACAATGTTCAGAGATATAGCGCAGCTGTACCATTAAGAATTTTAAAAGTAAACAACAAGGGTTGCCTTGTTGTAGAAAACTTAGACTTTACTGTAATCGAGGTTTTACATCTGAAGAAAGTCTCGATTTGTAGAGTTTTTATGGGCTGGATAAACGTTGTCTTACATTTTGCACTTTTTAAAGTAGTTTCTGAGATCAAAATTTGGTTTAGTGGCATCAACAAACATCCGGTGTTACCACGGTAACAAAGAAGAAACGATCTTAACAAAGGTCGTTTTTGAACAACCCCCAGAAGATCTATCTGCATGCAAAATATGAGGGGGGTCAACAATATTCATTTCCCATTTTTCTCGATTTTTACAGAAAACTGCCTTTACATGTAATAATTATTGTAATTACTTTTGTCCACGCTGATGCACCCTTGTATATTAGGTAATTTTTTTGGCACATTTTATTTCAAACTGTTATTATTTTTAACTCCACACGTTTTTGTCAAACTGCGGATAGGCACAGCTGCATTAGAAACAGGTTTTGGTAATTTAAAAAGTGTTTCTTTTCAATAAATGTTTTTTAACCCAGTTCCGATGCAAATGTGACTGGTTGGTCTTTACGTTTTTTCATAAACTGAAGCTAATTGTTTTGTTTGCAAGGGTCGTAAACGTCGAGTTTAGAGTCCAAAATATAACTATTATTGATTGCTTCTATTGTGATTAAAAATTGGGTAAGGGTTCTTGTCAGCGGTATTATATACTACTCATAGATTTGGTAATATACTGACATCTACGCTTAATGCCATAGAGTACAAGAGCTTGCTATCCCAATTATATTCTAATCAACTTTGTCATTTTTCTTTCAAATTTCTTGCTTTAAAAAAATCAAAATCGAATTCGAGCCTCCACATGGTTTAAAGTGCCTATGAAGTAAACATTACTGATGCTCATTTGAAAGACTTTTCAAAATAATGAAGAATGGCGTTCTCCGATTTGAAATATCTTTTTTCTTTTCAGAGATATTTGGGTTTTTGTGTTATGCAAATTAGCAAATTGATGACGTCACGAATCCTTCCATTGAGAAGATAGATCACAAAATCAAGAATATCTCTGAAAATATAAGAGTGATATTATTCAAACTTGGCACCAATAATGACCTTCAAGAAGAGTACAACATGCCGCAGAGCATGTTGTAACCATGGCAACACACTTGGCTCCAGTCCCTTTCTATTTGAACCATTTATCTCAATTTTCTATCAAATTAGGTGAGACAGACAGTCCTGCTCGTAACACATAGAGTCCGTGTTGCTGTAAGTCTCCTAATAAACTCATTTAGACAGAATGATGTTTGATTAAGACAAAAAATGGGAAGGTTAGTTCTGCAAAAACTTGATCTGGAAGCAAAACTGTTGCCATGCCAACAGCACAATGGGTGTCATTTTTATGCCTTGTCTGATGTACATTACTGGTGCAAAGTTTGAACAGCACCGCTCTAATAGTTCTAAAGACATTCTATATTTTGCACATTTGTCTTCCTTTACGAGCATTTTATGACGTCATCACTTTTTACACAAAAACTTGAATATCTCCGGAATGAGAGGCAACATTTCAAAACAGAAAGCACTATTCTTCTTGTCTTCAAAAGGTCTTTCAAATAAGCTTCTGTTATTTTTTACTTCATAGGCACTTTAAGTAATGTGGAGAACAATCCATGAGGTCGACGAAATTCTGTAAAAAATTAACTTTGGCTGTTCTAGCTGCAACAAGGATTTCGGACAGATTGATGAGCGAGGTTTACATTTGGCTATGTCTATTGCCTAAAATCCGTCCAACTTTGGTTCGACTGATGCTCATAATTAATGTCAATTCTGTGCAAAGCCTGTAATCTGACTTGTTAAAGATGGTTCAATGATTTATACAGTATTTGTGACAATGTCTAGGTTAACCTTTAACCGTTTTGATCTATCGGGATTTTTTGGTCTAGTTTTGTTCAAGATGCTTTTTTACGTATTCAATTTTCTTCATTTGCACCTCCCTATCATGTATTAATGCATGTTATCATGGCATGTTATCATGGCGGGGAGCAAGGAAATCGGATACGTCTGAGCGCAGGCTAACTATTGGCGGCTGATTTTGTTAGACACAGACTTTTAATATATCGTGTCCTATGACGCGCTAACCGCCTGACCGTACCGATTTTATCTTCCCTTCCCCTGTTAACAAAGTTTTTTTACGTCAGTAAATATATGCTGTCTCCGAGGAAATGTCCGTCCTTCAAATGCTTCTTAAGTTTGGTCATCATTAAGGACACGCCTGTATGGACCATTATTAAGGACACGCCTGTATGGACCATTATTTAAAGATCGATAATCCGCTGATAGATCTTGAAAAGAAAGGAAACGAAAAACAAGCGTCATTGATGTATATAATTTCTGGTTCTCGTTGTACTTGATTTACTAAACTCAAAAGCGAAATCACTAAAAAACTATCGAAAATTAAATCAAAGGGCTCTTAAAGCCATTTCGTTAATGCGTTGGAACGTGAAGTTAAAAAAAGAAGAAACTTAAATAAATATAAAATAAATATGGTAAAGATGGCGTTGTAGAATCAGACATTATGTAGAAAATGCGAGGCGCAGTAGTCAACTGGATACGGTTCTTGGCAGGATAGAGAAGACTGAGAGAAAGTTTGAAAATTCGTGTTGGTGCAAGTCAATAAAAGTTTTGAGTAACAAAGAATCACGAGTGTGAATGTAAATAATTTTGATATTAGTGAAGTGAAAGCTTAAGTGAAAGACTTTTCCCGCCTTGCTAGCTAATTGACGATGAAAATGTGTTGTTGGTTCAATTTACACAGTGCATTTTCAGTTATTCATTGTCTATTTTCTGTTGGGATATTTGACAATGGAAAAGACTTTCTAAATCAAATACAATAGATTGCCGCAATTTCAAAACAATTAAAAGCCCACAAACCTATCAAGTGATCGTCACGTGCAATGACTTTATATCTGATCAGATGACATATTAATATTAATTATCAAAATATCAATTGACACAACAAATGGTGACTGAATCTTTAATATTCTTTAAAGTAAGGCCAGGTTCAAACATTGAACTTCACATGTGCCGAATCTAATGGAAGGAGACCCGTAACAACATGTCATTTCTCTAGAGCTGCCTGTCCCCGTGCCAGGACAATTTGAGCTATGTTTAGCAGACATCGCGCCATCAGCTATTTCTTTTTCAACTCTCCAGCAGTAATCGAAAATAGAACGAAAGTCAAAATTTATGGTATTTTACTGTTCCTACTCTTGCATAATGAAACGGAAAGTTTTGTAGTTAGCTAAAGTATCAAGTCTGCTGTTTTATATATTTTCACGTGAAAATGGTGATCACGTGGTCATTTTTCGGTCACGTCTGCTATGGTCACACTTATATAGAAAATATTGGGTCTGGAGCGGATAAACAGGGCACCACTCCTGGCGGTCACTTTTTAGTTTCCCTTAGATCGAAATGAGGTTCATGACAGGCCTGCACCGACTCCGCTATGTGGTTTTGCGGTTGCGATGTATTTATATTAGGTTTCAAAGTTTGGCTGTTATGAGTATGTCGTCAAGTGATTTACGTCTTGTATGATATGTTAGGTGGCGTTTTGTAAATAGTTTTCAGGAATGGTTAGTTTTGAACGAAACTCCATTTTTCATCAGTATTTGTTTAAGGTTTTTCAGTCGTGGGTGAAATGTTGTGGCAAAAGGCATTATTATCTCGTGAGTTTTTTTCGTTTTGTTTTTTAATGCCAATTGCGTTCCGGCAAAAAAGAAATTCAGAATACCAGTGCATTTAGGAGGGTGCTAATGGGGTTAACAGTTAACTGACAATTGCCCAAAAATATACTAGTTAACTGATAAATGAAAAGTTACCGTATTTTCTCTATTAAACGCTCCCGGCGTTTATTTCAAACTTGGCCTAGTGGACCCGGCGTTTCTTTGTATCAGCAGTTTTTTTCTCGCCCGCCATTTTTTTAAGAAAGGGTTATTATTCGTTTTTCTTGGCAGCCTTGTACCTTGCCCTTAAATCTTAAGTTTATTATACCACAAACAAACGTTTGAGGAGCTTACTTACAACTTCCTCTATTATACCCGGCGTGTATTCGGGGGCCCGGCGTTTAATCGAGAAAAGACGGTAACAGTTAAGTGACATTCTATTAATTATACTAAATTGACGATTGTTGTTGTTAATAAAAGCAACATAGTTTTTTCCTAACAGCAAAGCTATTTTGTGACTTTTACCTGCCTCGCTGCGTGACCAGGTGACATATTAACCGATATTATATGCGAAAGGTACCAGGGTCGTAGAGCGTTGACCTTGATCTCCGTGATGGCGTCGAGTGGCGTGGTCAAAGTTATTCTGAGTTTTTATCGAGATGATGACAAAGGATCGGCAGTCGAATGACACATAAGTCGCACACTGTTTGACATGACAAAGCACAATTCAATGGACATATAATCAAACAATAAGCGGAAAGTTTGGACTCGGTGCGTTTGATTTAAAGTTGTTCCAATTAGAGAAGATCGACGGGAAAGCTGTTACAAAGGCTCAGTTGGAAATGGAGCTACCTTTTCTAATGAGAAGTGCGACAAGTGAGATACATGGTGTGTATTTTGTTTCGTCCTTTTGTTTAGAATTTTGTCCTAGCACGCGAACGCGGGTTGACCCCGGGGTTGACCAACCGAGCCCTTTTCAGTGTTAGATTAAATGAGTAAGATTTCTGATTACGCTAAAACCTGTATTAAGCAGACTCCAAAGTAAGTGGACACACCGTATTTTATTGGACACAAGCATCAGTGAGTTTCGATTTTTTCCTTCCCATACTCTCTGTGTACGATCCTGTATCAAACAGACATCTTACTGACGATCCTTATTACGGTTTTGGAAGCTATCTTGACAGGTGAGAAATTATGGTTTTTGTATGAGAATCTAATGTCGAATAATTTTCATAAAGCGGCTGTTCTAAAAAAAATATTAACTAAAGCTACACGGCAAAGAGTTCTACTGACAAATTTTGGCGGCCTGTTGCTTGTTTTAGTTTTCCATACATTTCTCTGTCTCTGGTTTTATGTAAACAAAACAAGGCTTATGTCACGCAAAATTCGTTGAGAGGGAAGGGGTGCGTTTGACAGTCTAGCGACTGCTACGTTTATGCCAGCCCACTGTTTGATTGAGGCAAATATATGTATATTTCTATGAATACATGTAGGTGAATGTAGTGTAGTATTAATTTTTAGACGGAAGTAATGCGACTTGTTGCTTGTGTTTATTATAGCCGGCGTAAGGGCAAGAGCCCTTTTAGGAGCCAGCAAATCAATAAAAGTCGTGAGTAACAAAAGAGTCTCGAGTGTGACTATAAATAATTTTCATGTTAGTGTAGCGTATTTGTTCAAAATAGTCTTTATTTGACTGAGGGGAAACTTCAACTTGATTGTATTACGCCACAGCCAACCCGTGAATAAGAAATGCTAACACGTAACTAACGCAATATTGCGGTAAGCTTATGTTTTCAATCAGCTCCCAAATAGAACAAAAGCCAAATCCATACTCTTGCATAATCAAACCGAAAGATTGATATACTTCATTAGCTTAGTCGGCAAAATCTCACCTCTCTTGCATACTATTGCATAATCATGACACCTCAACATTTTTACCCATTCAAAACTGAAATTACTAATTAATCAAAATCAAAAATCTCGACAAACTATCAACACACACAAAAAACAATCTTTAGGAACAAAATTTTAGTGCTAAACGAATCCAATACGTATATTTAACTAAACACAAAAATTCACTCTGCATTCTCCACGAGAATTAAACATGACATCACCTATTTATACTTTACAATCTGTTAAATCTCTCAAAAGTGTTGAATAAATTGGATATTATATTTCGTTATTTTCCTTAATTGATTATTCCTCAATTTATTATATTATCGCTCATATGAAAACACAAACTTTCCCGTGCCATTTAACTTCCTCAAAACGTCTCCATTCATTATAAAAATACACCGTGAACTTCTAAAACTGCGTTTCCCAAGAACATACATTTTACCTTTTTTACCCTTCTAAACGAGGTCTAATGGCTTTACGAAAAATGATTGACAAGAAAAACACAAATTTCTTAAACCTTTGAAGATCAATTAAACCGTCTCGGACACATCCACTTAAAAACATGACATGACATCCCAATACCCTAGGGAAATTAACAATAGGTCCGGGGGAGCTCCCCAAAAATTTGAGTGGCCGTATGTGACGACCTTCTTGAAGTCCTAACCGGTTTAACCAACTATATCCTCAATGCCTTAATATAGCTTGTATAAAGACTACCCCCCCCCCCCCGGACAAAAGTCCACAATGTTAAACAAAGAAACCTTTGTTAACAACTTTTGTCCCTTTTTCTTGTACATGATACCTATATCTCGTTTAATGCATGCGCATTAACGAGATAAAAATGGTGCGCCGCATTGTAAATGAGGTGTCGGAGACACAAAGACTAACATAGAAATAGTTACTCGTCGATCAGTATTTGTTTAGAGAGCAGTAAACGCTTTTTAGTGGTGACTCACAAGGTAACTTGATGAAAGGAATGGAGTTTCGCCATTCACCGACGATTTGAAACATGCTGAAAAGCTCATTCTAAAACTGAACATGACCTGAAACGCGACCAAGAAGTATAGAACTAGTGCCATCTGCTAGTCAAAAACATCTTACCATGAGATAGATGCAGAAACAGTCCTTTTTATAGTAAAACACAATTATCAACCAAGGAAAAATAAAACTAATTTATCGCTCTGGTTGACGCGTGCTACGCATGTATGCACAAACTAGTTAAACATTGTAATTTTGGACATTTTGCACACGCAATAGTAGTGAAAACAATTAATAAAACAGTTAAAAATTACCTAAGTTTTAGGAAATGTACATTTTACCGTTGTTTATGTGAACATCATCGGAGTCGCCTTCTTTGGCTCGCAAAATGTTTATGAACTCCAATGACCTGAAGAATTAGAAAAAAATGAACGTCAAATAAAATAAAGTCGAATTGTGAAATAAGCTTAAGTTTCGTTTACAAATGAAATTCTCAACCGCTAGTATGGGGTGCAAGGATGAAGGCATACTCATTGAATCACCATAGCAACGGAAATCTTCAGTACAATTTGTGTCAGGGTTTGGGAATAAACACGATAATGATACTATATAACTTAATTATTAATACAGCGATTTTTGCATAGAAATTATCAAAAGCATTTACAAAAAGGATCAAAAACGATAATACAAAGAAAGCGAGAACATCGAAACGACATCTTCAAACTCCGTTAACAGATAAACAAACGTATAAAAAGCTAGGGTGGATGTGTGGACAGGGCCTTAGTATCGTTTTTAACTAAAACACTTTTCTTATACTAATGCAGAATCAAGTAGCAACCTCTAGGGGCAGTTTACATGACAGATGACCGAGAGTAGTAACTATACTCGGAGATCTGTATTATTCATTGTAAAATTCATTAATAATTCATGAGGGTGATGACCAATCCAACAACAGTATTCAAGTCACATGTATACCTTTGTAAATCCCAATACATATAAACTGTCTGAAAGCACGGGGAGGGTTTGAATAGGTAGCAGGGAAATGTTGGGGTTGATGAATGAATACAGAATATTAATTAGCTTCATTAGTATTCTGTATCACGATACAGAATACTAATGAAGCTAATTAATATTCTGTAACTGATACAGAATACTAATTAGGTATATGTAACTCAGCCACTAGCTTCTTTGGAAAGCAACCAACAAGAGCTCCCTTCCATTTATTTACTTTTCACTAAATAACTAAATAACGATTTATGCCACAGGCCAGTAAATAGAGCGTTTTAGGGGGATATCGACCGTCGCATTGATTTGTTACTTCGCCAACAAATTTACTAAGCCAGAAGTTTACTGTTTCCGCTGTCATAACCTCCAGCTTGCAGCTTAATTCTTGAACGTTTTCCACCCTGTAGTTTCTCGCCTCCAAGGCTACAGTTTCATTTTCGGCGTTTTTGTTAGCCCTTGCCTGCTGCCACTGTTCGAATATTTTAACGACCCACTTCGTGCTGTTTTTAGTGTTTTGGGGAGTCATATCCTTGAGCAGAGAACTTTCTTCCGATAAACTTTTCGGAGGACGAAAGCGCGTGGACGCCATTTCGCTCTTCTAAAATGAAATAAATGTTATGCTAATCCCTTTGCGTTCATCGGATTAACTTCATTCATATTACAGCCAATCAAATTGAATGTAAACAACATTCTTCACATTTTGTATGACATTCATTTCACAAGTCAGATACAATATTCGCGTCCGATCTGTATGGGATTTACAATGGCGAGCCTTCGGCTCGCCATTGTAAATACCCATACAGATCTCCCGCTCATATTGTATCTATCACATAATCGGGATGGAATTGTTTTAAGAAAGCATCTATCTGATAAGCATCATGAACATAACGTATTTTCTGGAAATCTGAAAAATGGTCCAAGGCTTTTGAAACGTCCCTTTACATCACAAATGTATACAACTTAATCACGTGTTTCGTTTTCCTAACATGTCGTTCTGCTTTTCATAGTATCTGACAAAGTACTTTATAGTGGTGTAATAAACAATTTATCTTTTTGTAAGATGAAACACCTGAAATATTTTTTTGTCCTGACCGCCGAGTCTTGACTCTCTTACTAACTCTTTATTATTGTAAAAACAAATATTTTCACAAAGCGCATAATAAATTGAAAAAGACTTACTAAATTTTTTTCTCTTATATATTAACTGATTCGGCCCCGCATGTTATTGGCTAAACTCTGTTGTGGATCTGCTGCCATTGACGTTTATGAGTTTACTCTAAGTCTTTTAAGTATTGTTCTTTTTAAATGCTTTACCTTGTAAAGCTAATAAAATAAACTCGCAGATTTTTCAAAGTTAAAAGTTTTAAATTTTAGCACCATATTTGTAAATTTAAGCATTATTTTTCAGTAACACTTTTTGTGCAACGTTTCATGTCCCAAAAAAAACTCCGAACAATAACCCTCAGTTAAAGTAAGCAACAGTTTTGCATGCCCATAGTATGAACCTTAATTCAAAATTCTGGAAGAATCTGAGGTATCTTGTGGGTGGTCTTTTGTATCCCAAGGATACAATTACAATTTAAATTTATATACCGCCAAATCCTAACGTCCTAAGGTGCTTTACGATAAACAAACTATAAATACCAGAATACTTAATTAAAAGCTTGCGTAAAAAGAAACGTTTTTAAATTAGATTTATTATCCACAGAGATATGAATTGGTAAAAAATACCAAAGTTTAGGTGAACAGACACAAAAGGCTCTATCTCCATACGACTTTTAAAGATTCATTAGATTTTGGCACAGATAAAAGACAATGTTCAGAGATATAGCGGAGCTGTGCTATTAAGAATTTTAAAAGTAAACAACAAGGGTTGCCTTGTTGTAAAAAACTTAGACTTTACTGTTATCATGTTAAAGGGTGCTTTTATTGCACAACTCTCACAGCTTACCCTTCAGGGCCGAGATGTTGGAAAGACGATTAGCGCTAATCCAGGGTTAATTACCATGACAACTCATATAATATGTTGACAGTTAATCCTGGATTAGTGCTAATCAGGCTTTGAACAACTCGGCCCAGTTATGTAATAGACCTAATAATATACATGAAAAAATTACTCGATTCTGATTGGCTAAGAGCAGTGCAGTTCAAGTGTAACACCGGTGCAAAAAGTGTAACACCAGTGCAAATTACAAATCGAAAATTTTTTTTTTCTTTTTTGCCAAAAAAAAAGGAAAAAATTCCAAACAAAATTGGATGCAACTTTTTTCATGTATAATTATTTATAAGTAATCATACGGTTTTCTCGTTCAAGCGGCTCGTGCAATTTTGAGCTTTTTGAAAAACTTACTCGTGCTAATTAATCCCAAATTGAACTCGAAACCGTATGATTACCTATACTTACCAATAAATGGCAGCTGAATTATTATTATTTTATGATTCGGCCCTCTTAACTTTGTTAGCATGTGCAAACTTGAAAACAATTTTTACTGTAAAATGAGAAATTATAAACAAATAAATCGGCCGCCATTTATGAATAAGGTCTATATGGTTTTGCCTTAAACTCTGTGGAAGAAATCTTATCGAATGTGAAATTGAAATCACAACTCTTCAGTATTTAGTTCCTTGTAGTATTTTTGGTTTTTCTTGAATTTTTATTTTCATGACGGTAGTTACACCTAATTGGCCATTTGCACGATGACGTCATATGACTACAACTACCAGAATCCTTCAGTTTTTTGTTTTGTAGTACAAATAAGGGCTATTGTTATTTAAACCGCACTGGGATTACAAAATTTAAATAAGAAAGGAAAAACAAAATGAATTCTGGTAGTTGTAGTCATATGACGCCATCGTGCAAATGGCCGATTGTCATAGAGAAATGAAAAAAGAAAAATGAAAAATGAAAAAAGCCAAATAGGAATTAATTAGCTTAATCATCATAGCGACACGCGGCACGATTAAGCGTGCAGCGGCTATTGTCAATTTTTAATAAAGCGTGCAGCGGCTATTGTTATTTGAAATTCACCTAGGTAAAAGTTGAAATCATAAGGTAAACGTCCATGTTGGAAATATGTTGCTACCCGGTTGATGTCATTCTCTGAGAATAACTGTTACATGTGGACAGTTGCACTACGAAAAAGGAAAAGTGCAAAAACCTGTTCTTAAACATAGTTCTTGAGCATGATTTGAGAATTATTAAAATCCGGCGAGAATGTACTTTCCTCTACTTTGTATGTCTAATTAATTCCTACTGGCCTTTTTTCATTTTTTGTTTTTATATTTTTCATTTTTCTATGACAACGTTATTGTAATTAGGTGTATTTTGTGTAAAGCGTTCTTAAAACGAACCTTTTTTGAAGTGGAGAGATCCGTTATTGATCACCTGGCATCAATCCTTTCTCGGTATGTTACGTCATATTTTTTTCCATAACTTCCATCTGTAAATTAAGAAAACGTGGAAAAATATTTACACAAACAAGCTGAAACGAATCCATACGTGCTGAAGTGTTACTCAACAAGGAGTGTCAGGAGTATGCCCTCCTGGAAAAATGTGAAAAAACGGTCTTCTTAAATGGCTAGAAATGGATCTAAAACAGCCCAGGCTGGCGAAAAATGGTCAATTTATGACAGCTACAATACCCATTTTTAATGAATCAATTAGTCGAGGCATCACACTACAGCGTCAATGCAACTCTTCAACATACTACAAAATTACATATAAATGACAACAGCCACCCTGAGCACTAGAAGCCTTTTTCTGTCAACTGTACGCTAATGTATCTAGCGAGGAAAAACATCGACCTAAGGCGGAGTTCCATTAATGACTCGGTTTTCACAAAGCCTCAAATTGTATAAGCAAGTTTGAATTGAAAAGAAACTGGAAAACGGAAGAGTTTGCTAACAGAATCACGCCTTATCGATCGTCGATGATGATCCATAAGGCCTGATCCGACCAACAAACTCGTTCGGTCTGTTAATGAACGTTTACTGTGGTGAGATCATACTGAACAACGGGAAAATAAACATTCGCACGGAAAATGATCGTTGTAGCTTATTTATTGCTACCTGGTTGAGGTAACCGCTGAGATTTTTTAACAGGATATCGCTGAAACAGTTTTACGCGCCGACAGACAACAGTGTAATAGCGACTTCATATCAAGAGAAATTTTTTAAAACTAAAGGGATGAAACATTTTGGTAAAGAATTTTGAAACGTTAGACTTGATTATTTTTCTCCGCATAAAAAATGAGGGGTGGAGAACATTGTTGCCCCAGCACCTCCCGCTTTGTGGTCCCTGTCATCCTCCCGCTTTGTGGTCCCTATCATCCTCTGGGCATAGCCTCAAGTAACATTACAACTTCCTCTGGATGGATTACAATAAAATAACAGGTTACACCCCGACATTTTGCTACCTTGTGTATATTTGGCTATATCGGAGGGTTTATAACTGCGAGATGTGCTATAAAAATGGGAACGGATTTTCAGTCATAAAATGGTGAATATGTAAATGCTCTGAAGTTTATACATTTCAACTGTAGGTAAGTGAGAACTCTAATGTGTGGCTTAATAGCCGAGTTGGTACCGCATTTGGGTGTTTCTTGGTGGTGCGGAAGCCATTGTTGGTTAGCTTTTGTGTTGTGGTGTGGGTATTGTTCAGTGTCTTTTGAATCTTTTGTTTTACGTCATTTGGTGATCACACCATCCGCAACACCAAGAAACTACCGAGCATTTGAACCTGAATCACAAAGGTCTTTGATTGTAAGTTATAGTCAATAGACCATTTTCGATATATTAAAATTCATACTTGGCTCCGAGGCTTGGGGGAATAAAACAAAAGAAATCACATTGAGGTTCAGCGTTGAATTATTCATTTCTTTTATTTTATTCCCCCAAGCCTCGGAGCCAAGTATGAATTTTAATATATCGAAAATGGTCTATTGAGGCCTTAAGCTACTGTATCCAAGCCCGAAAAAGCCTGAAAAAAATCAGGGCTTTTCAACGGGAATCGAACCCGTGACCTTCGCGTTACCGGTGCGATGCTCTACCAACTGAGCTATCAAAGCCATATATGTTGGGAGCAGGTCAAATGTGAGTTAATGTGACCTGCTCCCAACATATGTGGCTTTGATAGCTCAGTTGGTAGAGCATCGCACCGGTAACGCGAAGGTCACGGGTTCGATTCCCGTTGAAAAGCCCTACTTTTTCGGGCTTGGATACAGTAGCTTAAGGCCTCAATTGACTATAACTTACTTTATTTACGATGCTACTGAAGGACGACAACAAATGATTGCCTTTGATTGTGTTGAAACTTGCTGTTTGTTTCTGAGTAAAAAGTGTAATAAAGCGTCACCTTATGGCTTTGCACTCGTTTTCACACTAAGTTGTCAGTAATGAATAACGAATTAGGAATAAAAGTATGGGATTACAACATGACGATGGTACACTAGCTGAAGACTAAAATGACTGAACTGGGATCAAACGATTTTCTTTTTGTGTTCATCTGTCAATTGCAGTTTCTTTTTAAACAAACTGTGCAATTGCATCCATGTAAGCTGTCATCAACAGTCGACTAAAAATTAAACTTACACTCCTGTACGGGTTTAAATTTCGTAGCCAAAGATTCGCAAAAATTAATCCACGGTAAGAAAATGAAAGATAATGCGCCAACATTTATTAGAGATACACACGCACCCAAGGTCAACTGACGTAAAAACACCTTGCATTTTGTCTAGTTGTAAGAAAGGGTCGCACCGACGCAACACGATAATTTCTTTAGAACCTAAGTATGTTTTTTTTTCGCGGGAAGGAGTGATGGTTTCAAAATTTCTGCTTATTAAATCCACTTACGGTTACTTCCATTTGTACTTTGACTCACAGAATATTGCGAAAAAGTTACTCGAGAAATTTAGCCAAACAATTTAGGCGAATTCTAAACTCCGCGAAAGGTTCTGTCCTTATTTACCGGTATACAACAACAGAAACAAAAGACTAAAACAATGCACTACACGGACACAATGGCTGCGGCCGCACTTGAGTAGTTAACCCGGTTATTTGCAATTAATTAATTAATTGCGGTCGACGAGAGGAGACCGCAAGTCTAATTTTGTGTATAGCGAAAAAAATTGAGATTTTTCTCTGTTTATCCATCAATTATCCAATTACCTTGCTTTCACATTTGGCGGCCGGTGTATAGCGAAAAAAATTGAGATTTTTCTCTGTTTATCCAATTACCATCCATTATCCAATTATCCAATTATACAATTACCTTGCTTTCAAATTTGGCGGCCTCGTTTTCACTTAAGATAATGTGGTGACTCGTGGATGGGCGCGGATCGAAGTATCGATTTGCTTGCGCGATTAAGCTTTTGAAATTGAAAATACAGACGTTTCGGGACTTCTGTCCCTTCATCAGTGAATAGCCGTTAAATAGAAAACGCACGTCAGCTATTTAAATAGTTCCAAATGTCGCAATATCGCAACATTACAGCGCGCGCGGAAAAAGCCTAAATAAAACTGAAGTCCGTGTTCATGCCGTGTGCTTGGAGTGTTTGGTATTTGAAAATCGCTTGCTCTGCTCGTCTTTTCGTAGTATTTTTCAATCACGGACAGTTGTGTTCACGACGTTATTATTAACAAAATGCGCGAAATAAGTGATGACCTCCGTAACAGGCAATTAATTAATTAATTAATTGGAAACGTAACAAGTTAATTGGAAACGTAACACAACTAACTGGACTTGACTTGACTTGACTTGACAACAACGTAGTTTTAACGGCAAAATGTTCTGACGAAACTTCGTAAGTGAGTGGCAACTGATAATCCCGGCGTTGTAGTAGCTCAGCAAACAAGTAAACTAAAAATGATTCCTCTTATTTCCTTTTATTGCGCCCAATTTAAAACGACCTTATTCATTTTGAAAACTCTTGAAGAGGTGAAGTATAGAAAACAGTAGTCTGAAGCTATCAAAAATTACCTGATAAAGGTTCGAACCTCGGGGTGGAACTTCCAGGCAATCACCCCCTCTATTCCCATAGCTCCTATACAAACGTAGTCACGCAAGAAATCATGTAACATGCCCTTGTACTCCTCTCTAACCCTTTCTTCTTTCCAAGCCAAAACAGGACTAACTTGTAGTCTATAGTGTACAACCACTCACTTGTTAAGGGGAAGGGGGGATAGTTTCTGTGTAACACCCAACTTACTCCTCTAACAAAAAAAGACTTCCTTTCGAACGCACTTATAATCCTTGATTACTACTAGTTTATTAATTAAAATTAACAGGTTTAACAAAATTCCTGATGCGGCCGCGTATTTTTGGCGTTCACCTAATTCAAATCGTGTTAGCGGTTCCGATGGAAATTAATTAAGAACAATATATTTTTTAACCGGGTTAGGTTTATTCAAACCACCTCGCTAGGTAGTTTAGGCCCCGTCCACACGTATACGTTTATGTTCGTAAACGCATAAATTTTAATGCGTTTAGGCTTCCCGTCCACACGTAAACGATGAAAACGGACACCCTAAACGGATATTACGCACTCCAAAGTGGATATTTTCGAAAACGCTGTTTACCCGTTTACGTGTGGACAGCGTAAACGGATATTTTCGTAAACGCTGACGTCGATACTACTTAATATCTTTGCATGCTCAATGCAGATATTTAGCGTTTACGTGTAGACGGGAGGCTAACCGCATAAAAACTTATGCGTTTACGAACATAAACGTTTACGTGTGGACGGGAGCGTTTTACATAATCCGCAACTTTTTTGTTGCGGATTGGCCTTCCGTCCACACGTATCCGGCGAATTCGACTCACGAATTCGCAACTTTTTTAATTCGCTCTCCAGAGTGGAAATTTTTGAATACGCTACGAGTACGGCATCGTGTGGACGGTTGAATCCGGATATTTTTTAATACGCTAACGTAACAGTATCAGATCCAGTCTTTAACCGCGCGAAGTTCAACATGGCCGACCGAAATGTTATCGCTTCACTTCTACATGGACTTATTTCTAGTCTAATAACGTGTTTTCAGTTGAACTTTGATTTGAACTTGGCCTTTGCGTATGCTTTTTTGACAACATTTAAAGAGAAGCCCTGGCTGCTAGAGCGAATCCGGATACGTGTCGACGGGCAAATACGATTCGAATTGGCTACGTGTGGACGCGAATGTTTTCTAATCCGCAACAAAAAAGTTGCGGAGTGTCCCCAAATTAGTATGGGTTTACCCAGGCTATAAGGTCTTTTGACACTTAAATAAAGTTTCTATCTATCTATCTATCTAGCGAGAGCGGCACAAAACAATACGATTATAAATGAGTGAAAACAACGCCTCTGCATATGCATTTTACATATTGTTATTCCGTTCAAAACAACATCGTCAAATGATCAAATTATAGGTTTTGTGGAGAACGTAAACACACGACGATTTTCCTTTCTCCATTTGAAGTTGAAAGGGTGTACGAATTCATCAGGGAGCCAAACATTACCGGGTAAGCGAAGATGATTGACAGATCGGAAGTTAACCTGCACTAAGGTCCCGTCCACACGTATCCGGATATTTTTTAAATAACAACAAATAATAACATGATCTCTCACGTTCAAAGTTCAACCTTCTAAAGTGCGGCCGCTCAGAAAAATAAACTCGGTTATTTCATTACAAACACCTTTTCACCGAGTTATTTTTTAAGGAATTTTAACCGGGTAACTAAAAAATAACCCAGTTAACTCACCAAGTGCGGCCGCAGCCAAACACAAAAAGGAAACAATGAATAATCCCTTGTTTAGCACAGCTGAAAACGGTATTTCTACCACCATTGTTTTTAGAAAGTTCTCCAAATATACTACTACTAATTTGGTTATAAAATTTAAAATACATACCTTGAACGTTTACATCGATATTTTTGCTCCAGTTCCCGGCAAATAACAACGACAAAATTCTTCAAGGATTGAAACTACCATTTGAAGTTCACCACGTCCTTCCAATAAACACACCTCACACCACCGATATACTGGATACTTCAGAATATGTTTGGTTTACATGTTGACACGCAGAATGAAGGAATTAACATAATAAAATCGTTTTGGAATTCAAGGCGGTAAACTCCGTTCGTTGTAAACATATTTATGCTCGGTTTTGTCACAGACCGATCGTCAACAACGAAACAACGCTTTTTGTTCACTGGATATGTCAGAGAGTGTGTGTTCTTTGTTTGATGACACTCAGAATGAAAGGTCGGGAAAGTAATTTGATATGGGTGTATCACGACACCTTTGTGATTTATCCACTTTTATTTGGGAGAAAGGTTTCCTAAAAAAGATTTTGAAATTTTGCGTGGTAAGCACAACAACATCGTAAACGTTTTTTGCTTTATCATTTTTTTTTTCGCGCATCGTTGCAAACTGACAAAGATTTTATATACTGGATGTTTCCAGGCGGTGTGCGTCATGACTTGCAATGCCCCATGGGTTAATTTGTGGAGCGGCTCATTTTCCCTTCGTCTCGACGGAGTGAGCATCTCCTACGTTTGCGTTATTCAGCCTGAATTAAATCAAGCGCCTTTTCTTTGGTAAAGTAATCAAATCTACAAGTCTACAAACGCAAAAATACTTCGTAAAGGCCAGTTTTTCTTTTTCTCAGAGACACTATTCTGATTTGAATCGAAACATACATCCGTTAATAAACAAGACAACCGGAAAGATCAAATTTACGCACGGGTCAAGCCACGAGATATAAATCACGCAAAGACCGTTCCCCCGGGACCGCTCCACGTATTATACAGAACAAACACTGCAAACGCCGACAAAAGATGTCACTTTGAACATCAAAACCTATGAACGTTTGAATGTTTTCTTCCTTCAACTATAATTGAGGGTAATTGGCCGAAAAAGATCAAACAAGAAGATGATATTAAAGGACGCGCGTGACCGCCGCGTGGGCGCAGAAAATTATTGTTACTCACCAGGAGACCTAGGCGAGTTGGTGAACTTATCAATTTTGAACGGCTTCAACCAAGAAAACTAAAAGGGGTAGACCCGGGTAGACGCCGAAATTCTCAAAGAAGAAAGGCTAAATTAACTGTATGTCCCAAATTATTGACGAAAAATAAACGTGTAAAGGAATGAGAAGTCTAAGAAAAGGTGTGAAAGTTCAGTTTACGATAATGTGGCAACTGAACCGAGTAGGTTTACTTTGAGATCAGTCATTGTGCATTGCGCTCGAATGTAACATTTAATTGTAGCCATAACGAAGAAAAGATATTTCTCTTTAATTCTGCCTGAAAACATTTTTAATTGACATAGCTGAAATCCTTGAAAAGGAACAATTTTTTCAACTCCACGCGCTGAAATAGCTTCTTGTTTGCCGCGAGGACTATTGTTTGTCTCAGAATATGTTTTGTTTGTATGCTTGACATGCAGAATAAAAAAATAAACATTCTGAAAGCGTTTTGGAATTCAATGCGGTAAACATTATATTAGGGTACCTGTGGGCCATCCCCTTCAAGACCTTCAAAAATTCTAGATCCATTTCCAGGAAAAGTCCAACGAAAGATCACGCGAGCTAGGGCCAAAATCGCCTCCCACGACTTCCTTCCTCTCAGTAGGCGATTACCCCTGAAGGGACTTGTCGTTAATAGTCTCCAAGATCCGTTACTTTGTGTTCTTTCTTTAAAAAAAGTCCATATCAAAGCTGCGTGATTTGTTGTAAAGCATAACTACAGAAAATTGGTAGTAGGCCTAGGTGTGGTCGAGACAGAAATGAATAGTGTACTTTTAAGAGTATACTCTTTAATTTTCCTATCCTTTTTGCCTGCACACAGGCTAACCATTCTCCAGTTCCAACGAAAGAGACTGGAAGCTAGTCTTTGAAAATGGCGGATGCGAATGATCGCGGAGATCAATGGAATGATTTGTTGTCGTATTTAAAGACTTCATTTTGCGATTCTTTGAAAAATATCGAGGGACTGAATCAAAATAGAATAGGTTTATGTTATTTGAAGTTCAACAAGAAACTTTCAAGTGGAGATTTAATCGTTCCTGCTTTCGTTCGAACGTGCTTTGTGGATCAGCTGAATGGCGAGGATAATGTAAGTGCACTAGTTACGTTTTATTTCTTACTTCCAGAGAAATGACATTCCCTTATTTCTTGTATTTTGCGCGAGTTGAAGGTCCGCAAAATTTAGTTAGCGAGTCTCAAAATTACATTTGTTTGGACTCAAACAGAAACTGCTCCAGTACATGTCTTTTAAAGCTTTTAAGACCACTTGTAATTGTATTATCCAACACAGGGTTGTTGAATGCATGTTGCTTTTTATATCACACATAAATTTAAACACTTATTTAAAACCTGCAGTTCAAGATTGAAAGAATTGCTGCTAAATATATGCACAGTACATATCTGTGAAGCTCATGCATTGCGTCACACAAACTGATGTAAGCCAGTAACATACTCAATCTGCCATGTTTCAGAGGTGCACAGAACAGAAGGACCAAGGGGTACATATTTTATATAATATACATGTATATAGATAGGCTGAGTCTAACAACGTCGCTCTTAACTGAGGTGAACTTAACTGAGGTGAAGGGTCGGAAGCACAAGAATAAAATTGACGACCGGGCTATTTTTTTTTAGCAATTCTCAAAAACAGACTTACACGACTGTTTGCACAGTACATTTAGACCGTACAAAAGTTCACAAAAACAACTTTTCCTCTGTCTAGAATAACTTGTACGACTAATTTCCAAATAAAATACACCTGCTGCGTATAAAAAATTGTCCGAGAAACTGATTTGGAAACTAAAATTGCAAAAAATACACAAACATATTTGCATAAGACCACGCGAGTGAAGTTTAGAACTATAAAAATTATCCAAGTCTTGTTTTGTTTACATAAAATCGATCGATGACCGGTCTATTTTTCAATTTTAGCAATTCTCAAAAACAGTATTACCCGACCGTCTGCACAGTACAGTGCAGCTCAGAAATACACGACCAACGCACACGCAAAACACACACACGTTTTTCGCATTAACACGTTACAAAAAGCGCGTTTGGAAGCGCGTTAATAAAGCACGCTTTCGCTTTTGTTATTCATTGCCATAATTTTGCTTTATGTGGCATTGTTTTCCTAAGTTTTTTGAAAGTGCCGGCGACGAAACTCCTTACGCGTCGAATATTATAAACATTGCTTAATGTCCTCAATCATTCCATGAAAAGCTTTTCATCTGTTTTATCCACAAGAAATTTTAACACTCCAAAAACTAGTGATCAAGTATGATTTCAAGATTATTTTCACTCCAGGAGTAGTCTGACTGGTGCCAAATCCCGGCGCTTATGCACGTGCACATTGTCAGTATCACGGACTGGCGAAAAAGCTTTCGTCGCAGGAAAACAGGAACTCGCTCTGTTCGCTTAAAAAGTCGCTTTCTTTCAAGACAATTGACTTGAAAAGCGAAAGAAAATCTTTACAATGTAATACACATTTCTTTTGCGAAACTTGTGTTCGCTTCTTTGATGCACTGTTCTGAGCTGACCGCTCAGAAAATGTAAATATTGACACATGACCACAAGCAGTGGGATCATTATTTTTGCCATGTCAAATGATGATATCTCTGGTTCTATCACATCACTACCAGAGCGGGAGATCCCATGAGATAGCACAGCGCACGCGCAAGATCATTTGCATAGCTTGCATCGCCAGCAAGATCACGTCTAAACGTATTGTCGTTGGAATTTCGCTTAAAAATTGCTCGGTCTTACGCAGTAAGGCTCAAATAAGCATACAGTGAGTCAACGTAGTTGACCCTATTCAAATCTTACTGTTAAAGATTTGCTTCTACTTGCACTTCAATGTAGTTGAAGTACGATAAGTTTCCCGCTCAAACTTGAGTATCATGGCGGACGAGCACGGCCCGAGTGAAGAAGACCTGTTGAGGGACGATAGTCCACCGGGCCCTCCAGATACCGGATCAATGTTCGCCGCTCTTCTCCAGGAGATGAAAAAGATGAATGAGAACATATTGTCCATGAGTGAGCCGCTGAATCTAGCGAAGAACCTCCTGAAGGAGAAAACAATGACACGGTGTCACTCGACGGGCGAGTAGCGAGTAGCCAAGCTTTACAGCTAGCAGTTCATCAGAACCGAATGTTTTGGCGGATATCGCTCGTGACTTGGATGCCAGTGAGAAAACTGGTCCAGATGCCAGTGAGGGTCTGGCGAATATTGTAAACTCTCTTTGAAAGAGAAGTTGTCGGACGAGAAATTGATCTTTATCCTCGTCCACAAAACGTGACCGGCCTCCAGACGCCATGTGTAAACCACCTAATAATGGAACCAAATATCCGCTACATCGAGGACAAACGACTCCTGAACCCAAAAATCACAGAATGCGCTAGTGGCAGGCGTAGTCGCCATGATTAAGGCAACAGACTTAGTCCTTGAATCTGAACTGAGGACAGCAAAGAACTGGTCAAGTTTATGACTGACGCCATTGCGCTTACACTTCAAGGTCATCATGACTTGAACACCGCTCGACGCCGAGCGATGAAGAATGACTTCAATAAAGATTATGCTGCATTATGCAGTAGCTCACCGGTCGACCAGACATACGAGTATCTCTTCGGAGACCTCTCCAAGTTGGCAAAAGACATCACAGATGCGAACTGACTCACTCAAAAAGTGCGTCTGTCAGTCCCACAGGCTAGTTACAGCCGTGATAGAAGAAGTAGGATTGGCGGTAGAAAAATGTACGGACATCACAACAACAACCGCTATGCTCCCTATCGGGGAAAAACCGATTTTTTATCCAAGGGCCACCCTCCTTGCAGCAGGAAGAAAGAGTTGGCCACAAACAAACAGTAAACAATGAGGTAAGCTCAAATGATGTTGAGTTTTTACGCAACCTTACGACCTTTCAAGCGGGCAAACTGAGAGAGTTTGTGCCCAGTTGGCGTAAGATTACAAGTGATAGAAACATATTAGACTATGTTGGCTGGTCTAAAAATTTCCTTTGAAGAAGGCCTAGTGCCTTGTCAAATACAATACAGACCAAGTGTCTTTAATGCTCAAGAAGAGCTTATAGTTCAACAAGAACTTAAAACCCTATTATCAATAGGAGTAATTCAATCATCACATCGTGCACCTGGCGAATTTATATCCACGATTTTTCTTAGACCCAAATCTGATGGGTCATATTGTATGATTCTTAACCTAAAAGAATTTAATGCATCAGTGGAGTACCATCATTGTAAAATGGACACAATGGACACAGTGACAAAAATGATTAAGCCAGGTTGCTATATGGCATCCGTTGACTTGAAGGATGTCTACTACACAGTGCCTATACACAAAGATCACCAAAAATTTTTGAAATTTGAATTTAAGGGTTGCATTTATAAATATACGTGCCTCCCCAATGGCCTCTCAAGTGCTCCATGCATCTTTACAAAACTGCTTAAGCCAGTTTATTCAACATTGCACAACCAAGGCCATGTAAGCATGGGTTATATCAATGACTCCTATTTGCAAGGTGATACCAGGGAAGAATGCAGGCTAAACATTATTAGCACTGCCAAATTATTCACTATTCATCCCTACACAAACTCTGGTTTTCCTTGGCTTTATCCTTGACTCAGTCAATATGACAGTCTCACCTACACCAGAAAAGATAGAAAAGACTGTCAAAGCTTGTCGCCAGATTATACAGAAGGCAACACCCCATATTTTAGATGTAGTCAGAGTTATCGGTCTAATCATTTCATTGTTCCCAGGGGTAGAGTATGGACCTCTCCACTACAGGGTACTCAAACACGATAAAACAAATGCACTTGCAACTAATGCAGGGAATTTTAATATGCCAATGTAGTTGTCAGGGGCATCAATCCAGGAGCTACATTGGTGGATTACATATGTGCCACAGGCCAAGAAGCACATCTCAAGGCTGTGCTCTTAGAAGAATCACATGGAGCCCATAGGCTCCCAACTATGAAATCTGGGGAGCCCAGCACTTAAGCTTTATGCAAAAGTAGTTTTTCTACTCGCCCGAAGATAAAAGTAAGGAGTCTGAGGCCCCTGGGCACTGCTAGAGCACAGCCCTGCATATGCTACCCTACACCCTCAATGATTATACAGTCAGATGCTTCAAAAAAGGGGTGGGGAGTAGTATTTGATGGAAGGAAGATTGGGGGAAGATGGACCCCATCTGAGGCTTTAAAGCACATTAACATGCTACAACTGCAGGCAGCATTTTTTTTTTTGGCCTTAAATCCTTTGTAGATCACAGCACAGGAATACATATTCAGCTCCAGCTAGATAACACAACAGCAGTGGCATATGCTAATAATATGGGGGGTTCTAAGTCACTGGAGTTAGACCAACTAGCTAAAGAGCTGTGGCAATGGTCAATTTCTCGTGAAATATGTGACCTTCCATGGGAAAACGTACACTAACGCTTTTCC
Organism: Cladopsammia gracilis; assembly: GCA_022457155.1. Lineage (NCBI taxonomy): Eukaryota > Metazoa > Cnidaria > Anthozoa > Scleractinia > Dendrophylliidae > Cladopsammia > Cladopsammia gracilis. The sequence goes on along the minus strand of JAJGOT010000741.1, from coordinate 238,451 downwards.
GTTAAACGGGTAAAAATAAACGGATTGTAAACGGATAGTAAACGGCTAATTCAAGCGTTTAAACGGTCTACATGACCGTTTAAACGGATAGCTAAAAGTATTAAACGGTTGAGCAAAGTCCAAAAACGGATAGCTCAAAACGTTAAACGGTGCAACAAAATTTTAAACGGTTAGCTTAAACCGTTAAACGGTTGAACAAAATCATTAAACGGTTGGCCTAAAACGTTTAACGGTTGGACAAAAATCATTAAACGGATAGCTGAAACATTAAACAGACGAACAAAATCTTTAAACGGATAGCTGTTAAAAACGTTTAACGGTTAATGAAAACTTAAGCCTGGTTTCCATATGGGTCACTGCTGTTCACATTCCTGGAGTATCAAATACAGATGCAGATGAACAGTCACGTCATTTCAATGATAAGCATGAGTGGGCTCTGAACACTAGAACTTTCCAAGAAATCACAGCTGAATACCCTGAGCTTAATATAGACCTGTTTCCTACAAGGCTCAATCACAAGTTTGATACCTATTGTTCCTTTAAACCAGACCCTGGGTGCTCTTTTGTACATGCATTTTCACTGAATTGGCATAATTTTAATTTTTATGCATTTCCACCCCTCAGCCTGATTCCATGATGCCTCCAGAAAATCAACAAACACAGGGCAAAAGGAATATGTCCTGTCTCAGGAATTCCTTCACAAAATACAACATTTCTGGAACCATGGCCGACATCCTTATGGCATCATGGTGATCAGGTACCCAAAAACAGTACAAGACCTACATTGAGCAGTGGATCAAGTTTTGTGGTGAAAGGAAAATTAATTGTTATTCCCCACAAATCAGCGAAGCTTTAGACTTCTTGGCAGGCCTATATGACAAACACTTTAGCTACTCCACACTGAACACTGCATGATCAGTTCCCTCGTCAATCTTGCATATGGAGGACTGTAAAAACTTTGGTTCACATCCACTTACAGTACGATTTATGAAGGGGTTTTTAAAAAGAACTCCTCATCCTAAGTACAACAAAATATGGGATGCTTCACTGATCCTAAATTACCTGACCACCTTAGACCCAGCAGAGAAGTTGACACTGAAATCTGACACTCAAGCAGCTAATGTTACTCCTACTGGTAACAGGACAAAGAGGACAATCAATACACTTAACATTGCAACTATGCATCTTAGTAATACCTCTTGTGTCTTTCAACTGAATAGTCATACTAAAACAAGCAAGCCTGGGCAACCAGCATCAACCATCAGTATCCAGGAGTTCAAACAGGACTGCCGCATATGTCCTATACAAACCCTGAAGGCATACCTACCACGTACAGAAACTTTCAGAGGCAATGAACAACAGTTGTTTATAAGTTTTGCTCAACCACACAAATCAGTGTCAAGAGATACAATCTCTAGATGGGCTAAAATAGTACTGCAAAGGTCTGGAATTGACACGAAGATCTTTACAAGCCACAGCACAAGAGCAGCCAGTGCTTCCAAATGTACCTCTGGATCAAATTTTATCCCAGGTTGGCTGGAGCACTGCTGACATATTCAGAAAATTCTATAATAAGCCCATCGTGTCAAGTTATGACAGTATGGCCTATGCTATATTGAGAAGCTAGACATTGAAATGTTTCTTGTTATCTCATTTATTCTTCTATATGGTGTCATGTTACAGTTCATAGTAATTATTTTTGTTATTGTTCTATTTTGATGCTACATGTACAAGACCATTATATGAAAGAAAACATGGTCTAATAAAAATGTTTACATACAAATATACATCCACTTTTTCATTTGTATGTGGGTGTTCGAAGGCTTTAAAGTCTCATGGGATCTCCCGCTCTGGTAGTCATGTGATAGAATTGGAAAATTAAACGAGACTTACCTGTAAGTTGAAGTTTGATTGAGATTCTATCACATGATGGACAGAGCGAGGAGATCACATGCCCACCCTCTCTAGTCTCCCTCCCTTTTGGAGTTCTACGCAAATATTTTGCTTGTTAGAACATACTTGATGTTCCATTGTGGGGTTCGTTGGGGCTCTTCTCTTCTCACACCCACTTCTTTGAAGAATGATCTTGCGCGTGCGCTGTGCTATCTCATGTGATCTCCTCGCTCTGTCCATCATGTGATAGAATCTCAATCAAACTTCAACTTACAGGTAAGTCTCGTTTAATTTTCCAATTCTACAAGATGCAAGAAAGTGGTTAAAGCGGCAAAATCTTCTTTCGATGAAGGTCCAACTCGTGATGGCATTTATTTCGCATGGCATTTTTTTGTCGAACAAAACTTTAAAGATTTCAGTGACGTGATAAGCGGAGCGAAATTATTAAACTTGGTCTCGCCGCTTGTGATCATGTCAACGATTTCTTGTCTTTTTTTATAAACATACATACATACACTGTATCTCTGGTTCTACAAAGTCTAAGAAAATCCTTAAAACGGCATAATGGTCTTTCGATGAAGATCCAACTCGTGATGGCATTTATTTCGACGCACTAACTGTTTTAACATTATTTTTTGGCGAACGAAACTCAAAAGATTTCTAGTGACATGTCTTGTCACCTCTTTTGTTTCTATCCGTAAACTTCAAGCGAACTTGCACAGTTCACGAGAAAAAAAGCATTAAAATTCACACATCTCTTGCAGAGATTAAAAATAGGGAGTTTTTTCTGGGGGTGAAATTCCACCAACCCCCCCCCCCCCCCCACACCCCGCCCCCCAAGGCGTGAATCGAGCAACATAGTCACAAGAATCATAGAGGCCCTGCTAGGGGGTTCCCGTGTCGTTTGTCTGAATTTTAAAATGTCTTGTGTCAGTGTTTTATCAATGTTTCACGTTGCTGTCGGAAATTGAACGAACATTTGTCTTTTGTTGCGATTTCATTTTACGTGCTGTCCCTACTTTTTTGGGTCATGTCGCCTGTCGGAATTTACCCTGACAGGGCCTCATCATAGGGGTCCGGAAATTACCCTTTTCTGCATTTCTGAGATCCGAAAAGCGTTTGTGAAGTCAGTAAGATATGATGAAAGACTGCATTTTTGGGGGATTTTGGGAAAATTTGTGTTAAAATCTTAGCCTATTTTATTCCAAAGTCGCTTTTATCCGGGAGATTTGGTGACCCGTACGGGAGACCGGGAGATTCATTCCGTATACACACTTATGACGTAAGCATGAAAGCAAGGCCTAAGGGCCACCAAACTTACCGCAAACTTCAAATAAAGTAAATATGGCAGCGGAAACAAGAGCGATTTGTGATTAAGAGATTAAAAATTAACCCCAGAAGATATTCCTGGAGCAGATCTAGTAAATGAAAGTCAGTTGAAAAGTGGACGGCGGAAAAACTTACCTTCGGTAAGGATCCTTCAGAAATGCATGAAATGTCAAGTCTTTGCCATTATCGTAACGATTTTTACAAAGCGCAGCGACGCAACATTTGTCAG